>CM074453.1:24753431-25073431 GCA_037101425.1 Elopichthys bambusa
ATTTCATTTGACAATGGGTCATAGTCATTTTAATTAGATTTAATTAAATAAAAAATACATTATAATATCCATGCATGTAACTCCTAAAAAAATGTACTTAGAGTAATTAGCAGATACGTTTACACATGTATGTAGGGTCTTGGTGTGTTGTCAGGTGGTTTGCTGCTTTAGGTTCAATAGCATTCACTAACTTGAGTGATAGTCAATGAAGAAAGAAGTGATTATAATAAAAGTCAAAAGCTTAATGATTGAGTGAAGATGGGGCTTCACAAGTCAATAAAAACGAAACATCCCATGACAGAAATGAATGCAATAAAGATCAAATTACTACAGTATGGGCAAGTGTTATGATAGTACTGTAGGTCTATAGTGTTCTGGATATGTTAACGCAGTAAATTGCTTGTGTAATCGTGTAAGTTTACTGTAGGTTATGAATCGTTGCAGTTGCATCTCAACATTATGAATCTTCATTGGCTCTTTAATGTTTTAGTGCTCCTAACATGTTAAACTGACTCAGGAATGTCTTATTATTGAGGACCTGTGTCTTTCTGAGTCTGTAAATCAAGAAATTGTTTCACAATGTGGCGTAGGAGAGCCTTTCTATCAACAAGAACACAATGTTTCCTTGGTTACTGGATTGAAAATGGCAGATTTCCTAAGCTGTCACTAATGGTTGACTAATGAGAACTGAACCGCTGATCGGATCTGATCAAAGGACGAGGACGAGATGAAGTCTTGTTTGTCCTCTCTGGGAAGGTTTAATAAAGCTGCTTTGTGAGATTTCTCACATTAGATCAGTGATAACCGATGTAGTGTTGGTTTCATCTTTCCTAATTGGTATGTTGTGAAGGTCATTATTTGGTTGTGTGTGTTCTGGTCGCAGGTAAACGGCTCTAATAACGTGTCCTAAGCAGACAGGAAGCGTTCTTGCTGAAAACGAAACGCTGTGTAAAACAATTTTTTTTTTAAATGAATTCTGCTAAATCTAAATTCACATTGACAGCAATTAAATACACTTGATGTTTTAAAAGAAGCCTCTTCTGCTCACCAAGCCTGCATTAATTTGACCAAAAAAATGTAATGTTATTACATTATAAAATAACTGTTTTCTATTGTATTATTTTTTTAAAATGTATTTTATTCCTGTGATCAAAGCTGAATTTTCAGCATCATTACTCCAGTCTTCAGTGTCACATGATCCTTCAGAAATCATTATAATATGATGATTTGCTGCTCAAGAAACATTTCTGATTATTATCAATGTTGTGCTGCTTTATATTTTTTATATATTGTGATATATTGTTGTTTTAAGGATTCTTTGTTGAATAGAAAGTTAAAGAAGTACGTTTATTTGGAATATAATTTTTTTTGTAACATTATAAATGTATTTAATGTCCGTTTACTTGCTAGTAATATACTGTAGTTCAGTGCTTCGGAAAAAACTTTGGCAAACTGTCTTGTCAGGCAGACAAAATATGAAACTGTGTGGCCTTACATCCAGAAGTTAAACTCAGCCAATCACATTGTTTTTGAGTGCAGTGAGTGAATGCAATCAGTGTACGAATTGTTAGCGGTTACTGCGAGACTAGGTGTAGAATTAGTGAGAAATAAAATGCATGTGTTGTAACCATTTGTGGTCTTGTGTTTGAACGTCTAGTAACCAATTGTGAACAAATGACATAAGCTTTAAGTTGTGAGACTAGTTATTGTGGGTTGCAGAACTAGAGGGAGAAAATCAAATGAATTAGCATGAATGATATATGGCAGCAGTTTTCGTATGTCTCTCTCTCTCTCTCTCTCTCTCTCTCTCTCTCACTCTGACCCACATAAGCATTTTTCACATAGACAGTCTAATAACTTTAATAAGTGTGCATGTTTCAGTGTTTGGTTTTGTGGTTAATGTGTGTATGTGTAAAGGTTGACTCAGCCGTGTGTGTGTGGAGGGGCTGGCGTTGTGGTTTGTGTGTTTGATGTGGTTTGGCCATGAAAAGTCTGACGGTTCCCCAACAGTGCTGTGCCAGAGACACACACACACACACACACACACACACACACCTCAATAAAGCCCCGCCAGAGGAACTTTCCCGCGAAAACATCGCTAAGAACACCCGCCTGGCATCTCGTGTGTGTGTGTGTGGCATCGTCTTTTCTCGTTCACTCACACACAGGCATATACGCACGTTTGGCCACCGGTCTGGATGAAGGTACGGAGATGACACAGCGGAAACCACTTCCTCACAAACACACGCTCTTGTGTGTTCCCGTGTGTGTGTGTGGTTTGTTTCTATAAATGTATGACACATTCACATGCTCATGATCCGCTCCAGCATAAATAATCACTATGATGGCCGTCTCCACTCTGATTGGAATCTTGACGCCCTGTGGAATTGTGGGATTCTGGAGGGAACAACAAGATGGGAGCCACTTTTGGTCCATTACGGCATTCCGTCAATGACCACAGAGAGAGAGAGAGACAGGCGGAGAGAGACAGGGCGAGTAGGTGGCCCTCTAGGGAAACCGCTTTTTATTTTGGAATTCTGGGAACATGAATCAGCTTTGCGTGTACTAGACTGTGTGTTTATAGCTGTATTAGGTGTTGATATACGTGTGATGAAGTCAAAATTGAGTACTTTCATAATATATGCTGTTATTGTGACTGATTCATCAGTGCATGTTATTTTAAAGAAAAAAAAGTACATAATTGTCCATCAAAATATAACAACTTTTTAGCTTCTGAAATGTCTTTACAACTACACAGGCCATTGGTTGATCAAAAGTCATATGTCATAGTCATTTACAAAGTTGTGCATATTTGGAACCGGATTGTATAAATCCCAATTCAATTCTTGAATTTGATAGCAAACAAGATTAAGAAGGTTGATTTGAGGTTAGTTGAAATTAAAATAAATGTACGTGTCTGTAATTTTTAACTACTCAAGCAAAATTTATCAAGACAAACTTTTAATGTTGATTTGACAGACTTCTTTGAAAGTTTTGAATAAAGTTTTTAAAGAATCTTTGAAGGTTTATAGGCCTGATGGATGGATGGATGGATGGATGGATGGATGGATGATGGATGGACGAATGGATGAATGGACGGATGGATAGATAGATAGACAGATGGACAGACAGATGGACAGACCAGTGAATAGATGGACAGATGGATAGACTGATGGACGGACGGACGGCTAGATGGACGAACGGACGGATGCATGGATAGATGGATGGACGGACGGATGGACGGATGGATGGATGGATAGATAGATGGACGGATGGATGGACGGATGCATGGATAGATGGATAGATGGACGGAGAGATGGATGGATGGACAGACAGATGGACAGACCGATGAATAGATGGACAGATAGATGGACGAACGGACGGATAGACAGACGGACGGATGCATGGATAGATGGACGAACGGACAGATAGACAGACGGACGGATGCATGGATAGATGGATGGACGGACGGATGCATGGATAGATGGACGGATGGACGGACAGACGGATGGATGGATAGATGGACGGATGCATGGATAGATGGACGAACGGACAGATAGACAGACGGACGGATGCATGGATAGATGGATGGACGGACGGATGCATGGATAGATGGACGGATGGACGGACAGACGGATGGATGGATAGATGGACGGATGCATGGATAGATGGATGGATGGATGGACAGACAGATGGACAGACCGATGAATAGATGGACAGATGGATAGACGGACAGATAGATGGACGAACGGACGGATAGACAGACGGACGGATGCATGGATAGATGGATAGATGGACGGACGAATAGATAGACAGATGGACGGAAGGATAGATGGACGGACGGATGGATGGATAGATGGACGGATGGATGGACGGATGCATGGATAGATGGATGGATGGATGAAAGGACGGACGGCTGGATGATGGAAGGATGGATGGATGAACAGATAGATGGATCGACGGACGGATAGATGGATGGATGGACGGATAGATGGATTGATGGACGAACGAACGGGCGGATGGATGGATGAAAGGACGGATGGATGGGTGGATGATGGAAGGATAGATGGATAGACGGATGGATTGATAGATGGATGGATGGATGAAAGGACAAACGGACAGATTGATGGATACATAGACAGATAGATATATGGATAGAGGGATGGGTGGACGGATAGTTTACATGAATGATGTTTGAAATGCCACCTTATTTAGCTTATATATTTCATCATATTTAAAGTTTTTTTGGATTGGGGTTGAATATTGAATTTCTTTGATCTGTGAATTCAGTAAATTCCTCTTCTTGTCATTCAAAATGCCACTTCTACTTCCTGTGGTGGTGTTTAAATTCACACACGATTTGACATTGAGTCACTTTAATGGTGATTTTTGTTTTTTAAAATTAACACACATACTCCAGTACTAAAGTGTGTGTGTGTGTGTGTGTGTGTGTGTGAGGGTCAGAGCCTTTAAGTGGAATAACACGGCACGACACATTTGATGTGCGGTATGGAGAGCTTTTATTTTTGTCTTAACTAACCAATTTATGTCTCCGCTGGCACTGCTGTTTAATACTGTGTGTGTTTGGTATTTATATGCTTGTCTAATGAGCAGCCTGAGCCGGAGCGTTGGATCTGTGCGCTGGCTACAGTCTGAGCGCCGATCGACATCAAACAACGGAGGCAGACACTCGTCTCTCTCCAGCTCTGTTCCCAAACCTAGAGAGCTGCCTACCTAGACAGCATTTTACTGATCATAGAGATGGTACTACCTTCATTTGAATCGCATGTAAAATTTCCATCCATTTGGATTACACAGTTTTTACATAAACTAATGAACTTAATGTGATGCATATTAAGTTTTTAGTTTATGTTAAAGCTGTATGCAATTCAAATACATAAATCTTAAGTTAGGCCTATATATATATATATATATATATTTTTTTTTAGAATTCAATTGGCCAAATTCTGTTACAGCATTCAAAGAAGGCAATCCCAGAATGCTTTGCACTGCTCACTAGGATTTGAAACGGATCTCTCTCCCTCTCTCAATCATGTCTAAAAGTACATACGAATTAAGCGTTGACTTGTGCTGTGTTTATGTTTGGTATTTATTTTTACACTGCGTCCGCACGGCGTGTGTGTGCTTTTGAAGGAGGTGATGTCATCACTCAGGCCTTCCTACTGTAAGAAATCTTCTAATGGCATTACATCAGCACGTGGGACCCCGACCGAGCGTAGTGTCGTCCAGAACAGCTGCCGCTGGAATCAGATTCATCCCGCAGTCCTTCTTCCTGTCTTATTCCCAAACGGCTTCTATCTAGGAACATTCCCTCTAGAAATACGGATGCGGTCACCTCTCCATGTCATTAGTGTTTTGGACTCGCTGGCACTGCCGTTTGCTCGCTGACCTTGTCCTTCTCTGTTTAAACATTCTTCAGTCGCACTTGTTGACTTGTTTGTCATTAAGCGATTGCAAGATCGTTCATTCATGCATTTACAGCGCGGTCAGATCTGCATATAGTGTCCACTGCCGCCCGGGCAACTGCTGCTGTTATGACGACACTGTTGCTAATGAGATGCGATATTCAACACAGACAATCCCTGTAAATAAAGTTTTACAAAGGAATTTTGTGGAGAATATTTCCGGGTCATGTTTACAATTTGAGGCTATATTTTGCAAAAAGAAAATAAAGCCTGTTTTTTTGGACCATTTAATTTTTTTTATACTGTGATATTATTTTATGACCGTTAAATATTTTTCTTATGAATTCACATTACAAACGCAAAAATAAATAAACAAATAAACATTTGGTCCACAAGTCTAAAACCCATTTGCAAATCTGGGAATGAAAATTGAAAACATGGAAATTGGAAAATGTAAAACAATAACAACATGTTAGTTTAATTTAATTTATTATTACCTATATTTTATTTAAAATCTGGGAATAAAAATTGAAAAAACGAAATTTTATGAAAATGTAAAACAATAAATTAGAAGATTTATTTGTTTGATTGTTTTTAATTTGATTTATTTTATTATCATTTATTTATTTTATAATTATTATTAACTTTCATGTTTTAATAATAATATTCATTGTCATTATAATAAGAACTGTCAGAATAATAATTAATAATAATAATAATCATAATAATAATTAATTATATTATTGTTATACATACATATTATAATAATTAAACTATTTATTATATATATTAATTTCTTTCTTTTTTTTAGTTTCATCCTTTTATTTAAAACCTGGGAATACATTTCTTTTTTTTAATGAAAATGTAAAACAATGAATTACAAGATTTATTTGTTTGATTGTTTTTAATTTTATTTATTTTTGTATAATTTTTATAATTATTATATCTTCCATGTTTTAATAATAATAATAGTCAGAATAATAACAATAATAATAATAATAAAATAATCATTAATAATAAAAATTCATTTTATTATTGTTATACATAATTATTATATGAATTATATTATTATTTATATATAATTTTATTTTCATGAGTTTCATCCTTTTAGTTTTGGGCAAAAGGATTTTTTATTGAGCTGATAAAATTTAGTGAGACTAAAATGGTTAAATGTATTATTTGTTTGTAAGTGAAGATCAAATATTTATACATACACATGAAACATGATGGAACATTATGATGGAAAATATTCTGAACTAATCTCTGGCAGCGTGTTTGTGTGTTTTTAGGGGAACATTTAGTAAATCAGAGAATTTATTGCACTAATCATGCTATTTCTGTGTGTTTGTGTTTGGCAGGACTGAGTCTGGGATTGTGAAGTTGACTCAGCGACTCTCTTTGAAGGACAAACACTGCAAGGAGGACAGGAGTCTAACGTCCAGACCTCCGGCCTACAGGAGGCGCTCTCTCAGCGTGGACTGGTACCACAAATGCATTTACATCACAGCAAATGAGCCTCAGTTTATGTTATTAATAATGTCATTTTAAGGCCAATTCACACTGCAGTGAAAGATGGCAACAGCCACTTTCAGCGGGTTTGTCGGATCAGCGAACATGTTGAATCGGCCATTTCAGTCTTGAAATGTCTGAGAAGTGAAGTACTGTAATCTGTTGACTGTCGGCGTTGGTCTGCATCTGTCAATGCAGTGTGAATTGGCCTTTAAGCAGCTAAAAAGTAGTTTGAGAGAGGTTGAACAAGTCATTTAAACTCACAAGATTGCAAGGAAGCCATGTTGGCTCTAACCGCTGCTGGGTTTCTAAGGTTTTTCCTCTGCTCATCTCCACAGACATCATGACTCCAGTTATGACTGTCTCTCTGCTCTCCACCCTCCCCGTCTGTCATGGCTTTTGCATGTCCAAAACTCACAAATCTGAGTCACTTCCAAGATTCATACAGAAAAGATGAGCTTTTCTTGGGAGCTTCTTTTTTTGAGATTATAAACATGCACATAAGGCACAAGAATCTGTCTGGCATTTTTTTAACTGATGAAGGAAAATGTCCAAACTTTAACCAAAATTACTCATTTGGCAACACAATTTTTCATGATACATCAAAAAAAAGCTTGTCAAGTCAAACTTTTTTGAATAGTGCTTTTCACAATTGTTTCAAGGCAGCTTCACAGAAAATCATAACATTAATGTTTATAATATCCCGATATCTTCATGCCTTATACTCACATTTAGCAGATTAGATCTGTGCGATTTGTAACATTATACACTACTGTTTTTTGACAGTAAAGTCATTTATAATGTTACAAAAGATTCAATTTCAAATAAATGCTTAACTTCCTATTCATCAAAGAATCCAGAAAAAATTGCACACAACTTTTTTTCAACATTGATAATAATAATAAATGTTTCTTGAGCAGCAAATCAGCATATTAGAATGATTTCTGAAGGATCATGTGACTGAAGACTGGAGTAATGATGCTGAAAATTCAGCTTTGATCACAGGAATAAATTACATTTTAACATCTATTCACATAGAAAACAGTTCTTTTAAATTGAAAAAATATTTCACAGTATTACTGTTTTTACTGTATTTTTCATCAAATAAATGCAGCAGTGGTGAGCAGAAGAGACTTCTTCTTTCAAAAACATTAAAAAAGACTTAATGTTTCCGAACTTTTGACCGGTACTGTAGTTTACATTTTGCAATGATTTAAACAAATTCGAGCATTTGAGATTCACTTTAGTATATATCACCTTTATGTGAGTATAATGTACGTATGTGAATAAAGTTAGACATTCTTATATATCCGACTAGTTACATTTTATGATAAAAATAAAAAGTCAAGCAGACCGTTGTATATAATATATATCCAACTTTATATATAGAGCTGTGCCATAATGCGGTATTTAAATGGTCTTTCTTTTTAAGTTTATGTGCTTTTCTTTGTGCATGAGAAGAGGTGCCTATCGGTGGCCGCATCTGGGTCGTGGCATATGGCAAATTGGACGCTGGGCTCCAGAGACGCATATAACTCCGGGGAGTCTCGGGGCGGCGTGTCCCCAGGATGTAGCCACCCTGGCTGGGCACGATGAGGGCTGGGCCCCCCTGTTTTTGGGACCGCTCAGAGACTCATGCAGACTCCCTGTCACCTCCTGCACGCCGAGCTGTCTGTCGCCAGAGCCTCTTAGACTGGCCTAACGTCACACACACACGTACGGGGCCGTTGCACAAAGACAAGTCCGCGCACACGCATTCATACATTGATTGATCCCGTGCTCACATGCGCGTCTCGTCCCCCTGCGGAACATCCCCATGGCGACGGTCTTCTGTCTCTGCTCATCAGAATTAGAGAGATTTGCCCCCTGGAGTGGGGGGCGAACAGGTGGCGGGCAGTTGAACTCGACACAGCAAACACTCTCACAGGGGAACGACTACTACTGCGACAACACACCCGCATACCGGTGCATGCACACAAATACTCCCGCGTTTAATCTCTTAATCTGACTGGATTATAACGCAAACGGCCACGGCAGAATCATGCAGACGTACGCGTGATGGGAAAAGACTGCACGGCTTTACTGCGTTAAACAAACTCGCTCCCGTTCTAATGCTGTTGAAGCGACGCGTGCGATGGGTGAAAGTCACTAAACACATTTCACTGAAAAAATGTAAATTATATTTCACATAATGAAAATTAAACCTGTTTTGGATCATTAAGATGGTTTGAAATCTGACATTTTATTTATTTGCATTGCAGTAATCCAAAAAAAGTAATTTTTTTTCATTATTGTAATGTGAAAAAAACTATATATTATTTAAATTATACAGGATTTTTACAAGATTTTAAACATTTTTTAAGGCAAGATGCTGAAGGCAAACCATCGTTTTTTCATGCACTGCTCAATTTTGACATTTTGTGCTATTTTACTTCCATAACTTGTCTTCTTTCACACTAATGGAACGCTCAAAAAAATTATTTGTTGGATGTACTTAAAAAAGCAGTGTCAAGTGGTTCCACGCAAATATATAGAATAATTTGTAAAAATAACAATTTAGTTGTATGAACAAAAGAAATTCAAGTAAAGCTGACAAAATATCTTTGAGTAAATACAAATCATTTTAATTTGTCACTGTTACATAATATTTATGTGCAGTTTACTTGATAATGTTATCGTAAATTTATAAAAGTTTATTACGCAAAGTGAACACATTTATTGACTTAATTTACCTTATTAAATTAACTATTTGCTCCACAAAATTCACCCAAAAAAATAACTTGTTGAACGAACTCAATTTAATTGAGTTTATTCAAACACTCAAGTAGAAACTTAGTAGAAACGACTCGGTTAAATTAAGTTCATGTAGTTTAAGTAATGTGAACAAGGATGGTTTGAGCGAAGGAAAACATCCAAAATACTTCATTTAAATGCTTACTTTATTATGTTTTATCTGTTTGCATGTGTAGATTTCAATTACAATGCATATCTTTTAAAATATTTTTTTCAGAATGTTCAGATTTCCGCTCTGAAAATGTATGCAAATTAGTGCATATTTAATTATATTAATGTATCATTTGCATATTTAAACATAACATTTCAGAAACCGTGTAATACAAAACAGTCTGTGATTAATCAACTAGGGAAAGTTTGTTGATATCTACACTGTAAAAAATGCTGGGTTAAAAACAACCCAATTTGGGTTGAAAATGGACAAACCCAGCGATTGGGTTAAATGTTTGCCCAACATGCTGGGTAGTTTTATTTAACCCAATACCCAATAAAAATGACTATATGTCTGGCTTAAAATGAACCCAAAATAAGTTCAGACACATAATTACTAGAGGCAACAATAATAATCAAAAGGTGAACATTTATTAATAAGCAATTTGATAAATGTTTAATTATTATTCATTAAACCTATTAATAAATGTTCATTTCCAACATTTTTTGTTAAATGTTTGCACGTTGGGCAAACATTTAACCCAACCACTGGGTTAAAACAACCCAATCACTGGGTTTGTCCATTTCCATCCCAACTTTAGTTGTTTTTAACCAAGCATTTATGTATTCATTATATTATTTTCACCCTGTTCACCTGTAGTGTGAATTTATTATGAGAATCACTATTGAGAAAAAGCTAAAAAAAAAAAAAAAAAAGTAAAACATCCAAATGCATTATAGTAATAAGAATATTTGGTGGAAAAATGTGCTTAACAATGCAAACTATACATAATATACTAATTTGTTGACTTTTAAGGTGAAATGTGAGCTGGACATGTTCTTGTGACTCGTTGACTTCTGATTGGTGAAGAGCGTTTGCTTGCTGAAGATCTCTGTGGTGACATGCAAACTTGTCTGCGTGTCTTTCAAACGGGGAGGGAATCAACTGATTAGCTTTGATTCCCCATTGTGTGTGTGAGAGGTCGAAGGGTTAGACTGGCTCCACTAGGCCTGAAGTACACAAGAGAGAGAGAGGGGTTCTGTTGACCCTAGTAACACACACACACTAATCGGTAATACTGTCCTCACTGCCCCCCTCCTGTTGCTTACTGTCACACACACTCCCCCTCCAAATTTTGGCTGGTCGGACTGCAGTCTGTCTGGTGCCAAGAATCAAATTTCCGACTCTCCTTCTCGCAGCCACATATAACCCTCGTGGAGGAGTCCCTCTGTCCCCTTTCCGTCTGTTAGAACCAACTATTCTAAAAGAAAGAGAGACGTCGCCCGCTCTTTGCCCACATTTGTTGTAAAACATTCCAAATGTCAATGGAGTTTTGTTTGATTGATGGCGACGTGAAAGAATCAGCCTGATTGGTGTTTCTCGAACACATCTGTGCATCTGTTGCAGTCGTGAATCTAACGTATTTACATGTAAAATTCATCTCAGCGTCATTTTACAGTTGATTAGGATCGAAAGTATCTCTAAATGTATACTTTATTGACTTTGTTCCATGTTAGAATTAGCGTAATGTGTAAAAACGAATGTCTTTGTTTAATTCATGATTACAGCTATAGAGTAAGGAAACATTTTACGAAAGTAGTTAAGTCAGCGCATTTGTTCAGTTTGATATGTCATTTTAATATAACCAGTGTCAGTAGAATCTATTATAACCAGTAGAATCTGCAAGTTGTCATTTTGTAATTGTGATAATTTCATTAATGCCTCATAATATAGAAGATATAAAATATAGAAGATATAGAATATTAGATTCTAATTTTCCCCCCAGATTTTAAATTCAGAATTCTAAATTAAATGTTAAATAAACTACTAATAATCAGTGTTGGGGAAAGTTACTTTTGAAAGTAATGCAAATATTGCGTTATTCCCTAAAAAAATTAACTCAGGCTTTGTTTTTAGCCAGCTGAAAACGCTAGGCACTCTGCTAAAAACGCCTAGCTGTGGGCGCTTGAGAGCGCTTTGGCAGCGCAGCGTTTTTTTTTTTTTTTTTCAGTCAAGACACTTGCTTGTTTGCTATGATACTGAATATCCGCGGAAATGTTACTAGTATCTCATTTCACAGATAGTTTGTTTTTGTACTGTTTCTATATAAAAATTTTGATACAATGTAAAATATTTGCTCTGGCTCTTGTTTTAAATGATTTTTTTCCATTATTATGCTTGTTGTTGTCATCTGTTTACGTTGTACAAGCAGAATATGGTGGTTGGTCGGTGTTGTAATTGTCCCGCCCCTCCTCCACTGTGATTGGACAGCTTGGTAAGCGCAGCGTTTTATCTAAAGTTGAACATTCTTCAACTTCAACTCATCTGGGCTGGGCTAACAAAAAAGTTATATTTTTAGCATATGTAAAGGCCCTTTCACACCAAAAGTACACTCTCGATTTCTCTCAACATGGGGATAGGAGAGCTGTCGGCCAATAAATGGAAAAACAAAGTAACTTGCGTTAATTATTTGAAAAAAAGAACTGAGATATTTTGTTGTAAATATAAAAGTATTGCGTTACTTTACTAGTTACTTGAAAAAGTAATCTGATTACGTAACTTGCATTACTTGTAATGCGTTACCCCAACACTGCTGATAATAATGTCTTATTTAGAATTTAGTCATACATTTTGCTATTGTCAAAAGAGACAAAATTTAAACATTTTATCCTTTGAAAGTAAATAAAACCTTTTCCCATTGATTGTCTCTACTGGAATTCTATTGAAGTTCAAGGAGTTTTAAGCCTGAACAAACATTTTATTTTTAGCAAAAAGGCAAAGATACAACTTGTGCATCCTATGACACATTGCAAATGTCATAAATCAAAATAACGACTGTACAATATGAAAAGTTAAATGTATAAACTGTTGCTGTCAGTTGTGTTTATGTCTGACTGTTATGTAAATCTTTTTTATTCACAAAAGTGACATTCAAAGTCAGTGTGAACTGCCATCTGCGACCCATAATCTCATGCACATTTACTTAAATATTTAATAAATATATATTTGCCTATTAGCTAACATTTTTGAGTAGCTTGCATAGCCTATATGATGTCAATCATTTCAGACGAAGAGCAAGTGAACTGATGAATGGTGCAGAATACGCCCAGGAACAGAATGTTGAAGTTGTCATTTATTTTCTGTATAGCAACATCAGATCTAAAACGAGTGACAGAAACACTTTGCACCGCCTCTCCAGCTTTTATCATTGTTTCACGTGAAACAAAGCAGATAATTTACCGGTCACATTAGCAGTCATATCGGGTAGAGTTTGATCTCAGAGGTAAATGTGAACATGTGTTCGGGGAAACGGTAAAGAGTAATCTCTTACCATCAGTGAGCTCAACACATGCACATGTGTGCGGGATTGCATGTGTTTATATGCGCCTACTGTTCTCAATGGCTATTATTCTTAGACAGAGGCATTACTCACTAAATTTTCCATACTATGGCCTATTCTCATTTAGCCTTGACTTACTGGACGTGTTAAATGTGCTCGTATTTGTGTGCTAAATTTTGCTTTGCCTTTTGATGTGATGCCAGACACAATCCCCAGATATTGGAGCACTTTTGCCCCCAACTTGACTCTGTGTGTGTGTGTGTGTGTGTGTGTGTGTGTGTGCTTGTGTAAATAAGTGTTTGTTGCTGTGTACAGTCTGGTTCAAATGTCCTACATTTTTCAAATGAATACCATTTTTAAATTACTAATGATGTTTAATTGAAAAATGTCAAAAAAGAGACACCAAACACTCTTTTAGCACTGAAGCTGCATAAACAAAACTTGACGATCATGTTCTCCAGCATGATTTGAGATTGAAGAAGAAAATCTTTACAAAGAGTCACATGATCAAAGTCGCTAATTTACTTACATTTGATAAGTACATAGAAATACAGCACAATCTAAAAAGTCACAACGTTACTTTGTTTCAAAATTCTAAAAATGAGCTCTTTTCCATGTTTAAATAAGCTGTGGAATCCCAGATTCTCAGTGTGGTCCCAGACGTTTGGACCTCACAGTAGTTGTGTGGTGGGAAACTGTTGTGTGTGTGTGTGTCTGTTCTATTCTATCACTATTCGTCTGATGGGGTGCTGAGACGGCTGTGTTAACATGTGGTGTCCCTGTTTCTTTTGTCTTTCTCTCTTTATCCCTCGTTCTTTCATCTGCTAGTCTTTCATGTGAGTGTGCGCGCCGTTCGCTCGGCAGCCCGTGTGTTCAGCACAAGAGGAGAAACTTTAAGCCCGGAGATCAGCCGCCTTTGAAACTGATCCGGCCTGCCACAAATATACCCACTTTTATCTGCACACAGCACATACCTGCCCGTTAAAATAACCACGTTATTATCAGAGCACTCGGAGGTGTTCGCCTGTTTCTGCCCGCCTGCATCCGACGCGGAAAATGGTCCGCCCTAGTACGAGAACATTTGTGCCAGTTGTAGTTCTCGGAGCCCTTTGTTCTGTTTCCAAATCTGAAGCCCCTCTGAATGAATCTTGATATCAGGGTGTACGTGTCATTCCCCAATATTTATATCAGTGGTCAATCAGTATGGGTTTTTTTTAGTTATTGATTCTTAAAATTTTACTTTTAATCTCTTCCAGTCTTAGTCTATTGGTAACTTTAATTTTTAAACATTTTTTTAATTTATTTTTTTGTTATATTTTAAAACAAGAAAAACCTAGTTGCAAGTAAGATTTTAGGGGACCAAATCAAGGGTCCTTGATTATGATTTCACTTTTTTAACTTTAGTTAGTGTGTAATGTTGCTGTTTGAGCATAAACAACATCTGCAAAGTTACGACGCTCAAAGTTCAATGCAAAGGGAGATATTTTCTACAACTACAACGAGCTTCTTCCCGGGTTAGTGACATCACAAACCCCAAAATTTAAATAAACCCCGCCTCCGAGAACACACAACAAAGGAGATGAAGCCTTGTTGGGCTGCTTTAGAGAAGAGGAAGAGTTGTTGTAGTAGAGTGTTGTTGCCGTCATTTTACGCCGGACTGCTTCACAAATGAGGGTCAATTCAACGCTGGATTTGCACAAAAGATTAACATGACGGCACATGCTAGTCAATGAGTTGAATCAACTCCACAGCAACTACATAAATTTATGCACTAACCATTCAGCAACGTCTAAAAGTTGTAACTTCTTCCTGAGTCTCTCCATCAGTGTGGACTCCAGTTTGAACAGTGTAAGGCTGAACACCGTTACTGACAATCCTCATTTTGGCTGCGTGAGATTCTCCAGCTTTGTTGTTGTTGAGCTGTTAAAGCTCCGCCCTCTTCTGGAAAGGGGGCCGGGAGCAGCAGCTCATTTGCATTTAAAGGGACACACAAATAGATTTTTGCTCGCACTTAAATAGAGGCAAATTTGACAAGCTATAATAAATGATCTGTGGGGTATTTTGAGCTGAAACTTCAGACACATTCTGGGGACACCAGAGACTTATGGCTCGTTTCCACTGAGCAGTACCACTTTTTTGGGACCCTTCGGTTGGGGTACCAAGCACAATAGTACCAATAGTACCATTACCAAAAGGGTGGAGCTACACTCTGCAGAACGTTGATTGGTTTACAGAGAATCGTCACTTGCGTGTGCTACAATGGCAATGACAACACAAGAGGCGCCACGCAAATGTGGTTCAGGCAACGCATGCATTGATTATCTTCACTTCATGTAGGCTATATAACAAAACAAAATATAAAACACAACCCTGCCTCTTCGTTTTCATTTTAAAAATATGAAACCTGTTAATGTGTGGTTCAGGTAATATGTGCATATGTACTCTGATTATCTTCACTGTATATGTAGCCTACATGTAGCCTATAATAAAATGAAATAAGACAAAACAACCCTCTCTTTTTGTTGAAAGTCAGTTTTAATTATCAATAATAACCATTATAAAAGTTTCAAGTATGAGAAGCTATACAATAAGAAATAAAGACAAACAAACAATTCAGTCAAACGTACAAAGTCAGCGCATGTGACTTAAAGCTGCCGGACTGCAGCTTTAACAGTTACTTCAGATTTTAATTATGTATTAGTTAATGTTTAAATTAACTAAGATGTTTTAGAATTATTTATCATTGTTAGTTCATGTTAACTAATGTAAAGTGCTACCGATATATTTAATAGAAACAAAATATACCTATTAAAAATGTTTTTGTGCTGTATTTCTTGCAAGTATTTATCCTCTAATGATTTTTTTTTATTATTATTTGTGTCCTCACAGCATCCCTCTTTATTGCTCATAATTCTTTTTCAGGGCTGAATCCAAAATGACTCAACAGATTCCAGACCCTCATTCTTTGATTCCACGCAAATACTCCAGCACGTCATGTTCGTCTCCTCCGAGTGCTGCACGACGCCTCTACAGGAACCTGTCTGGAAAGTTCCGCACAACGAACCTGATTCTGGATGAAACGGCACTCCCAGGCCAGCCGGACAAGGACCATTTGCATAAAACCAGCATGGTGAGATGCAAATACTTAAACAAGAACTATGCAATAGCAGAAACCAAATTAGTCTCACCATAACTATTGAATTTCAGCTTATTTGACTGACATATAAAGCAGCTAATTGCAGTTGATGATGCCATTCGAGAAGGTCCAAAAAACCTAGCCTAGAAACCAGTACTGAAGAACCTATAATAAAACACTAAGACCTTTTGTAACCTTCAAAGAACTCTAAAACCTTGTAGTCAAAAATGGCATTGATGTTTTGTGCATGTGTGTTTGCATGCATTTTCTGTGTGTGAGATATATCTATTGTCTAGTTCCAGGGTAACGAGGCTTTGTTCGAAGCCGTGGAGCATCAGGAGCTGGATGTCGTGGAGTCTCTGTTGAGCACCTTCAGTCTGGAGGAGCTGGACTTAAACACACCCAACAGTGAAGGACTGCTGCCACTCGATATCGCCATCATGACCAACAACGTCCCCATGGCCAAACTTCTGCTGAGAGCCGGGGCCAAAGAGAGTCCCCACTGTGAGTACACACGTACTGCGATCAAACACATGCAGCACGAGCCCCACTTTATGAATCATAAACCATACATCTACAGATGTTTGCCACATGCTATACATTACAACAAAGCAGTAGTGGCTTATTGCTTCAATCAAACAGCGGCAACAGCAATGTGATATGGTATGCGACACCAAAGATCAAAACATAATGTCAATTTTTCCGCCACTTTATATAGTTATCATCATCTCTATTGTAGAATGTTTGGGAATGCCCAGGTCATAAAATCAAAAGAAATGAAGAAAAAAAAAAGAGATTGCATTTAATAAATACAAATATGCATATTTTATTTTATGTTATATTTTGCATAAAGAACTTGAAGTAAAAGAAGCATTATGTTTTGTTTTGTTTTTTAGCATTGATTGCATTAATTAAGCAGCCTCCCTGTTATTACTGTTATTTGAAATTAAATTAAATTGCAGATTGTTGTATTATGGTAGTTTTGGCTGTCCTGAACTCAATTTATGCTTATTATTATTATTATTATTATTTTGCATTATAGCAATGTATTTTTTAGTGTAAATTTTCAAAAAACCGGAATGATCCTAAAAACAAGCTAATTTTGGGGAGAAATATGATCAGGACATTTCTTGCAATTTAACCATTTATAACTAGATAACTGGAATTAATTTACAAACATGGCCCATTCATAACTTTATAGTATACTTTTAAAATCCATGCATTTATATTTGTATTTATCATTGAATTATCCATTCAAAAGATTCGTACAAAAACGCTGATTCATCCAGTAATGAAACAAGTGAAAAATTTATAAGCAAGTCAAACCAATTCTTTTTTGTTTTATTCAAATTAAATAAACATTTTTAAATAGACTGCAGTAATTAACATTTTGTCAGAAACTCTAGTAAATTACATGTTATTTTGTTTAGTTGTCTGTTCAGAATCGTGCATGAATCTATCTGAAACTAAAAAAATCGAGATTCACAATTAATCCAGAATCATGCAGCTCTAATCTCTCTTATATCTTCTCTAGTTCTAAGTCTTGAAGGCAGAGCTGCTCACCTGGCATCCCTGGTGCAAGAGGCGGAGCATCGCATAGCAGAGCTGGTTGCCCAGGTCACAGGGGAGGAGCCTGGAGAGAGGGAGGAGTCAAACAGAGAGAGACAGCTGAAAACGTGGGAATGGAAGCTCCGCCTCTACAAGCGCATGCAGACAGGATACACACATGCCAGTGAGTAACACACCCACACGCTTGCGGTTATAACTGCCGGTCATAACACACTTAGTGACTTTGTGTTTTCAGGTCCTCCTGAGCCTCCCAGTGACGTTCATCTGTCCGTCAGCAGTAGCACCAGTCTCAGAGTTTACTTCCAAGAGCCTCTTTGCCACAACTCTGCTGTTATTACCAAATACCGCGGTGAGTGACCCCTGACTCATCCTGTTATAGGGATGATTTAGATTATAACACCAAAACATGACTCATCGACTAGCTGGTGAGCATCAGCGGTTTGACAGCCAGCTAGAGAATATGCTCCACGCAGCCGAGTGAGACGTGGGTGAGAAATAAAAATATCTCACAAATGATACTGCCAGATTCATAGTTCTAGTGCTATCTAGTTGTGCTACTAGTTTTTATAAATATTTAGAATTTCTGTCACGCTTTGCTGTAGTGAGCACACGATGAAGGAATATCCAAAACAAAACACACTTTATTAACGGACACGCAGAAGATCACAGGAGTAATAATAATCATAGCTAAACAACCAAATCAACATAGATGACATGGAACTATGAACTGAATTAACTTAAATACAGACAGAGAGTAATCAACAGAAAACAGAACAGGTGCGTAAATTAATTAACAACCAAGGAAACTAATGATGACAGTGAAAACGAAACCAGAGCTGACTATACACAGCTGGCTTTTATTGTTATATTTTCATTTTAATTTGTTTCATTTTTACATTTACCTTAATGCATTAAGCAGACACTTTACCCAAAGCGACTTACAAAAGAGGAGCAACAGTAATTTGTCGAAGAATTAATTTTTTAGTAATTTTATGTGCTTTTGCCTTTTTTTTTTTCTTCTTTTTTTTATATTCCAATTCAGTTTATTTCAGTTTTATTTAAATGATCAGAAATGTATTAATTTTAATTTTAGCATTAGTTAGGTAACGATAATAACCCTGGTGCTGTCATAAACGGTGTCAAAAGAACAGACATCACACATTTTTTGTCAGACATTATATTTGTTTAGTGGTTCAAACACACTCAGACTGTCTTAGAAATCTGCTGGTCAGACTTGTGAACAAATACTCTTCAGTATACAAAAATATTTATCCCTCACGGGTTACCATACAAAACAGACTATACACAAATACACCATACACAGTTTGTTTCGCTATATAGAACAAGCACTGTTGAAGTCACATGATCCGTGACTAGTAGGCACAGGCCCATAGCATGGCATGGTGGCAGAACTAGTTGTCTAGTCAGTGCAATTCCTTCTGCTTAATGACTGCTTACTTGTGTGTGTGTGTCTCAGTGAGCTGGAGCAGCGTTCCTTCATTTACTCCATTGCTGGGTGAGATGGTCATTGAAGATGTGACTCAACTCCAGTATGACATCACTGGACTTACAGCGGTTAGTATATGGAGTAAAACATACTACAAACAATACTACCACAGCTGGCAAGCTTCAAAAAGAATTAAAAAGCACCATAAAGTTTTATAACATACAACCATATATTTTAGGTTTTCTGAAGCCATATGATAGATTTGTGTGGGAAACAGGGATTCTTTGCAAACACAAGTCAAGATAACTTAAAATGATTTAGAATAAGATGAAACAAGCATTAGAATAAGCTAAAACAACTAAATATGAAGATTTTTTAAATTTACCCCTCGACAAAAGTTTTGGAAAACCTGTATGGATTAGGAAGCCTCATTTTAAAAGTGTGATTTCTACACCTTAAAAAGTCATGTGAATTAATAAAACTCCATGGGCACTTTTTATAATGAATATACATTGTCTAGTTATGTCAAACACTATAATATTTGAGTAAAAAAGAATCTTATCCTCAGTCTTGGGGTGGGGCCTTTGGAGTCAAAAACGGTTGAGAACCACTGAACTAAAATATATTTTTTAAATATTACTATTTTGATATTACTAAACTGTTGCCAAGATATAGTCAATTTTTTATAGTCAATATAATACAAATTTTGCTTAAGTGCATAAAACTCAAAGTGATGATGGAGCTCTCAAATCTCATGTGCACATCTGCATATTCAAACTTTATTCACGATTGGTTGGTTTGATGTGTCTTGAGGTGCTAGTTTTGGTGTTTTATTTGGTGAGGACTTTAAACACTTCTAAAAAAAAAAAACAAAAACATTTCCTTTAATGTTCAGCAGAAGAAAGACAGTCGGTGACATGAGGCTAAGTACAGAAAATTATTTCTGAATTTTTATTTTAGGTGATCCTTTTAAACTTCAACTATATTATTGGTTAATATTCATTTTCCTTTGGTTGTGTCAGGAGGAAAGCAAAGTTGTTTCAGAGGTAAGAACATTGTGAAGAAAGATTAATATTTTATAGAATATATTGAGCACTACAGTGCTATTTAAATATTATTTATATGCTTTTATAAGTTTTGGTAATTTTGTTATGTGCTTTATCATTTTTATTAGTTTTAGCTTTATTTAGCTTAAATGTATTTTTATTGATATAGATGATAGATATGCTTGTTGAGTGCATGAATGCGGTGATCTTGTCATTGCAACTTGATTACTGCACGCTCATGAATGCTTTCATTATAACTAACATTGCAAACACAATGTGAATAAGAGATTCATTGTGCAGTGTAGACAGCATCATTGATTATAACATAAGTTTTGGCGAGAGAGAAATTGAGACTGATTTGATATGTACCAAAACGAACAAATAATGCTCCACTGAGATATTCACATAGTTGAAAATAAGTAACCACTTTCCTAGCATTAGGATCCTTTCGAAGGTAATGTTATTTTTAGTCTAGTTATGTCTAGTTATCCTTCTCTTCTCATTTCCCTAACATGCCAGTGGGCGGGGCCAAAAAAACCCACTGATGTAGAAGTAGGCGTTGATCTGATTCTGCAGAGGCGGTCTTTCGTCACACTATTACGTCGTAATGTGACAAAATCCAAAACGAGTTGTCTTCAGAGCTTAATTTTAATAAAAGCTGTTTTTGGACTAATGAGGAAATTCTAAGCTCAGAACAGGATTTTTCTATAGTACAGTGACCACTTATATGTTCAAAGATCAAGAAAAATTTGATTTGTCAATTCATGAGCCCTTTAAATACAACACAGATCGATCTCTTTTTCTCAGGGCACATGCTGTTATGTCCAGGTATCAGCATATAACATGAAGGGATGGAGTTCACCTCAGATATCTGAACCTGCTTGTGCTACACCCTCAAGTGAGTACACACACACACACACACACACACACACATATTCAACAACAACAAACAGGACAGATGTTAATCATGTTTTGCTTTCTAAGAAGCAAAACGTTGTGTGTGTGTGTGTTTACGTCTGGCTTCATTTGTGTAATATTTGTGTCCCCATTTTTATGTTTGTGAGGACAAGCCCTCCTTTTCTCTCACAGATTTTAGGGCTCTTTTACATTGAGTGTGTGTGTTTTGAGCATGCTAATTTAAATGTGTGTGTTTGTGTTTTCCATTTCGACTCCCTCTGGAAATATTTGCATGTCTGTGAGAGGCTGTAAAGTTGCAGACAGAACGGCTCTTATACACCAACTCAAACACACATATACACACACACACACTTGTTGTCTCCCTCTACAATTCACGCTCACATACACACGCCGCTTTTCGGGCACACTCAGAAATGATTTTCACACAATTTCTCTTATTTACACCTTGTTTGCGTCCTTTATCCCCCTTGCTCTATCTCTTTCATAACACACGCACACACACACGCTCTTAGCGAGGTTAGCTGGGCTGAAGAGAGGGTCTGTGTTAGACATTCCGGGAATAGAGCGTCCATGTTTTCCCTGCTTCCCCGGGAACCGGCCTGCAACCAACACACCATCAGAACATCATCCTGTTTACCATGCCGAGTGTGTATGTGTGCAGAGATATAAGGCGAATGCTGAGATTAGCACACACACATTACATAATCTAATCGTTTTTTGTTTGGTATTACCTCCTACGGCTTTGAAAGACTTGTATTGTGATTTGAAACATGCCAATCTCACTTTTTCATACGCATCTGTTGATTTACCCATGATGCACTAATTTTTTTTTTGTCTCTCTGTTTCTGCAGGTTGGAGGGAGGTGGACGGGCTTCCCCCCCGCCAGCAGGGTCTGAAAGAGGCGTTAGAGGAGCTCCTGGGGCAAATTAAAGGGGCGCACCGTCACTGCGCATGCCACGGTAAATACTCACTTACTCACTCTGGACCTGAATGAAAAACCTCCTCGCTCATGCCGAGCCACAGTGACCGCGACCACAAACATTTAAGCGCTTTAAAACAAATGCTGAGTTAATATTTCAGAGGGGTCGAGCGGGCTGAGCTCGTGCGCTCGTGTCTCCTGGGTGCAACTCCGGGGGTCTTGTTTGTTGTTTTTAGTGCATTGAGGCTGAGGGTTTATTTTACTGTGAGTTAAGGGGGATAAATTTGACTCGACTTGTAGGAGTAAAACACACTCACGCGTGTCATCACATGCTCTATAAGGAAATCACTGCCTGCTCACTCCTGTTTCAACACTGATCATTAAACTCTAATTAAACTATAAAAGGGCCTTTAGAGACACAATCCTCCCCACTCTTGAATTGGGGGTCAGTTAAAAAAGACTGGAAGATTTAGCTCCACAAACTCCTTTTGGATGCTACACTAACAAATAACTTGCTACAAAAAAGTGCTATAGTATTGTATGTTTTTTGTAGTACTTTTTGTTTCGGACTACAATGTAAATACAATAGTACATGAATATGATTTCATAAAACATGAGACATTTGAGCCATCACCACAAAATCAAGAGGAAAAAATATATAAAATTATATTTTGCAAAAGAAAATGAAGCTTATTTTAAGACCATACTTTTTTATTTTTTTTTTATTTTTACATTTTCATGACAATTAAACACATTTAACATTTACTTGTCACTCTCATTATTATAATGCAGTAATGAAAATCATCCTGCACACATTTTTAAAATCAGCAATCTGTGCAACAAAATTGTACTTTACAAGTGCTTAATTGTTTTAAAATTAATATCTCAATGCAAAAAAATATGCTCATGGTACTAAAATAATTTTCAGTTTGTTTATTTTTTAGTTTTTTTGGGTGGGTATTTTTTGGCAATTTAATCATAATTATTACAAATACTTGTAACCCATTTTTGGCTGTATATCAGTAACATGTATTTTTTTATTTTAATCACTAATTGCTTTTCCCTCAGTGTTTTATATACACTGTATTCACTTAGTGAGTCTAATCTGCATCATTCTGAATCTTTAAGTTAAAGTTGAAACTTCAGCAATAATTGTTAGTGATTTATTAATTCAGCTGAAAGCTAAAACTGCATGTCTCTGTACTGGAGAGGAGCTGATTATAAACTCTTCTACTTGAATATCTGTGCTGTATTTCACATGTCTGTCCTCCATGTGTTTAGAACAATGCAAACCCCCGTTGAACACCAGGAAACACTCTGTGTCTAAAAGTCTGAGGCATCTCTTCCAGCCCACCAGCAAATTTGTCAAAAATCTGAAAAGGTGAGCAAAAACAACATAAGAAAATGACTGTTGTGATATTGAACACTCTCAACACACCATGTCTTGCATTATTTCTCTTCCTCTCTGTAGAGGTCTTTATCTGGCCTGTATATTTTATAAAGATGAAAATATTCTGGTGACATCAGAGGATCAGCTGCCTGTCGTTGAGGTGGACGACTCGTACAGCTGTCACGCACAGGATATACTTTGGTTCACAAAGGTAACAAAGTGTATCGGTAGTGATGCACACAACCAGATCACCATGGGGAAAAACTGCCATATAGATATTTTTAATATTATCTCATAATTTGGCAGCAGGTATATTAGGCTGCTGTCACTTTAAGACCTGACGCACGGATCCATTGTATTGTTACACATGCGTTCTCTTTCTCAACTGTTTACGTTCACTTAAAAACATAACTGACTGTGTTTACGTGAATACTCGACAAGACTGGCATTTTGACATTATTTTGTGTGTATTTGACTGTTTAAGTGCAAAAAGTAGCAAAAAAGAACTCAATTTAGTACTGAGAGGTGGCTTTATATGTGCGTGAGCACAAAATCTGCGAGAATGAGTAAAATTATGCACAATACACGCAATGCCTTGCCAAAATTCAAGCTCTGTAACACCAACAATAGTAATCCGGAGCAAATGAAACGAGTGAGTGCGGGGAGGCGGTTTTGTGTGTCGACTCGCTGTCGGAGAGATAAAAGAGTGAGAAAGAGCAGCTGGTATCGTGTATCTATTCTGCGGAAAATTACTATTGGAAGCGTTTCAGATTCTATTTTTGACAACACTATATTGCACTTAGTTTATTATTTCAGATGCAGTTTTAAAGACTACAACTGAAAAAAGTATATTTGTGGCTAGTAGGAGTGACTGTGTTACACGCCACTGCTGAAATCCACCTGCATTTGGAGGGTTTGCGGGTGTTAATGTTAAGCCTAGGGCTGCACGATTAATCGTATTTTAATCGCGATAACGATATCTGCTTCTCTCGATTGATTACAAACAATCGTCATGATATTGGCCCGCTCGTTATTTATCCTGAAAACGTGTTTTTTTTCTTTGTGGTTGCCAGATGCAAAGAGCTTAAATCTCCCAAATAGAGCTTTTCCCTTAAGAAGATATACTGTCTTCCCGGTGTTTTACTTAATATGTGCAATCTGGCAACTCTATGCACGAGTTTAGCGATCGCCACAGCGAAATTCTGCTTCAATGAAAGTGTCATACAGCCAGTCTTTGTTTCTTCACAAGCCACTTGTACTATTTGTGTGATTAATCTGCCATGATCAAACCTTCAGCGATGAATTCCAACAAATGCAACATGGATCTCCACCTTACTGTTTCAGAATGCACTTTTGCAACTTATGTGACAATTCAATCGGGAAAATTAACATAGTTTGGAATTATTGGAAATAATATTAGGAGTTTCGCCGTTTTATCTTTTGAAGTTCCTAAAGGTTTTACCAGTTTTCATTATGTTAATCAGTTGAAAATGATATCACCACCAGGGACGTTTTATATATATATATATATATATATATCTCAAAGAGCATGGTTCTTTGCTTTATGAATTTGCAGGGCAATCTGAATCTGTGGTTTGTCTCATTTGCAAATGAATTGTGTTGCTTTAAAAATCTAATGTGAATACAGATTACAAAGCGTTCACCAAAACCATGTGTTTTGTATTGATTTACCATCTAACAAAGTTATCATAGTTGGTTGGTAAAGAACGTGCATATACTACATTACCCTTTTTGATAGAATAATCGTGATTAATAATCGTGATTATAATTTTGAGCAAAATAATCGTGATTATCAGCGTTTACAATTCAAAGTGTAAGAAAGCAAAATACTGTATCAACATTTGAGTATTAAACATTGTCTCCATACTGATGCGTGTTGACAGGTGTCACATCTCTGGGAGGATCTAACCTGGATGCAGCAGTGCATCAGTCCTGCTCATGCCTCCAGTTCCTGCACACTCCAGACGCGCCTCAAAATACTTCAGGCTGCTGCACAACTACAGGTGAACAAACTAAACTTAACTTGAACAATGTTTTCAAATTTATAGTCACTACTAGTGAAATGACACAGAAACACCGAAACTGAAATTAACATTTTAATTTAGCCAATAACTGAAACTGAAACTGAAAATAAACTTTAAGTAATTAATTAATTAATTTATTTAATAATCAAAACACTTACTTTTCTAGCTAACTAATGAGCTATTAACATTGATTGACTTTCCTGAGGTAAATGTTACGTTGAAATATTGTTTACAAGCTGTTTTATTGACCGCAGTTGAAACACTGATTAAGTGATTACATGAGACATGTTACATTTCAGTAAGTTGTTCTGCTTCTTTCAACATACCCTCAGATGATCATTCATGTTTATTTTGTGCTATAACTAGTAGTAAAGAGGAAGAGATGATCAGTTCAGATGCTTTGTGGTGCCGCTTGAACTGAAGCGGTTGCAGCGATCATTAAAGAGCATCAAAAGGCCATTCATTGTGTAAATTTGTGATAAAATGGACAGAATCTGAAAGCTAATATTAAAAGCACAAAGCTTATTGCGATCATTGGATGGGATTGAATGTTTAGTCAAGATTAGTTCTTGCATCAGCTATAAATAGCTTAGTCAATGATTCTGGCTCTTCAAAATCATTTCGTCTGAATCCAAAAAAACATTTCTTTTTCTTTCTTTTTTTTTTTTTTTGGCCAAATATTTTTGGTTGCCAAAAAGTCAGTGCAACACTAGTCACTCCAAATGTAAAATGCATCCAAAAAATCAAGATGAATCAAATTGTGACCAAATTTAATAATGTTTTGCATCATTTAGTAAAGAATTGCAGAGTTGAGAAATATTTACACTCATAACATATCTTGAGGTGACGTTTTCTTTTTTTTGTTTTGTTTGTTGTGCAGGCTCTCCTCAGCACAGTGGATCTGGGACAGGTGTATTTTGAGCCCATTAAGGACAAGCACGGTAACGTGGTGTTGGTGCTGATGAAGGACGTGAGCGCATGCGCATCGCTGGAAGGCTTACGCTGGATTCCCGTCAGTAAGTTCCAGCTGCAGCGCAGGTCGTCCTCTTCTTCATCAGATGAGCCCAGCGCACTGGAAACACTCCTCACAACGCTGCATGTGAGTGCTTTTAAACACAGCTGTCCATCGCTGTCACATACTGCTCCTTTCTAGCACCATGATAAATGAAATGAACGTAGTGATCAAAACACTATTATATTTATGCACAAAACAATTTTTTTGAATAATGAGAAACATAAATTCAGTCTAAACAATTGACTGCAAGGCAAGACGCATCATGCCAGGTTTGATGTCCAACATCACTGGCTTTTCCATATCTCGTCATTGACGTCAAATGACTCATTTTGATGCGCCGTATTCAATTTTAGAAAACACTATGATTTTTGGAACAACATTGGAGAGAAAATGACACAGTTTTCATCTTTGGGGGAACGAATGCTTTGACCCAAACTCTGATATAAATGAGCCCAAAGCATGACAATCAGTGAGGGGAAAAAACATTCAACATTGTACTGTATTCCTCTTTTTTTATATCTCTATTATTACTGAAGTGCAGTGAATTGTGGGAGTATAACAGTAGCATTGTTCATTTGATGATTTAGTCTGAACGCTGTAAACATGTCACCCACCGCTGGTCGTGTGTTTGAAACGGCTCTGGCTCAGGAACATCAGACCCAGTGTGAAAATGATGTTTTGTCTGAGCAGCTCAGATTTTCCCTGTGGTGAAGCTGTGTGTGTGCGTGTGTGTGTGTGTGTGGTGAAAGTGGTTCCACAGCTCAACAACCACATGGCTCCAGAGTCAGTCTCTCAGTCAAATAGTTTAGAAATGATAAACGTGGGTCAATTTCAGGCTATTGCTGGAAGTTGTTCATACCTCAGAATCTGTGTGTGTGTGTGTGTGTGTGTGTTTACCGGGGGGGTCCTGGTAAACCCTACATTTTGGGGACCAAATGTCCCAACAAAGATAGTAATACCAATCATTTTTGACCTTGTGGGGACATTTTTTTGTTCATGTTCTCATAAATTCTCATTCGATTTTGGGATGTATTTCGACTGTGTATTTGATGTCTTTCACTTTTTATAATAAGCCCTTTGTCTGCAGGAGAAGCTGGCCTATCACCGGCGCAGCAGGAAGTGTCTGTCTCCGGGCCTGTATCTGGGTTACCTGAAGCTGTACACCTCAGTGGACCAGATCAGAGTGCTCGTGTCACACAAACACCCAAACGTGCTGTGCCACGTCAAAGTACGAGACAATGGCCACGTCTCTAGGTATGACGTGTTTATGGTTGTGTTACGCATGAGTATATGTATGTTTGTGATAATTGTTAATGTTTGTTTCGTAGGGAAGAATGGCAGTGGCTTCAATCACTGAGTTCGCTCGAGGACAGCGCACAGGTGTGTGCCGACGCTCAGAGCGCTCCGCATCGCCTCCTACTGGACTTACGAACCGCTGCTAAAGATTTACTCGGCTACATCAACATTCCCAATCACCAGGTTTGTGCATTCACATACACACACGTAGGCACATGTAATTTGTTTGATTGCACAAGCAAATTAGTTCCCTACCTTAGTAAATCAGGGTCACACAGTGTCAAATACACACATTTACATGAATGCCGCAAGCCTGTTTTGCATGTATTGTGTGTATAAATGCAAAAGCTATGGAAATTTCTACACTGAAAAATTTGGTGACATGTAACATTGATTTAAATGTGAAATGTAGATTTAAATGTGAGTAGAAAGACTGAAAACGTACATAAATTCTACTTCAATAAACTTTGTTTTATTTACAATTCAGAAAATAATTTTTTTTACACTGTGTATAGTCATGGAAAAATCTGATTTGGGAGCAAATAGTTTTTTTGAGTTGTTTTGTTTTGGTGAATCATTTGTACCAGTTTGTGAATCAGCCTAAATGATTCATTAGGGAATCAGTCTGAATTTGTATGATTCTTTTAGAAAATAAAATAGAAAAGTTATGAAAAGCATTGTTTTGAAAGTATGGGAACGTTTTTGATTGTGATTGAAATGTGGTTGCAGTAATGCCAGTTAACATTTTTTATTTGCATAATCGAGACAAAATTAATCTGTCATTTAACCTTAATCCATGACATTGATTTACTGTGAATAAATGTTGAAATAATAAAATATTTA
Source organism: Elopichthys bambusa (assembly GCA_037101425.1). Taxonomy (NCBI): domain Eukaryota; kingdom Metazoa; phylum Chordata; class Actinopteri; order Cypriniformes; family Xenocyprididae; genus Elopichthys; species Elopichthys bambusa. The sequence goes on from CM074453.1 coordinate 24,782,275, forward strand.
TGCATGCACATTTATTTATTGATTTGATAAGTAGCCATAATTATATAACTAAGTATCATCGGCATAGCTGTTGAAAATAATTCCATGTTTTCTTATAATATTACCAAGTGGCAGCATGTATATTGAAAATAGCAGAGGGCCTAACACATATCCTTGTGGCACTCCATAATTTACTGATGTTATCCTAGATTTTTCCCCTTTTAAATAAACAAAATGGGTAACGGTCTGACAGGTACAATCTAAACCACCTTAATTCCTGTCCCTGAATACCAGTGTAATATTGTAGTTGATCTAAGAGTATTTTATGATCTATCCGCTTGTTAAGTCGTGACGTAAGAAATGCCGTTTCCGGGTCCAAGCCACGACTCGTTTCACTTCAGAATGCCATCTCTACGGCCGTTTATGAGCGCTATTTATTCATAATAAACATTTAACATTTAAAATACTTATAGTCTACAGAACAGAGCTCACAGCGTCACAGACATTAATATTTTAACGATTTATAAAAGATGAATCACTGTCTGGCCATCTGGGATTTTGGTATGGAGATAAAGGTTATGATTATAATTTTTTTGGTAGTATTACACCACATCATGTGTGTATATTAGCACCGTTTGTTGTTTTCCTGTGGTATGAGATAGAGCGTTTGGACCCGGAAGCGCTGCCGCGTGACGTCAGACTTAACAACCGAATAGTGTCGAACGCAGCACTGAGATCAAGTAACACTAGTATTGGGATACAGCCTTGGTCAGAAGTTAAAAGTAACTCAATACAAATACTAATATTTCTCTTCGTCTTCATACCTCAGGCACAGGATTTCCGTGTGTATGTAAAAGAGGTGGTTGAGTTGGGGAAGGGCGTGTCCTTCCTGTTGCTCCTCCCTCCATGTGAGGAGGTGTGTTCACCCCCCGGACAGAACCATCTCTGCTCGCCGCGCTCTGGATTCTTCACCCTCCCGCTGCAGATCTTTGAGTTAGGTGAGAGGACACACACCGTAAACTCATTGACCCACATGTATCTTCTGTCCGTGTCACCTGCTGTGCCCTCATTCTCTGTCTGTGTAGTTCATTTCGAGGCCTACTGCCCTAGTTTCATCTGCCTGTATTGCCGCGTGTCGGCTCTGCTGGGTCTGGAGTCCCTGATGTCCCAGCAGACTTTGCGGGAGGCGTTCTCGGAGTCCGAGCTGTTCGCTGCCAAGCAGAAACATCAGCAGGTTGAGGAGTATTTGCAGGTATTTCTGTCCTCTGTGCAATTAAACGCTGGCAGGCCGCCGCTTCAGTTCAGCTTTCATAGGTGTAACTGATGACAGTAAACCTGCAATAAAAATCAGAACAAACTGTTCAACGTGCGGGAATTTACAGTATCATCTTTAACAGATGCAAGAGGTCCAAGAGCAGAAATAAAAAACAGCCGGTGTGATCAGGGTCCACAGCCTGAGCTGTGCCTTCTACTTTATACTTTAGACATTTAAGATTAAAGTTTGACAGTCTTCCACTGAATTACACTGAAAAAAAAACTATTCTTAATGAGTATTTTTGTCTAATTGTTCAGTTAAAATATGTAAATATATGAAACATGATAAATTTACTTAGGAAGCAACACTTTTTGAGATATATCTTAATATTATATTTTTGATATAATATTTTATTCACTTGTTTTTTACTTGCTTAAAACAAATGGGGGGGAAATTTCCCCCCAAAAAACAAAACAAGCCTTTATCTTGTGATGAGGATTTATGGGAAAAATACAAATATGCTATAAATTATTAAAAAAAATATGAATATAAAAGAACTTAAAAAATAGAATGCAGTGTAAAAACACACATACTGTATATGTGTATAATAGTATAAAACATAAATGAATTATATATTTTATATAATATTTTATTTGCTTGCATTTTACTTGCTTAAATTCCCAAAAAAGCCTTTATCTTATGATGAAGATTTATGGGAAAAATACAAATATACTATAAATAATAATAAATAAAAAAAATAAAAAAAAATAGAATGCAGTGTAAAAACACACTTACATATATGTGAATAAAATTATAAAACATAAATTAAAATATAAATATAATAGTATATAATATAATGTACAGTGTATATCCCTCATGGGTTAATTTACAAATTAAAATGTATTGGTTTAGCAACAAATACTACCAAGTTACCCAGAAAGTTACCCAGAAAGTAAGCAGTTGCATTGTTTCTTGTGTGTAGTCAACTGAAATCAAGACACATTATGAGGATTTTGACAATGCCAAAAACAGCTCTGATGTGTCATTTTATTTACACCAATCGAAATATTAACACCTAAATTCACCCAAAACTTTAACAGTAATATACTGCTTCTTCTGCTATACACTATGTTCAGATCAGAATCTCACTTATGTTGTGATGATTCACCCATGTTTATATGCATTCATTTTCAGCATATGGAGGACCTGTGGCGTGATGCTAGGTGGATGGTGGTCCTCCAGTCGGCACGATACAAGCATCAGAGCTCCGGAGTGAGTCTGAGCTGGATTATTGACTTCTCCAAAGAGAGTATCCCGGAGAAACCAGCTTCAACTTCCTCTCAGGTGGACTACCTGCCCTCACCGACGCCTTCACCAGAGACGACACGCAAACACAACGGTGACTGACCTGATCCGCCTCTTCATTATATAATGAGATAAAGAACAAAATAACTAGACTGTGTTTCAGGCTTCATGTCATCAGGTCATCAAACACAGAAGATCAACCATACAGACCAGATCAGTTTGTTGTAAATGAAGGACTTGTTGAGTTTTGCACCTGTGTAAAAGGTTTGGAATGTTTTCACTGTTTATGGATTGATCTGGGATTACATACATCAGGGATTCCCAAACTTAGTTTGTCAGCCAAAGTCTCCCTGACAATTTAAGTTAATATTTCAGTAATATAACAACACATTCACTTATGGTTCTCTGATGTTGGTTAATCGTTATATGACATGCAAACAAAAGATGTCATCTTTTTAGTAAGTGTTTTATTTTAAAATTATTTTTAATTTTACATTTTTATGATTTAATTAATTAACTAAAGAACCCCTTGCAGTTTGCCAACCCCAATTTGAGAAACCCTGACATACTCATGTATGAATGAACCTGATGAATATGAAGTATTAAACTAAGAAATATTTATTGATTAAGTAAATTCGAACTGTGGTGAGTTAAGGTACAGTTAAGTCATCTTATCGAAACACAAAAGGTTTGGCAGTAATTTCAGACTTTGTTTTTTAAGCAAAATGATACATAAAATTACATAATTTGCCTAAAATAAAATCTTAAAGAAGCAGTATACTTACAAATACTAATATTTATTCACCTTTATGCTGTTCCAAATCTGTACACTGTTATTCTTCCAAACACATAATTTTTAATGCATAATAATAGTTTATAGTGACCATGGTGTGTCAAGCTCCAAAAAGAATGAATACACAAAAAAAGGACATGAAAATTCACTTTAAATTGAAGTTGGAAAGGGCAAAATTATCAATGAATAATGACTTAAATTGTGGTCTGTTCTTCGTATAATGTTTATAATACTTTTAGTAGTTTGACATCCCATGGTCACTATGAACTGTTGTTATGATAAGACTAAGTAAAATGAGTGAGTAAATAATAGTGAACTTAAACAGGCCATATTATGCCCTTTTACAAAGTCTTGATTTTGGGCTCTACTAGAGCAGGTTTTAACATTTATTTGCCCCATTTTCTCCATTGTTGCAGCTCCTCTCTTCCCAGTCTGTCAGTAACGCTCTGTTTAGTTCTTGTCTCTATGAAGCCCCTCCATCTAAAAAGCACAATGTGCTCTGATTGGTCAGCTGGAACAGTGTGTTGTGATTGGTCAAGCGCTTCCAGCATGTTTGGAAATGTCCCGCCCCTTTCTATAACCACCAGTTTCAACACACTACTAACTTACTCAGCCAGGCCCCGCCCCTTTGTTTGCATATGCCTTGAGCAGGAATTATTCAAATGAGGAATATTGTGGCGTGTTTGTTCCCGGAAGAAAACTCGAGGCTAAAATGGAGGAGTTTCAGGGAGTTCAGAAACACTGACACTGATGTAGAGGGACTTTGCAGAGCTTTTTCATGTTCAAACAGCAACATTTCACACTAAAGAAAGATGAAAATGTCAAATAGGACCCCTTTAAAATGAATTATTCCTTCTTTCTGTTTGTTTTTCCTCAGATTCCCACGGTCTGTCTGATGAGGAAAACTCATCCGAGGTGTTCCTCACTACGGATAGCAAGTACAGCTCCAGCGTGGCCCAGAGCACCAGAGAACTGGACCTGCTTCCACCGTCTCCTACCAGCTTCAGATCTGTAGCATCTACCCACCCTTCCTCCTCCTCGCAGTCATCGCCTTGCTCCTCTCAGCCGGATGTGCTGCAGACCGGAGGAGGAGTGAGCAGACGGGAACACGTGAATGTGTTCGATAGCGACTTCATCCTCCCGAGCCGGCAGATCGAGCTGCTACGGGTCACGGAGAAGAGAACAGCGCTGTGCGTCCGCACCAGCAGTCTGGAATACCCGCCTCCTGTCTCCATGCCAACCACACCCACCAACTCCTCCAATCACAAGGGCTGGACACGCCCCTCCTCTTTCGATCTCTGCTTCTCCGCCCCTGAACCCCGCCCTGCGCCTGTGCGCACCCTGTCAGAGGACAGTGGCGTCCAGCGACTCTCCGCCCACTCTAGCGGTTCCCCTCACAGGCCGTGCCACACCACTTTGAGAGTTTACCCACAATACCGGACCGGTTTACCCAAGGACACCAGTGTCAAAGTGAGTGTTTGTGAGCCGATGCACAAATCATTAGCAATGTTTCCATTCACCTATTTATATGTGCATTTTGGGATATCACATTAAAAAAACGCTGGGTGGAAACACCAAGATGTACATAAATTCTAAAAATGTGCATGAAAAATTGAGGTGCATTTTTTGAGACAGACATGCAAATAAACTACATTGGACATTGAGATTGCCTCATCAGTGGATGTGATTGGGTAACTGGACTAACCAGCTAACCAATCGCATCACAGCATCTCAAATGTTGGTTTGGTCATTCTGAAATGCCTGATTTAAAAACTGTCATCAGAATTATTTGGTTTAATTCCTTCTCCCAGAAGCGTCCCACATGATTGCATTCTGACATGATGTTTTTTTAAATTAATATTGTAATTTAAATTATATTTATTACATGTATTTAAAATATTAGTATATTAAAACAATTTATTTATAATAACTATCAATAAATTATCAATAAATAAAATATTTAATGAATTTATTTTAATTTAATTTACATAATTTAATTTTACTAGTTGTATTGACTAAATTTGAGCATTCTGGGAAATAAAGTGTTCTTCCATTAATTATGTCTAATTATTATATAGAAATTTTATTTTTTTATATATATATATATATATATAATTATTGTATATAAATATGAATATATATACAATTTACTTAGTTATACAAAATAATTAAGTACATATTTTATTAATTAAAATGTTATGTAGGTGCTTTTTTTAAAATATTTATTATTAATATTATCTTTTTGGAACTTTTATGCCAGAAGTCGTGTGAATTTTTTAGATGATTTTTCCCCCATTTTAATTCTATTTTCTTAAATTCATATTATTTTATATGCATTATATTATATTATGTTAACCTTGTATCTAATAATATAATTCTGCATTCTTTTTGTTATTTCTTTGCTACCACTCAGGAGTTATTATTATTATTAGCATTTGAGCTGGACACCTGACTATAGCTCACTAAATAGACTTCATCTGCTGACTTAATATGTACGTTTGTCTGCTTCTGTAGTTACGTGTGACTCCAGAGACATCGGCGAAAGAGATGGTTCGTCTGGTCGTCCAGGAGATCAACGCCGTGTGCCATCACCTGCAGAAAGCCGCGCAGCAGTGCACGTGTGCGGCGGATCAGTGCGGCTACCCGTCGTGCGCATCTGAGGTGTGTGTGTACGGCAGCGAGCAGCTGGAGCACTTTGGGTTGGTTCTGCTGGTGGAGGGGAGAGAGAAATGGCTACAGGACGACTTTTGCCCTCTTACACTACAAAACCCATGGACACGCGGGAAACTTTGCGTCCGCTTCAAAGAGTATTCTCCGCTCGCGCTGCAGTACAGCAGAGCCACGACTGTTTGATCGCTCACACATGTAAATACACACACTCACACACTGACTGAAGTGCATAGACTACTGAATTTTGGTGTTTTCCTACTTGCTTCGTACTTCTCAAGGTCTTAGGGTTTATATTTACCTAAGTGGTTTCACCAGGACTGATCTTCTCACTTTTATTGTTCATCAGGTGACGTAAGGAGTCCCAGATCACCTGCACTACAATAATAACACACTAACCTTATGGGAAAATCAATGTCAAGTGCTTATCAATCACTAATATGAGTTCAAGTCAACATGAAGTCAAAATTTACTTTCTTAATGTATGTTTCTGATCTTGAATAATTCATCTGCACATTATTTTCATAATCTATAGTCAAAATTGAATTATTTTCTCCACTTCAGAAACTATATATATATATATATATATTAGTGCTGTCAAACGATTAATGATTAATCGCATCCAAAATAAAAGTTTGTCTTTACAAATATATATGTGTGTACTGTGTATAATTAATGTGTATATATAAATACACATGCATGTATATATTTAAGACACATTTGTTATATTTATATATAAAATAAATATATACAGTACATACATGCAAATTTATCTTAAATATATACATGCATGTGTGTGTATTGCAATAAACAATAATTATACACAGTACACACATATATTATGTAAACACAAACTTTTATTTTGGATGCGATTAATCATTTGACAGCCCTAAATATATATATATATATATATATATATATATACACACTACTGTTCAAAAGTTTGGGATTACTATATTTATTTATTTATTCACTAAGTTTATACTTTTATTCAGCAAGGGCACATTAAATTGGTCAAAATTACAATAAATACATTTATAATTATCATTTATTTTAAATAAATGCATTTGTTATATTTCTTTAACATCAAATCATTATATTAGAATGATTTCTGAAGGATCATGTGACTCTGAAGACTGGAGTAATGATGCTGAAAATTCAACTTTGCATCATAGAAATAAATTACATTTTACAATATATTACAATAGAAAACAGTTATATTAAATTGTAATAATATTTCTGAATATTACTGCTTTTACTGTATTTTTGATCAAATACATGCATTCTTGATGAGCAGAAGAGACCTTTTTTTAAAACATTAAAACATCTCAATTATTCCAAACTTTTGAACAATATATATATATATATGGATAAAATCGAGACTTAAATATCCTAAGTAAATACATCACACTACTGAGGTAGAATAATTTCATATTGACTTTAACTGGTCACATGGGTAACATCAGCATTATCACATGTAACAGTAGAGTTTTTTGCCACTTTAACTGCTTTCTTGTTCCAGAAGGTGTAAGTTCAGCCTTGACAGAAGCTCTTCCATACGTATTCAGAAGTGAAATGTTTACAGCTTGCTGATGGTGGTTCGAAACCACCGAACAAACATTAGGTCATGATCTTTTCTGTCAATGCATTCTTCCTCAGGACACCCTTATAACCTTCCACTAAACTGTACACATACAGGACTTCTAGAAACTGTGAATACTCCATTGGGATCCTCCAATGAGCAAAATACACTGAACAGATGCACTTGAGAATGAGTCTACACTGAATCTGCCACCAGAACAGAAGCTTTATCCAAATGAAAATTGACGTTAAACTTTGTTTTGATTGTTTGTGAACAGACACATCGGACTGGATGAACAATACGACTCTAAAGCGAGACGGACCGTAGTTTTACAGACTCTATCTGTTTCTAATGTTCATTTGTGTTGCTTTGAGTAGCAAGAGCGTTTACTTCTGTTGATCGGCCGTGTTGTGGTGCGGTGAGTTTATTATCGATATTGTGTTTACTGTCTCTGTTTCACGACTGACGGAAAAGTTTTGGTGCAATAATATTTTACACTGTAGCTCGGAAGCGGATTTCTCTTCCAGATGAACGTTGATTTATGGGATCATGTACAAATACAAACTCAAGCTGATACACAAGCACTGTTGCAGATGATGTGTGTTTTGGCATGAGACGCAAGTCTGTTTGTGTGCGTGTGTGTGTGTGCGTGCTCCTAGCATGAGCTCATAGTCTTATAGCTGTCCATTTGATGAAAGCATAGTTTTGAGCAGCTGCAGTGTGTGTGTGTGTGTGTGTGTGTGTGTGTGTGTGTGTTTGTGTGTTTGTAGTTTACTACGTGTATTAATATGAGCATTTCATTTACAGCTCCAGCAGTATTGTGTGATTCAGAGTCTCTTCTCTGCACTGAAATCCTCCACGTGTCTCAAAATAGAGTGCAACAGTCGAGTAACAGAAAAATCCCTTTAATATTCTTTGCAAAGAAATAATGTTTAGTAATAACTTTTTAAATATATATATAATGATTTCTGAAGGACACTGAAGACTGGAGTAATGATGCTGAAAATTCAGCTTTGATCACAGAAATAAACAAAATTCCATTTTATATATTTATTAAATATTTATTAAATTGCACCCAGCTCAGTGAACAAAATCTTTCCAAAATGTTGATTACAAATTGTTCATTTTAATTATTATTATCATTATTATATTTTTATATTTAATAATATATATTTATATTGTCATATATATATATATATATATATATATATATATATATATATATATATATAATATCTTTGATATATTAAATTTAAAACTATATAAACAATATAACTTTTTCATAATTAAAAATAAGTATTTATATATATAATTTAAATATATTTTAATTTATATTATATATAAATTTTAAAAATATATTAATTTTATTATATTTAATTTTTCTATATATTTTATATATATATATATATATATATATATATATACATTTTAAGTGATTTTTGAATTAAATTTTTTTTTTTTTTTCTTCTTTCAAAAATCACTTAAAATTACTTAAGCAAAATTAAACATTCTTTTTATCGAAGAATCCAATATATATATTTATTAAATTGCACCCAGCTCAGTGAACAAAATCTTTCCAAAATGTTGATTAGAAATTGTTCATTTGAATTATTATCATTATTATATTTTTATATTTAATAATATATATTTATATTGTCATCTATATTTTTTTAATTATATATATATATATATATATATATATATATAAATTTTAAAAATATAATAAATTTTAATATATTTAATTTTTATATATATATTTTTGAATGAAAAAAAATTTCTTCTTTCAAAAATCACTTAAAATGAAACATTCTTTTTATCGAAGAATCCTATATATATATATATATATATATATACACGGTTTTCACAAAAATCTGAAGCAGCACAACTGTTTTCAACACTAATAATAATCATAAATGTTTCTTGAGCAGCAAATCAGCATATTAGAATGATTTCTGAAGGATCATGTGACACTGAAGACTGGAGTAATGATGCTGAAAATTCAGCTTTGATCACAGGAATACATTACAATTTTAAATATATTCAAATAGAACAGTTATATTATATTGTAATAATATTTCACTGTTTTTTACTGTATTTTTAATCAAATAATTGCAACCTTGGTGAGCAGAAGATTTTAAAAAATGCATGTTGAGTGTTAATGCGTGAAGTCGGTTCTCCTCAAGGTGTAGATTCACATTTACTATCAGCTTGATCCTCTAACCACAAACAAACACGATTCTGATAGTCTTCATGTTCAACACTAGTGTTTAGCATTTCAAACCTAACATGTTTTAGTGCAGTTATGGTCATTTATTACAATAAATGACACTTGATTTGATATTTGGCGTCTAATGCAGAGACATGTTTAAGTGTGACTGAAGTGTCCAGATCTGTTTTAGGGCCGCTGTATTCTGTTCCCCGTTTGTTTCAGTGAAATAATAGACGCTCTCGGATTGACTGAGTGTCTCACTTCTACTAAGTAAAGTGTGGGAAACACTCGACAAACATACGCGCACACTCTCACAAGAACAGTTCCCCTCACACAAACAAACACGGACAACACAAACTGGCAGACCACACACACACTGCTATACAAGCGCTCCCTCACACACACTCACATTAAAGTGCAGCGGAGCGTGTGGAAGACCACACACACGCTGCACCTTTAAGGCCGTGGCTGTGACGGTTATCGACAGTAACCTTAGAATTGTAGCAGGGTTCTCACACCTCCTAATTATACCGTGTAGACTCCGGGAAGACCTGCGCTAAATTTAGCCCTCTGCGGATCTGCAAATACTGTTAGCAAAACATTCCCAAAAGACCCTGAATGGATCTGATTCACACAGCTCTCCTGCAGCTCACTGGGGCTCTGCTGCAGAAGCTAGTGAGCTGCCTATGTAGACAGTGTTTTAAGGCACTGTAAGCATGCTAGCGATGATCAGGTTGTTCTAAAAAGGTTAGCTGGCTTAATCTGGCCGAAATCTAAAGCAGCACTGCATATCGAGAAACTGCTGTATAATTGCGACCCGCTCAGGGAACAAAGTCTATCCAAAAAATGTTGTTCATTTTAATTATATATATGTATGTATATGTATGTATGTATATATATGTATATGTATGTATGTATATATATATATATATATATATATATATGTATATATATATATATATATATATATATATATGTATATATATATATATGTATATGTATATGTATATATGTATGTATATGTATAATGTGTGTATATATATATATATATATATATATACACACATTATACATATACATACATATATACATATATATATATATATGTATATATAATTGTATATATATATGTATATATAATTGTATATATATGTATAAAAATATATAGAAATATATAATTTATTATCAATGATTAAATTACACACACACATATACATATGTGTAATTTCATTATTGATAATAAATTATATATTTATATTTTTTATTATATTTTTATAATATATACAATTTATTAAAAAAATATATATATAAAATATATTTTTATAATTTTTATATAATATATATTAAATTGCTCCTTGCATGTATCCATGCTCCATATATGTATGTTTGTGTATGTATATGTGTATGTATGTGTATATATATATTTATATAATTTTTTGATATATAAAATTTAAAATATATATAAATAAATATATAAATTGTGTTCATTTTAATTATTTTATTTATATATATATATATATATATATATATATATATATAAAGTTTGAAAAATAGAAATATATAAAATGTATATATTTTTATAACTTTTTAATATAATATAAATTAAATTGCACCCAGCTCAGTGAACATCTTTCCAAAATGTTGATTTATAAATTTTGTTCATTTTAATTATTTTTATTATAATATTTTTTACATTTAATAATATATATATTTATATTGTCATCTCTTATATATATATATGTGTGTGTGTGTGTGTGTGTATAATATATATATATAAAATATTTTATATATAATTTATATATAAAATATTTATACTATATATATTTTTTATGATATATAGAATTTAAAAATATATAAAATGTATAAATTTGTATACTTTTTATATGATATATATATATATATATATATATATATATATATATATATATATATATATATATATATATATATTGAACATAGCAGCTAGTTTTTTTTTTTCTTTTTCTTTTTTTAACTCTTATTTTTGTAGTATGGTATTATTATGAATATATCCCTCTGAAAATAACATGCTTTTTGGACCCCACTTCTTTAAAGTACCATGGTATATAAATGTTCTTGTGAAAAAGAAGTACACTTTAGCATACTATTAAAAAGAGTATACTTAATTTTAAAATAATATACTTTAATATGGTAAATTAGACACAAATTGCATGTTATCTGCAATTAAATGTATATTAGATAGAATTAGTTGAATTAAAAAATGCTTTTTGACCCACTTAAGTATGTACTTAAGTACATCTTTATATGAAATTTCATATGTAATTTATGGTAAACTAAAATATACTTTAATGTCATTTCTATTGAAACTTTGTAATGTATTTAAATATATTTGCAATGACACATTGTTGCAATTTAGTACATATAAAATATATTAACTTTAAAAGTAATATTGAATAACATTATATAGGATGTTTACAATGCATCAAAATAAATGTACTTCTTTAAAGCTTATTAATGCATAAAAAGATTATAAATACATAATGATTTAAAATGTACTTTTAAGGCAAACTTTTAATTTGGCATGATTTCAAAATGTGTTAGGAAACAGTCATGGAAGTGTACTGTCTTTAAATACACTTATTATTTCATTAATATTATATTATCTGCAAGAACAGTTTTTAAAAGTATACTTTAAAGATTTGAAGTACGCTACAAGTGCAAACTCAGTTCAATTAAGTGCACTTTTTCACAAGCCCATGGCAATCAGACAATACTTTTTATAGAGCACAAACTTCATCATTTTTTTAGTATACAGTAGTTTAACACATGTTGGTGTGAATTTAATTATAACTCTCCTAATTGAGGAGCTCATCTCTAGGTTCACCCTCTATCTTTAAACCGCACCAATCTCAGCCTGTTATTCCCATCACAGGGTCTGATTACAGCTCCGGATGATAACGGACGTTCTTTTGCATCCGCTGCTGAAGATCTGATGTTCTGTAAGACTATATGTGATCCGAACACACCGTCCTCTGTGCATTTATAGCAGTGAAATGATGTGCGTAAATGCGTCTGGTTCACCTGTTATATGCATATTGTGTGCGTTTGTGTGAGTGAGACAGAGCCCACCCCTCCACCCCGGACCCCCGGGGGCCGTAACCCTTTAAAGCACCTATAAAACATTTGGCAGGAGCGTTTGAAGTTTTTATGAAGCGCTGCAGTATTGTTCCCCAGAGAGACGGCGCACTCCACTGGCGCCTTACTGCCCTCGTACACTGCCAGAGCGCGAGGGGAGGGGAGCCTGCACACGTGTGTGTGTGTGTGTGTGTGTGTGTGTGTGTGTGTGTGTGTGTGTGTGTGTGTGTGTGCATAGTTCTGTTTGTTCTTTCTTACTCTGTGTGTCATGGATGGAATGAAAGTGTGTGTGTGTGTGTGTTTATTTGTTGCCATAGTCTTAGTGTGAGTTCTTGTAGTAAAGTCGGGGAGAGTTGGGGTGCGTTCACACTGCCTGATCTTGATCTCCTCAAATCGGATTGTTGGTTTTAGTGTTATTTTAGTATCATTAAGTTTATATTATAGTTTTTATTTATTACATATTCATTTTAATTTGGGTTAAAGTCATTTTTAAATATCTCCTATATAGTTTTTATTATTTTTTTTTGTTCAGTTTTAGTTATTTTAGTACATTAGATTGAATTAAATGAAAATGAGAAATGTTTCTTTGGCAGCTAGCATGTTTTTTATATATTTCATTTTATTTAAATTAATGATAGATTATAATAATAGGGGGGGAAATATGCATATTTATAGATGATTAAGCTCCTGCTCAATTAAGTGTCCTATCTATCTGTCTATCTATCTATCTATCTATCTATCTATCTATCTATCTATCTATCTATCTATCTATCTATCTATCTATCTATCTATCTATCTATCTATCTATCCGTCTGTCTGTCTATATCTATCTTAATGGTTTTTTTTTTTTACAAAGATTTATGAATTTCAATTGTATATTAAAATTCCACCAAATTGAATTTTAAGTGAGTAAAAAAAAAAAAAAAAAAAAATATATATATATATATATATATATATATACACACAGGTGCTGATCATATAATTAGAATATCATCAAAAAGTTGATTTATTTCACTAATTCCATTCAAAAAGTGAAACTTGTATATTATATTCATTCATTACACACAGACTGATATATTTCAGATGTTTATTTCTTTTCATTTTGATGATTATAACTGACAACTAAGGAAAATCCCAAATTAAGTATCTGAGAAAATTACAATATTACTTAAGACCAATACAAAGAAAGGGTTTTTAGAAATCTTGGCCAACTGAAAAGTATGAACATGAAAAGTATGAGCATGTACAGCACTCAATACTTAGTTGGGGCTCCTTTTTCCTGAATTACTGCAGCAATACGGCGTGGCATGGAGTCGATCAGTCTGTGGCACTGCTCAGGTGTTATAAGAGCCCAGGTTGCTCTGATAGTGGCCTTCAGCTCTTCTGCGTTGTTGGGTCTGGCATATCGCATCTTCCTCTTCACAATACCACATAGATTTTCTATGGGGTTAAGGTCAGGCGAGTTTGCTGGCCAATTAAGAACAGGGATACCATGGTCCTTAAACCAGGTACTGGTAGCTTTGGCACTGTGTGCAAGTCGTGTTGGAAAATGAAATCTGCATCTCCATAAAGTTGGTCAGCAGCAGGAAGCATGAAGTGCTCTAAAACTTCCTGGTATACGGCTGTGTTGACCTTGGAGCTCAGAAAACACAGTGGACCAACAGCAGCAGATGACATGGCACCCCAAACCATCACTGACTGTGGAAACTTTACACTGGACCTCAAGCAACGTGGATTGTGTGCCTCTCCTCTCTTCCTCCAGACTCTGGGATTTCCAAAGGAAATGCAAAATTTACTTTCATCAGAGAACATAACTTTGGACCACTCAGCAGCAGTCCAGTCCTTTTTGTCTTTAGCCCAGGCGAGACGCTGTCTGTTGTTCAAGAGTTCAAGGAATGCGACAGCTGAAACCCATGTCTTGCATACGTCTGTGCGTAGTGGTTCTTGAAGCACTGACTCCAGCTGCAGTCCACTCTTTATGAATCTCCCCCACATTTTTGAATGGGTTTTGTTTCACAATCCTCTCTAGGGTGCGGTTATCCCTATTGCTTGTACACTTTTTTCTACCACATCTTTTCCTTCCCTTCGTCTCTCTATTAATGTGCTTGGACACAGAGCTCTGTGAACAGCCAGCCTCTTTTGCAATGACCTTTTGTGTCTTGCCCTCCTTGTGCAAGGTGTCAATGGTCGTCTTTTGGACAACTGTCAAGTCAGCAGTCTTCCCCATGATTGTGTAGCCTACAGAACTAGACTGAGAGACCATTTAAAGGCCTTTGCAGGTGTTTTGAGTTAATTAGCTGATTAGAGTGTGGCACCAGGTGTCTTCAATATTGAACCTTTTCACAATATTCTAATTTTCTGAAATACTGAATTTGGGATTTTCCTTAGTTGTCAGTTATAATCATCAAAATTAAAAGAAATAAACATTTGAAATATATCAGTCTGTGTGTAATGAATGAATATAATATACAAGTTTCACTTTTTGAATGGAATTAGTGAAAGAAATCAACTTTTTGATGATATTCTAATTATATGACCAGCACCTGTGTGTGTGTGTGTGTGTGTGTGTGTATATATATATATCAGACATTTTGTATAAACCTTAATAGAACAAGGGAATGGACCATTTAGTTTGTGATTTGTATTCATAAATTTAAAAAATAAAATTCATAAATTTACGAATTACATAAACTAAATGGTTCAAGATTTGCCATTAAGCTTTATACAAAATGTTTTATAAAGCTATATATTTTTTAATAATATGTAAGAATTATTTAATTATATTATATTATATTATATTATTGATGATTAAGCTCATACTTAAGTGTCCTACTTTATTATATTATTTTATTTAATATTAATAATTAATATAATTTATATTAATTTAATAATACTTTTTATATTTTTATATATATTGATAATATATTTTTACATTATATTACATTATATTAAAAATGATTAAGCTTACTTAAGTGTCCTACTTTATTATATTATATTATATTATTAAATTAAGTTAAATTAAAATATAATTTAATCATTTTAATATAAATTTTGTATTTATGCATGAATTTATACATGCTCTCAGTTTCAGGGGTAAAATCAGATATGGCCACATACAGCTGCGGTGTGAATGCAGGGTTCGTAACATCAGTTTAGACTGTCTCTTGTGCAGGATTGTGTGTGTTACTCTGTTGCTTATTGATAAGTTGATAAGGGTGTTGTGAATGGTTGCTAGGTGTTTTTTTTTTTTTTTTTTTTTTAAAGTACTTTAAGTATTAAGCTTACAATAAAATAGACACCCTTCTAACACTGCTTTTTTTTTTTCTTCAAACAAAAGAGTTTGAAAAAAGTTTTTCTGTCCATAAAGCTGAATTAATTGCAGAAGTTTAATGTTTAGGGTTGGATCAAAGTTTGAAACTGATTGTTTGGGAAATATAAGAACAGGCTGCTGTGCAAACACTACTTTCATTTATTAATAATATAAAGAAGAATAAATCATTCTTCTGCCAAGTAATAGACTTCACGAGGTTAACTGTAGATCGCCAAGCTTTTTAGCAACTCGGCACATTAATACTGAATTTAATATTTGTTTAGCCAGAGATATGTGTGTATCGACTGTTATAAACAGGCTTTGAATGTGACTCATCCAATCACATCAGTCATTTTATTGTAGCGATTCTGTAATATGGAGGGTGTAAAAGAGCCTATCAGAGAAGGCTTTACTCAACTGTTTTCTTGTGTGTGTGTGTGTGTGTGTGTGTGTGTGTGTAGTCTGGAGGCTGTTGAGTGTGTTTGCATTCACACTCACGCTGCAGAAGCTAAAAACAAACGCCAGCAGCATCTAATCCACTGGAGCCAGACTGTGTGTGTGTGTGTGTGTGTGCGTTCATTATATCTGTTAATATAACACTAATAATCATTCATAAGCCGGTGGGTGTGTCCTGGATGAAACACAACAGCTGGAGTGGACGTGTGTACAGAGTGATGTCAGAGAGGCCGTCTGACCGTTTGATGCGTGTGTGTGTGTGTGTGTGTGTTACGTTGAGCAGTAGCAGTGAGATGGCAGCAAGAACCACCACCACACACTGTTATATTAAGCACGCTTCAACCCCGACTTCAAAGAGACACACACAACCTGTGCCATTGTTTAGAAATATGATTGGATTGATGGATGGAGTGATGAACGAGACTGAGATAAAAGAAGTCTGTGCTTGTGTACATATCTGTAGTAACACAGATATCCAGAATGCTTTAATTTACACACACACACACACACACACACACACACACACACAGCTATCAGAATGATTTGGGGTCTGTTAGATTTAAAAAAAAAAAAAGTTTTTTAAAGAAGTTTCTTATGCTGGATTTACCAAGGCTGCTTTCTAGAGATAGATAGATAGATAGATCTGTGTATCTATCCATCTGTCTGTCTAACTGTCTGTCTGTCTATCTATCCATCTGTCTGTGTATCTATCCATCCATCTGTCTGTCTGTCTGTCTATCCGTCTGTCTGTGTATCTATCCATCTGTCTATCTGTCCGTCTGTCTGTCTATCCATCTGTCTATCTATCCATCTGTCTGTCTGTCTGTCTATCTATCGTCTTTCTATGTATCTGTCCGTCTGTCTGTCTGTCTGACTGTCTATCCGTCTGTCTGTCTATCTATCTATCTGTCTTTGTATCTATCCATCTGTCTATCTGTCGTCTGTCTGTGTATCTGTCCATCTGTCTGTCTGTCTATCTATCATCTATCTGTCCGTCTGTCTGTCTATCCATCTGTCTATCCATCTGTCTGTCTGTCTGTCTATCTATCGTCTTTCTATGTATCTTTCCGTCTGTCTGTCTGACTGTCTATCCGTCTGTCTGTCCGTCTGTCTGTCTATCTATCGTCTGTCTGTGTATCTATCCATCTGTCTGTCTGACTATCCGTCTGTCTGTGTATCTGTCCATCTGTCTGTCTGTCTATCTATCATCTGTCTATCTGTCCGTCTGTCTATCTATCCATCTGTCTATCTATCCATCTGTCTGTCTGACTGTCCGTCTGTCTATCTATCGTCTGTCTGTGTATCTGTCCGTCTGTCTGTCTGTCTGTCTATCCGTCTGTCTGTCTATCCGTCTCTGTCTGTCTATCTATCCATCTGTCTTTCTATCATCTGTCTATCTGTCCGTCTGTCTGTCTATCTATCGTCTGTCAGTGTATCTATCCATCTGTCTGTCTTTCCATCTGTCTATCTATCTGTCTGTCTGTCTGTCTATCCATATGTCTATCTCTCCGTATGTCTGTGTATCTATCCGTCTGTCTGTCTGTCTATCTATCGTATGTCTGTGTATCTATCCATCTGTCTGTCTTTCCGTCTGTCTGTCTATCTATCTATCCGTCTGTCTGTCTGTCTGTCTATCCATATGTCTCTGTCTGTCTATCTATCCATCTGTCTCTGTCTATCTATCCATATGTCTATCTGTCCGTATGTCTGTGTATCTATCCGTCTGTCTGTCGGTCTATCTATCATCTATCTATCGTCTGTCTGTGTATCTATCCATCTGTCTGTCTTTCCGTCTGTCTATCTATCTATCCATCTGTCTGTCTGTCCGTCTGTCTGTGTATCTATCCATCTGTCTATCTATCCATCTGTCTGTCTGTGACTAACTGTCTATCCGTCTGTCTGTCTATCTATCTATCTATCTATTGTTCTTTTTAGATGGAAGGCAGATGAACGTCTGATGTGTTACTGATGTCATTCCAGTGATTGGTGGGCTGGAGGTCCGTGCGGACGCTCTCTGGTATCCTTGAACATATGTTAAGGTTACCGGCGTTATGCGCTCATGATACTGAAGTTAATATTGGACAGAACTCTACACAGCTCATGATTTACATTAAGTGCCTTAATGTAACTGGGTTTTTTGCTATATTTTTACGATATAAAATTGAAAAGCATCATAAATATTGCAATTTTTAAGCTTTTTATGTAACCAAGTTTCCTAAAGATGATGTCAGTACATTCGTTTCGCAATAGATTTCAATAGATTGGCTATATGATTAAAATCAGTTACCAGCCATGTATATGTGCAGGTCCATCAGAGACGGCCCAGCTGTCTCTCTGTCTTTGTGCTAAATGAGAGATGTTTGTTTTCTCCGTGCAGCTGCTCGTTTATGTGTCTTTTGATTAGATCACCAGTGTGAGTCAATATTCAGGACATCTTCTGTGTCTACACAGTGTCTCTGTCCTGTGCTGTTCTGCATGCTGTCGCTGCACTGAGGCATTTCACAGTATGTGTTCAGCGCGATCGGCATCTTCGCTACAGTCACACACGCTCCTCAGAGTTATACTTTCACCTCACAGAGCCTTTCTCTCTCTCTCTCTCTCTCACACACACAGTGTTTAACATCTACAGCCATGAGCGTGACAGCAGGACAGATAGCAGATGAATCTAAAGGACTCGGTAGGATTAAGTTCCTAAGTGTGTTTCAGTTCTCCTGACAGCCTGTCCTAACCAGACACAACACGACAAGATTTCAGTAACTAGTCAGTTGTTTGTCCATGGTGAAAGTGAGAATAGTTTTTCAGTGGTGTTGCTTCTGGAAGTGTTTTTCTGTTCAATTACGCCATAGGAATATGCTTCATAAAAAGTCTTCAGTAGAGTATGAAGCTGTGAACTAAACTAAGCAGTTGGGAATGAACTTCTCATCCCATGAAGCACTGCAAATGACCAATATCAGCATGTCATGTAAACAAAATGAATGGCGGTTGGTCATTTTACATATTGATCAGATGGTTTGATAGTGTTTCAAGTACACTAATGCCATATGTTTTGTGCACAAAACAAGAAACCATGGACCTGTTTGCAGCTGGTATTAAGATGCGTTTCGGTCAATCTGATCACAAGTGGATGACGCTAAATACAGGTGTAAACGGGGTCTAAAACGTTTAGAGCTTGTCCACTTTCAACCACTTCCAGAGTTAGTCAAAAACGCATTCGACCAGATTGCTTTCGTAGTGTAGATGCTCATGGGTTCAAACAGCCAAAAAAGATGCCTACTCTCCGCCTACTGACCTAATGCGTAAACATTATGGGAAGCGCGCTAGCCAGACGGGATTTCGACCCAAGTTTGTTTTGAAGACGAAAAATGTACCAAGCACAATGTTCTCTCACCATTCTTGATTTCTAACACACACTCCGGTCACGATCTTGCGGCTGTCAGAGCAGAAACGAAAGCTGCTGCTCTCCGTATGTTTTTCTGTCGTCTCAGGTCATGTTCATATGTAAACTGCGCAAGCTTATTTTGTCCATTAGATCGAAAGATCTGAAAAAAAAACATACATTTACCGACCCATAGACCAAGAAATCAGGACAGAAGTGGTTGAAAGTGGACAAAAGAGAAGGATTAAAACACCAGGTGTAAACGGGAATATGTCTCTCTCATCTTCTTCTGATCCAATCGACCAAAACAGATCCTAATACCTTAATAATGCATATGAGTATTTAAATGTATGCTGGGTGACGAATTTCATTCTTGTATTGTCCAAAACAAATGCATTAAACAAAACTTTCAGAATTTTTTAATCGGATTGGATGCATTTGGATTAATGAAAATTACCTTCTTGAATGTCATCGTTTTTGCCTAAAAGGAAGGATTAGAAGTATGTTTTTATATTTTGTTGTGGAAGTGCATTTAGGGTTGTGGAGTGATCAAGTGCTGGCGGAACGATAAAATAAATGTCAGATAGTCGTTTTCAAGCATTTACATTTAGGCCTACGTCGCCCCGTTAAACAAAATTGATTGAAGTCTTCTCAATTCGATTAAAACAGATTATTTGGGTACGTGTAGCTACTCGCACCTCCACCATCCACATTTGCCCTCTGAGATAGACTGAATTACAGCAATATCTTGTGGTTATTATAAATCTGGCTTCAGGAATGTGATGTCATCCCGCCCCCCTCACGTTGGGAATGCCCTCTCCCTGGGTCTCTTCCTTTTCCCCGCTTTCCGTCTCAGCAGGATATTTTCTCGCATTCATTTTAATTTTAGGCAACATGAATGAGGGTAATCAAGCTGGAATGCAGTGAAGTCACACACACACTGACCGCATCCCAATTAAATGAGGCCGAGAGATCATTATTGACCTCCTGCCCACCCCCTCTTCCACTTTTCTTTTCTTCCTGTGTCCTCTCCTCCCCTTTCTGTGCGACACGTTAGGCCTGAATAGAAGCCTAGAGTTGTGTTGTGTTGGAGTTGTGCGCTCAGTCTCACACACACACATTTAGAGGGAATCGTCCCCATGCTGTGTCACTGAAAACCCTCACAGTCTGCGCTGTCAATCAAACGCTGTTGTACCCATATGCTGAACGTAAGGTATGACATCATCTCACGGCACAAACACATGCAAATATTCCTTATTGCACACTCACTAGACCGGCCCAAACACTCGTTTATATCAAGCACTTCATCACTAGCATCGCGATAAACACGTGGCACCAGCCTCCATCGCTGTCGCCAGAGAGATTCGTCAATTTAATACTGTTTACAAGGCGTACAGTGAAAAGCTTCAGAAAGAATAAAGAGGAAATCTTCAAACAGGCAGCGCTAAACGAGCCCAGATTCTCAGTGCTGCTTCCAGCATCTGCTTTCAGTTAGAGACGCAGTTGAGCCAGAGAGACTCGGAACGCAGTAAGAGCACAGACTGAGAGATGAGTGAGAACTGAGGGCTTTGATTCGCTTGTTTACTCTGATGAAACACTTTGAGCATCAAATGAGTGAAAATGAATTACAAAGAAGAAATATTCACATTACATATTTATGTTTATTAGACATTGAAAGCAATTTATCATAAATCAACGATATTTGAAGTTCTTTACATATAGCCTGTTTTTATATTTATTTAAAATCATCTTGAACAGCCCAAATGTCTTCAGAACAAAGATCCAACCATTCATCCATTCATCCATCCGTTCATCCATCCATCCGTGCATCCATCCATTCATCCGTGCATCCATCCATTCATCCATCATCCGTTCATCCATCCATTCATCCATCCATCCGTGCATCCATCCATCCATCCGTGCATCCATCCATTCATCCATCCAACCGTTCATCCACCCATCCATCCATCCATCCAATCATCCATCCATCCATCCAACCGTTCATCCATCCATTCATCCATCCATCTGTTCATCCATCCATCCGTGCATCCATCCATTCATCCATCCATCCAACCGTTCATCCATCTATTCATCATCCATTCATTCTTTCATCCACCCATCCATCCATCCATTCATCCAACCATCCATCCATCCATCCATCCATCCATCCATCCATCCATCCATCCATCCATCCAACCGTTCATCCAACCATTCATCCATCCACCTGTTCATCCATCCATTTATCATCCATCCATCTGTTAATCATCCATCCATTCTTTTATCCAGCCATCCATCCATCCACCCATTCTTCCATCCATCATCCATTCATCCACCCATCCATCCATATATCCATCCATCCAACCAACCATATATCCATCCATCCACCTGTTCATCCATTCACCCGTTCATCCAACATTCATCCATCCATCCACCCGTTCATCCACCTGTTCATCCAACCATTCATTCATCCACCTGTTCATCCATCCATCCACCTGTTCATCCAACCATTCATTCATCCACCCGTTCATCCATCCATCCATCCACCCATTCATCTATCCATGCATTCATCCACCCATCCATTTATCCACCCATCCTTCCTTCCATCCATCCATCATCCATCCACCATCCATCCATCCACCCGCTCATTCATTCATCCATCCATCCATCCACCCATCCATCCATCATCCTTCCACCCATCCATCCATACATTCATCCACCCATCCATCCAACCATTCATCCATCCAAACAACCATATATCCATCCATCCACCCATTCATCCATCCATCCATCCATCCATCCTTCTATCCATCCATCCATCCATCCATTCATCCACCTATATATCCACCCACCCATATTCCCACCCATCCATTCATCCACCCACCTATATTCCCACCTATCCATTCATCCACCTATATATCCACCCACCCATATTCCCACCCATCCATTCATCCACCCACCCATATTCCCACCCATCCATTCATCCACCTATATATCCACCCACCCATATTCCCACCTATCCATTCATCCACCTATATATCCACCCACCCATATTCCCACCCATCCATTCATCCACCCACCCATATTCCCACCCATCCATTCATCCTTCCATCCATCTCTAGATACTCATATCTAGTATTTGAAGTATTCGAAGGTCTATATTTTCGAATTGCATCTTTATTATTTTAAATCTTGAATTTTTGACTATTTACTATCAGATCGTTATTTATTGCATAACATCATCATTCGTTGAAATTTTAGTATGAAAATATCTGAACCAGAATTCCAGCACCTCTTTAGCTGTTTGAATGTACATGCGCTGATGGTCTGTTTGTGA
This sequence comes from Elopichthys bambusa, assembly GCA_037101425.1. NCBI lineage: Eukaryota > Metazoa > Chordata > Actinopteri > Cypriniformes > Xenocyprididae > Elopichthys > Elopichthys bambusa. Next base: position 24,805,655 of record CM074453.1, read on the forward strand.
AAGATCCTGTGCAGTGTCAGTGAGCTGCTCTCGTTAGCGCCCTCTAGCGGCCAAAATGCGGCGCGACACCGGCAGCTGAACCGCAGAACCACAGAACCGCAGCCAGACAGTCTGCCACCGATCCACAGACTGCTGGGGCCCTGCTTTACATGCCTCACACTCCTCATGTCATGAAGCCCACAGCTCACAGAGGGATATCCCTCCAGCCTCTGCAATCCACCACAGAGAGACGCTTAAAATAACATGCTCATTAATAATATTAACAAACAATATCACATCTTTTTTATTAAATAGATATTAAATAAATTATGAAATAATGTATAATTCATGTGCATTAAATTATTTTGACATTTTTCACATTGCTAATGACTTTGAAAGTTTTTGGTGCACAATTCAGTTGGGCGATTTGAAAGTTTACTCGACTCTCTCTGAGTTTTTAAAATGCTACCTGTTCACCTGTGAGCTGCTCGGCTTCTGGATGGTGATGGTAATGGTGAATTTTTCCATGTCATTTGGACATCAGGCACCATGAGTTCTGGCACCGTGAGAGGTGACACGTCTCTCTATGTGGCCTGTTTAAACACTTAATTGTGGCAGTTTATTTGGTGACCCCGAGAGTTCATACGCGTTGGTTCCTGCCAGTGGCAAGAGCAAAGGTCGAAGCCGAATCCACAAACCTCCACACAAACCAGAGGCGCTTTAATGGACCAATTATTGGATTCCTAAGCACTTCACTTTGTTTTTCTTTTTCCTTGGGAAAAGTGATGTCGCCTGTGTGTGTGTGTGGCACAACTCTAGACTACTAAAAAATGGCTTTATTGAGGGAAAGAAAAGCATTAAAATAATTATTCTTTAAAATACACAATATGCATCATGCCAATATGTGCAAAAGCCCCAGATGACTGATGCATCCATCACACAGTGTAATTTGAATGCGGTATGAATGAATTATAAGGTTTCCACTTGAACATTATTTGTGCAAGACGATCATAATAGGTGGGTTAAGTGTCACGGAATGTGCAAGATATGGAAAATCCCAAATGTGTGTTTTCTGGTTGCTGCCTGTGATAAATCTAGAGCTGTTATGGTGGGATGTGTGTGTGTGTGGAGAAGGTTGGGAGGGGGGTCTCATTGTGTGTGTGTGTGTGTGTTCTGCTGTCAGTCAGACTGAGGGTTCTTGGTGAGCTGGCCCCGCGCGCACACACGCACGCACGCACGCACGCACGCGCGCTCTTGGAGTTGACGGGGGGAGGGAAGGGGAGGGGATATTTAACTTGGGAAAGAGAGGAGTTCTCCTCCAGACGCGCTCATTCTCCTCTGTCCCAGATCAGGACCAGGCGAGTTTTCGGACGGATTTCTGACACAGCGGGGATATGAAGGTTCTGAAGAACATGCAGCAGATGTTCGCGGGAACGCTTGACGTGTAGAGGACTTGCTCGAAAGTGTCAAAGAGTCTGATTTTATTCCGGACTTACACCGAACATGTTCTAGTCGCGGGGTGAGGTTCCGATTGCGCGCGGAGTTCTGCCCGCTCTGTGGAGAGACTGAGCGGCTCTCGTCCCGGTTCAGCAGCGCCTGTTCGGCGGGACGGACTGGAGCCTGTGCGCTAGCGAGAGAGAGAGAGAGAGAGAGAGAGAGCGTAAAAATAACATTGGCTAAGACGCGCTCCATTCCGCGGGCGCGCTGACATTTCAAACGCCAGTTTGGGTGGCACCCGGCAACAAAACCCGAGCAGGCTGTAGAAACGGTGCCATCCCATCCTATCCCGTTGCCATGGTGACCCGCCAACAGCTTCGCTAGAGGAAAGTCCGAGGAGGATACACTTTTGAAGCACTTTCGCACTTGGCACGCCTCACCTGAGCGAGTATCATTGAAAAAAAAAACCAGCCCATGTCCCATGTCATTCCGGGCCACGCGGCCGTCTATTAAAAGATCTCGCTCGTGCTGTCGCTCGGACTATTTATGCACGAGGGCGCAGTGAGGGCCAACTCCACTCCGTAGACAGACAGAAGACGAGTCATGGGCAGCATCACCCGCGCGCTGCCGCTGCTACTGCTGCTCCTGTGCGCGCACGGCAACGCGGCCCAGCCCTACCTGCGCCTGAGGCCCTCGCCCAGCGAGCATCTGCCCGTCCCGGACCTCATCGAGGAGCCCGACCCGGAGTACGACCCGCGCGAGCAGGACCTCTCGGAGAGGACGCTGCGCAAGAAACTGGGCAGCCACTTCGACCCCAACTTCATGTCCATCCACCTGCCCGCGCAGCTGAACGCCAGCGCGCCGCCGGAGCTGCCGCGCCTGCCAATGCCAGCCGAGCTCAAGAAGCTGGACCTGACGGAGACGCCGTACGGCCGGCGCGTCAAGGTGGGCAAGAAGGCGCGGCGGAAGTTCCTGCAGTGGCTGTGGATGTACACGCACTGCCCGGTGTTGTACACTTGGAAGGACCTGGGCGCGCGCTTCTGGCCGCGCTACATCAAGGAAGGGAACTGCTTCGGCGAGCGCTCGTGCTCCTTCCCCGAGGGCATGTCCTGCAAGCCGGTCAAGTCGGTGACCAAGACCTTCCTGCGGTTTTACTGCCAGGGCTTCCTGCGGCAGAAGTACTGCACGTGGATCCCGGTGCAGTACCCGATCATCTCCGAGTGCAAGTGCTCCTGCTGAGCAGCGCGTGCATGCGCCTGCGAGAGGGTTTATCGATTATGAATGATTGCACTGTTTACCCACGGACAGGGATGTGTGGCGCCACATAGCGAATCTATTTTTTTAAATATATATATATATATATAGCTTTTTAATTCAAAATATATGACATATATGTACATATTTAAGTCAAAGGAAGAAGAAGAAGACGACGACGAAGAAAAATGCAGCTATTTTTATTAAAGGATCAGGACCATATATTCTCACGAGGAGCACTTCAGCTCGTGGTTATTTTTATGAAATTATTGTGCGAAGACGCAAGAGAGAACTTGACTTTCCTCATTCGAACTCTATTTATAGAGACTGAAGAACACTACGTAGAAGTTTTGTACAAATATTAATATGAATAATGATGATGATTTAAAAAAAAAAGGCTTATACACGTGAACTCAGCCTTTTCTTTCTTTTGAAAATCATATAGTATTTTAGTAAAAAACGAAATGTGTACGTTTTATTTATTGTTTTAACTGTTGTGAGTATGTATAGATAAAGAGAAGAGAATAGAATATACCAGAAATTCTACTTGAAAACTTCTAAAAAATGAATTTAAGAGAGTATTAATAATAATAATAATGATAATAATAATAATAAACATGTCAGTGTAAATGCCATGGTTTTAGCAATAAAATCTGTTAAACTTGGACTGAGTGTGAAGGATCTGAGAAATACAATATATTAAAAAAAATACTGAATATGTTGCAGAATGAATGCAGATCGTCTTCTGTTTGCCCTGCTCTAATAACGCTGCTTTTGGTGTGGAAATAATCACGTCTGTTCTTCGCCGTGCGTAAAAGCGCGCTCATGTTAACACAGCGCTAAAATATGATGCAGCCATTTTCAAACACTGTCATTGGTGAAATAGAGCAGGGAGAGCCAGCAGCTCCTGGCGTACTGCTTCTGGAAAGGGAAAGGGAAAGGGAAGGGGGGGGAAAAAAAGCCTGAGAGACAGAAATCTGAGCCCGATTCTTGTCCAAAAGTCTCGGCGTGAGAAACACTGCAACCCTCTACAATGACTGTGAACTGATGCTGACGGTACTAGACTGTTAATTAGTCAGCAAACACGCCGTCTGTGAGCTCAAGAGATGCGAGACTCGTAAAATCGCGACTCTCCGTGTTCCAGAGACGCGCGCGTGCACGCAGTGAATCACGCCTGTCATTTCAGCGAGGGAAAGTGCATGTGTATGCGTGTTATTGCCGAGGTTATTGTGACAGATACACTGCTGGTGCTGTGTTTTGGCGCAGGGTGGGGGCAGTTGTCAGCTCTGTTTCTTGATGATGTCTAGAGCTTTTTGGAGGAGGCTGAGAGTGTGTACGAGTGTGCGAGTGTGTGCATGTGTGTGTGTGTGACGCGCCGGCGCCACTCGGCCGCGCACTCTGGCGAGCGCAGAATAGATTGAACAGTAACCCTTTCAGCCTGTGTGTGTGAAAGCCAATCCCCGACAAACTAGCCCTCAAAACACACAGCCGTCAGACTGGCGGAGCACTTCAGCCTTCTGTGGGGGGGGGGTGGGGGGTGGGGGGTGTATTCATCATTAAAAATATGACCCAAGCTGGAGTGAATCAGGGAGTTCTTTGAGACCAAAGTTAAACACAATGTTTTCTGTCCTTGGCAGAGGCCAATGAGATACCAAATGTAGTAAATGCTCCAGTTTGCAGTGTGCATGGAGACTGCGCTCCGAAAACAAAGGCAAAACAACTCCCTTATCTGGGTGAATTACAGCTAAGAACCGATGCAGAAGTTTAAAAATCGATCATCTGCGTGTCTCTAAATAGTGCTACGGTGGTTACGGGCGCAGTGAGCTACGGGAGAAGGCTTTGGATTTGATTTGTTAGATGTTTTGGTGTAGTGTGTGTGTGGGAGACGCTTCCATTAGTCTTGTGGGTGACATTCATACATTGCTTTGGGGACCACCAACAGTTGCCTTAACTCATGATGTGTGTGTGGTTACTACAGTCTGTGTGAGTCAAAGTATATGCATGTGTTTGAGTTCTGAATCCCAAATCTGCTTCTTTTTAATAGTTGCTTGTGTTATTATTCTTCATAATCTGCTCTAATAAAACAGCTTTCTGATGCAGAGCTGAGTATGTTGCACACGCCGGTATCTTTATTTCCACATTCATCCAGGAAAGATGGTACTTGGGGAACTTCAATTGTCAGCTTGGGTAAGATTCGGATCATGTTAAATAAGATCTCAGAGTTGAACGTTTTGAAAATGAACCTATCAAAGTGAATTCATATTTGGCTGGTCAGAGCAAACAAATGCAAACATGCTTATTTACAACATTTTGTTTTCTATATTCTCATGGCTCACAGCATCACAGTGAGTGTTTACTGTTTTTATGCAGTGGCCTTAAAAGAAATTAAAATCACACTTAAGCACAGTCTGAGAAAAAAATGTGCAAAAATCGTACCTTAAAGACTATAGAATAACACAAGATGCGTCACTCTTATTGTTTTGAATGGGAGAAAGTGCAACGCGCAATATGGCGGAATAAGTTCCACCTTCTTAAATAAGAGCCAATCGTCGATTGGTAAAGTCATCGCGTCACTGCAGCGGCCGTTAAAAGCTCCGGTTCCTTTAGAAACAGTCAGACTCGCGCCTCCGAAACAAGACATTTAGGACTGCGCATGCGCATTACCTTGAGCTAGCCTGTAAAATACAGTTTTTTTGGTCATAATTTGAGCATTTAGAAACAAAATTTATGAGACAGTTGTTGTCAGATTTCATTGGTGATTTTAAATATGAAATTTAATCGAAAGCTTGGCAAACAGCTTTGGAGAATTTGATGTTTCCTCATTCAAAGAGATAGAAGCTGACCGCCGAGTGAAATGACTTGTCTTAAAGGGACTTTGCTAATATGCACCTTTAACAGGTAGTTTAGGTATAAAAATGTCACAGTGTCAAGCTGTTTTACCTCTAGAATCACAGTTTTTGCACTTTTTTATTAGAGATGCACCGATAAATCGATAAATGTGAATTCTCAAACTATCGGCTATTGAAAAAAAACAGCCAATAGTCAGGGCCGATATATCCTGTCAATCAAAAGAGGACAGGAAGATGCACTGAATTTGGGCTTAGTGTAAAGAAAATGCTAAGAAACCAGTTTGGTGTTCAATATTAATAGTAATTATATGAAGCAATAACATTTAGAAAGTTAGGAAATATTAATTTAATCTTCAGAATCTTCAGTGTTAATATTAATTTGAGTCATGTGTTTGTTTATAACTGATACCAGTTACTCTTAAACAAGTTGATGAAATGGAGAATAAAGTATTTATTTGCATTCCTTTCAAAATATAATAATTAAAAATACAATTATTAATTATAATGAAATTATCATTCATTAAAAGAATGTATAAAAGCCAGAACCCCCAAACTATCTGTATCGTTATCGGCAAATATCACTGAATAATCAGTATCGATGGAGAAATTTAGTATCAGTGCATCTCTACTTTTTATCTTTTTTACCTTGAATGTCTCGATGTATTGCAGTGTATTGAATTAAACATATCAGAGCAAATGTCATTTATTGTAATTAAAGATGCACAAACAATTGGCAAGCAAAATGGAAATGTTAAAATGATAGATGGCTGCATCTGAAATTGCATACTTCTCGACTATATAGTAGGCGAAAAACAGTATGTGACAAAATAAGTATATCCGAATTCACAGTACTCATAAAAGAGTAGGCAAAAAGTACCCGGATGACCTACTGCTTCTGGTGAGATTCTGAAGTGTGCATATGATGGACACTTTACTATCCCATGAGGCCACGGGAGAGGATTTGTGAATGAAGGTTAAGCGGCGCATAGGTCACATGATAATGACAACATGGCGGATGTAGTACGTCTGGATTACATTCATACTATATGACGCACTCTTTTAGCAGTCGTGAAGTACATAATATTCAAAATAAGTACCTAGAGAGTATGTGATTTCGGACGCAGCCGTAGTGCTGACGATGTAGACTCGTTAGTGGAACATGTTATGTGACTCTCTACACCTGTGGTTCCTCTGCTGGGACACCTGTGAGAACTGACTTCATACAGCCACCAAAACACCAGCTGATTCAAACGCTGAAAAATACCTGAAACTAAATGAAACAAGTAAATTCCAATGAATAATTGCAAAGAAACACAAGTAACATTGAACTAAATGTGAAAACTTTAGACATTCTACTAACTATAAGTACAAGTCAACTAATAGTAGACCGTTAGTAGACTGTTAGGTGTTTCAGGAAAAGTAGAATAAGTTGACATGTACTTGCAAATTACTTATAGTCAGTAGAATGTCTGTTGGGAGCATCAGAATAAAGTGTTCGCAGATATTAATCAGACAGTCTCTAATGACTGCTAGTTGACGTGTAGTTGCAAAGTTACTTAAAGGTATATTTCACCCAAAAATGCAAATTCTCTCGTCATTTACTCACCCTCAAGTTCCAAATCTGTATAAATTTCGTCAAGACAATGTGAGACTCCAGGAATGATTGTGCGACTCTTGCTGTCACACTTGTGTGCTTTCTGCAGTGCCACTACAGCAGGAGAGGATTTCACCGGGGCGTAAACATGATGCACTTTTGCTGAGGAGCAGATGAGCGTGTCTTGATGCTGTAGTGCTGAAACAGAAGGCCTTGATTTAGACTATCCAGGAAACTTGTCAGGAGTAGAATTGACCTTTTTTGGTGTACAGGTATCTGCGGGACAGGATGCAAACTCCAAAAAGTAAACAAAATCTACATTACCATTCAAAGGTTTTGGGTCAATGAGATTTTATTTACCTACTTTTATTCAACAAAGATCCATCAAAAGTGACAGTAAAGAAATGTATATAAATATGATATAACATTGATAATAATCAGAAATGTTTCTTGAGCAGCAAAGCATCATATCAGAATGATTTCTGAAGGATCATGTGACACTGAAGACTGGAGTAATGATGCTGTAAATTCAACTTTGATCACAGGAATAAATTACAGTTTAAAATATATTGAAATAGAAAGCATTCATTTCAAATTGTAATAATATTTCACAATGTTACTGTTTCTACTGTATTTTTGTTCAAGCCTTGCAGACTTATTTTTAAAAAAAAAAAAAGAATCCAAAATGTGGCCTAATCGTTTTAAAAATGCATTAATGTTAATAAGTCAAGTGTTCCCTATGAAGTGCGCTTCCCTGGTTCTTTATTTCTCTGTTTTGTACTTTGCAGGCAACTCCTCTTCCCAGAATTCCGCGCGGGTCCTGTGGTCTCCATGGCAGCAGAAGTAGTTGTGCATTATTCAGCTTGTGTGACTCAAGCGTATATTGAACGGTTAAAATGTTTAATTTGCTCTCGATTAGGCTAATCAAGTTTATTGGTTGTCATAGTGGCCGTCTATTTCCTTCATGGGTCACTGATAAGACACATCTGCATAATCATGTCAGTCTGTATTTTCTTGTCATTTAGGTATCTATCTCGTAATTACATTGTATGCATGCACAGATCATATTCTGGTTTATGAAGAGAACATTTAATAGGCTGCACTGCCCCCTACTGACTAACCTATATTGCCGCTATAATAAACTCTAGATTCATGATATGGAACATGTTATGAAAGCTACAACTTGACTAGGCTATATCAAGCTCATTAATATCCAGGTTCCATATTAACGGCCACATGCATATGAAGCCATCACATCATCTTGATAAATATAAGGGTTTGTTGTAAGGAATTTATTTTTATTGAAGCATAAATATTTTGACAGTCTCTATCATATTGACACACAACATATGTGGATTTGTAGAGCTCAATTGTGGTCTTGAGTGAGAGTGTGAGATTTTTTCATTTTTCTTGCAGACATATGGATTATAGATTATGGATACATTATCATATGACATCTATTCATCTCACCCAGTCCTGACACTATGTTGGAGGAATAAGGTGAGTCAGTGTTGAAGTGAATCATTATCAGTAGTGTGAGAAGTTCATGTGTCGCTCTGTTAGCGATCATTTACATTTGTCTGTGGATGTGAAGCAGGTTTGACAGCTCAGAATCTGATCTGCTTATTACGTTGCACTGTACATTACAGATTTATATATTTATTTGTTATGTCACTAGGTTTAGTACTTACGTACTTGTATATTGCATATATTTCTATATTATAGGTAGAACTTTTTGGAAGTGTCAAGACACATACGTTAACAAATATTAAACATTTTCAATGTCACTAATCGGTGAAAAAGGAAGATATGTTTAATGCATGTTGAGTCTACAGTGGGGCATGTTGTCACACATATATATGCGATATTGTAATGGATTTTCAGCAGTTTTTAAACAGTATATATGGGCCATTCTACAGAATTGGTGCAAACTGCTGTTCCACCACCAAAAACACATTTAAGAAGCATTTAAGTATTAAAATTTTAGATGTTAAAATGATCAACTAAGATGTTATGATAGTGTTTGGTTTAGTGTATATTTAAACTAATGAATCCTTCACTTTGAATTCAGTATGATAAACTTTATGCCTTTTAAAAAGAAAGATTCGATTCAAAATACAACAAATCTCATAAATTACACTTTGAAATATTGTTAAAATTGAAATTGTTATTGATTAACCTGTGAATTATTTTTTTTTTTACAAAACAAAATCTTAATAGGTTGATGTAACCTTTCTTATTAAATAATTTATTATTGTGTTTCGGTAATGACAAATTTGAGGAGAGGAAAAATATTCCAAAACTTTCTGAAAATGCAATATGAGAATTAACTGCACAATTACTAGAAATGTGGACCTTGGATATTATACAATTTGCATACATACAAAATTTGTGGAAAAACACTTTTTTTTTCAAGACGTTTCCAACATTTGATTGATATCCCATATTTGACAATCAGTTGTAGAATAAATTATAGAACGAATTATAAAATTATAAACGTAAAACTGTGAACATATTTCAAGGTTTTAATTAAAAAATCTGCCTTCGTTTGTGACTCTTGTCCTCATGTATGTCAGAGTGCTTTTAGTTTGTTCACTTGTTACACAACAACTTTTATAAAGTTATGAATTTTCTGAAAATTTATGACTGTTGGTGTTTGAAACCACCATACGAGCCACTGCTAGAGAAAACAAACATTTGTGACTCTTAAAACCCCCCTTGTGACAACAAACTCCTCTATAATTTAGATAAATATCTTACTGCTCTGGTGTTAACAGTTTTACTACAGCAAAATTGCTATTCCCCCTCCCACATGATAATGAAAGGATAAAATACTCATGAAGAACTCAATCTGGAAGTGTAAGAATGCTAAACAGGCAGCAGGTGGCGCAATTGACTCACATATTTCTTCTACACAGGTTCCACACTGTCCTCTCTTTCTGATTGGAGTTTCTGTAGATGGCACAAACAGATCATCCTGAAAGGTTCGTACGCATGTGTGAAGTGCTTGCGGTGAGATTGTGGGGGCAGCAGGAGACGGCTGCTTCTGACTCTTTTATTTCTTGACCTCTCACACAGTGTGACACACTCATCAGAGTAAAACGCCACTGAACGGTGCCATAAATACCACAGGAATGTTGAGAAGCTTACACAGGGCTGAGAAACTCCCACACACGTCAACACACACACACACACGGACGCTATTCATTGAGAAATTGCTTTATTTTTTACGCCACATTATGAAAAATAGGCCTACTTGGATGTTGCTCCAGCCACATGTGTGATCCTAAATCTTTTGAGTCTGTGATCCGCACCGGCGGTACCGGTCACCCTAAAACCAGAAATCTGTGTGCCATGTAGTACAATTCAAGACGTCTTTAAGTATTTATTGTGTTATGAAAGCATGGTGCATCTCACTGAGAGTTTTCCCACTCATCAACATGAAGAACTCTACAGATCTACCGTAGGCGAAAAACGTTGTGGAATTAAATATAAAACAAAGTAATTGAATACAAGTCAATTCCACAGATGCTTAGTTGGATTGAGTTTTAGTCTGGGCCTTTCCAGGACATTAACCTTCTGGTCTGAAGCCACTTCAGTGTGGTTTTGGCTGTATGTTTTGGTTTTCTGTTGTGTTGAAAGGCGAATCATCCTCCAGTTCCCAGTGCTCGGCACGTTTTCCTCCAGGTTTTTTTTTTTCCCTTCAGTTCCAATCATTTTTTCTTCAAGAGTTTTCCAGTCTGTGCCGCATAGAAATATCAACAAAAGCGCAACGCTTCACTGTAGGAATGGTGTCGTCTGAGTGATGTCCTGTTTCTGAGGTTTGTGTTGCATAAAGCAGTTATAAAAAATAGTTCAGCTTATTAGATTATAGTTTCTGTTACCTTTTTTGCAAGCCAGATCTAAAAATAATTGTTCCATACATATGATTTTCTTTCTTTCATCAATCACAAACGACGTTATTCCCCTCCACAGCTTCCTAATCTGATTTGTGCATCACAATTATTATTAGTAGACACACAAAACCAATGACTTTTGGCATCATTGATCATCTAACCTGGTGTTTCAGATCTTGATGCCTCTTATTTGGGCAATAAAGTATTTTATAATTTTATGAGCTTTTACTTTGAGCGTTTACGTGTGCAAAAATGCAGCATAAATATTTAAACTTTGGAACTTTCTTCCACAGAAGAAAGAAGATCGTACAGGTTTGGAACTTCATGAGGGCATTAAATGATGATGGAAGTTTCATCAATGGATGTTGATATTTATTGCCTCATGCAGGTAGTGAAGAAGTTCTCATAAGCATCTTGGTGTCATTCACAACATTTGCGCCTGCCCAGACACTCATCTCTGGAGGACGGCCAGTTCTGGGCAGAATCATAGTTGTTCCACATGTACTCATCTTTTTAATGATGTTTTTTTCTGTGCTTTGAGGTGGTGGACTCACTGTTTTGGAAAAATCCTGGTCTAGTATTTTTCAGAACACTGTCTTGATCAGTTTAGAATGTTCTCGTGATGAATGTTTTCTTCGAGATGCTCTGTATAACATTAAATGGCCGTGTAAGTAGTTTTGTAACCTGAAGAGAAGAGTATCGGTGCGTTCCAAACAGGATATATCGCCCTCTGAAGGGCACTTTGGAGTGAAAATAATCATGGCTGCCATATTGAATGGTCGTTCCAAACCGAAGTGCTCAAAACTGGCCACTTCAAAGGGCCCTTCGGAATGAAGGATTTCAAAGGGTACAACTGATGGACACTTCGGGCCCCCATAATCCTTTGCACAGGGAAGTTGTTTGACGTCACAGAGTGGGTACAGGTATAAATGTATGTATAGTATTTTTCTATACTACTGGAATATTTATATGAGTTAAATTAATATTAATATAGATTAATATGGTCAAAACGACATTGTACTTAAACGAAAATACTTTACAGCTCCCTTTATCAGTCCATTAAAATGTATAAAATACATAAGATACAATATACAATATGGTGCAATAAACCAAAAAAATAAATAAATAAACTAACGTTAAACAAAGGGCGCAGCTTCACAATCTGCACCTCCTTGATTGTCTCGTTAAGATGACGCAGAAGTGCTTTCCAAAAAAAAAAAAAAAGTTTTTATTTTTATTTTATTTTATTTATTTATTTATTTTTTTATCCCTACACCCTTCGAAGCTCTCACTCCGGAGAGTAAACACTTTGAAGGGATTAGGGCATATGGATGAGCCCTTCCTTTATAGGTAATAGACCCTTTTCACATTTTTCCGGGTTTCTCAGAAGCGGAAGTCGTCATAGTTGGGTAAACTTTTTATAGCGGTGAATGAGAGACTTAATTAAATATATATTTTTTGTGTTTCCATTTGCACAAATAGCAAAAAGAAAAACTCCACAATAGTGTATTCATAACTTTCAAAAAGAGGTAAAAAAAATAAAATAAAATAGAGAGGGATTGATAATGACAGTCAAACGAGAGAAAGACGTCATTTTTACCGTCACTTCCATAGCCGCTGTATTTTTTTTAATTTATTTATTTGATGCAACGGTAATATAATACTAAATATAGTGTTATAAATGTACATACATTAAAAAAAAAGAGAAAATATAAAAAACGTTACAATTTTTTTTTTTTTTTTACAATATTGATGATGACCGTTAAAACGCGTCATCACGATCTATGAAAAGGGTATGAAAACAAGATTTTTTAGAGTACTTTTTTTGTTAGTGAGTGGCACAAAGGTCCATGAATAAACACAATAAAACTTGGTTTTTAATAAGCATATTGTATCTTTTATTTATAGATATTTTTATCTCTTATTTGGGTTCCCCACCATGCCACCGTGCGTTTAAGAATCTTGATCACGTGATGTTGGAAGATGTTCAAACCGGATGAGCGCAATTCATCCTCAGTGTTTTAGGTTCACTTCTGGAATTCTGTGATGCATCACGGTTTCCTACTCGGACGTTGCGGGATGATTATAATAATTGATCTATTTGGGACACACTGCATCTGCCTTGAGTTTGTCTCGTGTTTTATACTCTCATTACGCGCTCCATCTGGATTCTTCATCTCAAACACACACACACACGCCGATTGTTTCCGATGATTTACGGGAATTCAAAGACTCTTGAGCGACTCTGTGAGATAGTATCGGGAAATAAATAAACATTAGAGTCAAATGAGCGCCAGAACATCAGCACAGCAAAAACACGCATGCGCAAAGACGCCTGATGCTGCCAGAGGGTGCGAATTATTTGGGTCTGACCTCCTCACCCGCCCCCACCCCCTTAAGAACTCAAAGCAAAAGGTCGAGCAGTCTTCTAGTAAAAGTTACTAGTAGTTAGGGCTTCTCAATGTTTTAAAGCGTTTCTGTATTAATAAATGTTAGATTACAGTTTAGTCAGAGGGGTATTTTCGTTATCGTAGCCGTCTTGCTAGCCTAAGGAGGTGATCACTTTCGCGCTGTACGTCGACAAATACTGTATCAAGTATTATTTTATCACAGGTTCATATCATTAATAGATAAAAATCGTTTAAAAAGTAGTTACGGTTAGCTGACTGTGAATGTACAGCCAAAGTAGTTTATAATAAAGCGCGAGACGAACCTCACTGAAAATTACCTTTTTGTTTAACGTTATGTAATATTTAACAGACGTTTAAAAATCTCTTTAAAGCCGACATTCCATCCCCTAAAACTCGACGTATAATTCACATACTGATGGACCGGACCCCTGACCACACACGGCGTCTCCAAACCAAGTTGCCTACCTAGACAGCATCATAGGTGCCTGTAGCATTCGCGCGCGTAACGGACAAGCGCATCTGGTGCCTAAAATGCTAATATTGTAGCTCCTGTGTGATAAATTGCTTCATTTGTAAGTCGCTTATTGATAAAAGCGTTTGCTTAAAATACATAAACATAAAATGCTGCCTGCCACTATGATGCTCAAAAATGCTGTTCGCGACTATGCCAGATGCTAGACCAACGACCACCCATTGGATGCGTCTGTAAACCAAGTGAGTTGCTGCTAAGACAGCATTTTTGTGGCATCATGTGAATCCAGTGCGCTCATTTGAAGCCCAAAGATGTTGCAATATACCACAAATCGCCGCGCGCCTATGATGCCGCCTAGGTAGGCAGCTCACTAGGTTTTTTAAACAGAGCCTCCCTCTCTAATGCAGTTTGTGTCTGGAATTGTGTGTGTGAGGGGGGCTCAGTCGAGTTTCTCACCTTGGCTGCCTCTCTCTCTCTCTCTCTCTCTCTCTCTCTCTCTCTCAGTGCGCGTGTGTCAGTGTGTGTCTGTCTCATGAACGGAACTGATCGCTGCTGTATATCTGTTAGTTACATTCACCAACAGACAACGGGACTAAATCACAATCGATCTGGATTTATTTTCCACACTCCCGCGCTTGAATGAGGTTTAGAGGTCCAGACGGGATTCAGAGATTCAGGTGAGTTATGTGTTGGAGTATCTGCATCATGAATTTTGCAATCATAATTGGAGATTTACGTGGTATCACATATAGTTATGCATGTGATTTGTTAGTGAGGTGAGTGAGAGCTTTGCAGATCACAACCAGTTTATCTCATTACAAATTACATGCATTAATTTATGAAAATTCCCCTTAGTAAGCATTGTTCCCTATAAAAACTCTATGTACTAGTGATTGTTACTGCAGTAAAACTTTGTTGGTGTATTAATATTGAAAGCATAATAATTCAAATTATTTTAAAAGCTTTTTACAATATTTTGTATTCATTTATTACAATTTTACTGTAGTAACAATAATTAAGTGACTGCTAAAACAAAATTTCACACGCAGTGAATGATATTTAATCAACCAGTGTATTTCTATAATTATGAATAATGTTTATGAAACAATAATGAGGGTAGCACTGCACTGCTCACATTCTCTGACAGGTGAGCGAGTGTAATTTCTCTCTTTTTTTTAATCGTGATTTAACAGAGCGCTCCAAACTGTGTTTCCTTCCCGGTCCATGAGCGATGCCAAGCAAAGCAACTCTTCACAAGTCTTCTTAGGTATGCGTGACACCGTCAAGATTTCGGCTTCCCCTGATGGACGTGGCACACACACGTTTGTGTGTGTGTTTGTGTGGATTCCTGTGATTTTATTGCAGTGAAGCCCCTCTCTGGTTTCCCCGAGGTCACAGATGAACTGCAGAGTTAAACTTTGGGAAAAACATTTACGCCAGCTCAGTTTACTGATCCTGCCCACCGCTGGCCCTCAAGAAAAGGGGAAAAAAATCAGACGTTTCAAGAGCTGTCAAAACGAAAAGCTCTGTGTTTAACAGTAAATACAAAGGTTGTGTGTCAGTTTGATTCTACATTTGCCTGCCCTATATATTTAAAGAATAGTTCACCAAAAAAAAAATCAAAATTCTGTCATCATTTACTCATCCTCATGTTGTTTAAAAGCCGCATGAGTTTCTTTCTTCAACAAAAGGAGATATTTAGCACAATGTTTATGCTCCTCTTTTCCATACAATGAAATCATGCAACTTATGCACTATTTTCCAAGCCTTTTGAAGTCTTCCGAAGCTTTACGAGAGGAACAGACTAAAATTTAAGTCATTTTTTCTGCTGTCATTTTCTGTAGTCAGGAAGGCGCTACAGAATCCCTCTAGCAAATAAAAATGTGTTTAAAATCCTCAATTCAGCAAGTGCCTGACAAACCATGGAAGTGGCATGAACTGTATTTTTATGTAATTGTGAATTTGTCTGTGTTCTGTTTTTGTTCCTGTTTTTTTTTTAAAAAAAAATGTTATTTGCCTGATTAGCGTTTTTGTGTGCTGGTGAGCCAAAGACAAAAAAGATATATGAATACTAACTTTTTCACACAAAGCTATCGTTTGACTTGGTATATATATAGCGCACAGGTCAAATAGACTACTTTATTATATGTGACCCGTGCTGGCAAAAAGAGTCGCAATGAGCAAATTTTCAAAAATTAGTTATTGTTATTTTCACAATTTCTATCAAAAAAAAAAAAAAAAACTTCAAAATGATGTATGATTTGTTGGAATCTGACAAAAAATGATTGCGCTACACCTGTTTGAAGTCGATAGAGTCAGCAAAGTCAATTTTGAGAAAAATCGAGTTAAAGCTTTCTGAACAAAATCACCTTAAAATCCCTGGTAATAACATTGTATTTGGCACACACCTCACCAAAACCAAATATCTTTTTTTTTTTCAGCATGAGTTTGAAAATCACTTTTCATTGGTTCAGACTCATGTCATCAAAAGTTTGCTATGAATATTCACAAATTTGGAATGCTGCGCTTTAAAACGATACCAAACTTGGACGAATGAGGAAGCTGCTGAGGGGAAGCGAGCAGAGAAAAGCGGCATTTTTCATGGTACTCTTCTCAGAAAACATACAAAAAAAGGTACTTTTAGATGTTTAATTGCTATTTAAAGCATTCGGATCACTAGATAAGGGCTTAATGAACTCATTTTTGTGAAAACCTCTCATTTTTGACTTGTTTTGCCTGTAGCTCGTAATTAGTCTGTGCACATTCGCCAGCACGGGTCACATATTGTTTTTTGTCCGTTTTGGAGTATGACTGTCCATGGTCAACATACACTTTCATTGTATGGAAAGAGCAGCTTGGACATTCTCCTAAACATCTCCTTTTGTATCCCACAGAAGGAAGAAATTCCCACGACATGAGGGTGAGTAAATTCAAAATTTCTATTTTTGGTTGAACTATTTCTTTAATTAGCACACCTCATACTCTTCTGTGATGATGCACTGAATGCATACGATGTGTGGTTTTGCGTCACGTTTTAGCGTTATGTTCCTGTTCTCCTGCAGTTTAAGACATAATTGGGCCGTATTTTCAGCGCTGGGCAACACTAGAGCAGCGTTTTTCAACTTTACTGAAAGGTTTGGATCTGACACAGCCTTGGCTCGGTCCACCTTAGCAGCTAAAGTCAACATGGCCTATATTTCACTCTCCTCCTCTTCCAGCACAGGAAGCTTCATCTGTGTGTGTGTGTGTGTGTGTGTGTGTATGTGTATGACACTCTTTTCTCTTTTGTCGCCAACAAAAAAGCCCCTCCACTAACTTTAACTGCTTTACTGGACTTACCTTTAAAGGGGTCGTATCATGAATCAAATCTTGATCTTTCAAGATAAAAGAGTTTGATATACTATGAAAACAACTTTTAGAAACATTTATTGAACTTCCACAACTTTCTAATGTCAGACAGATGAATAAATTTGAACTCATGACTATCCACATTTAACCACTAAATGACTGTTTTTGGTGCACTAAAGTGGATCTTATGTTAAAAATGTATATATTATATATTATTGCAAGTATGAACAATGTATGATATGACCCCTTTAAGAGTCGTGCATTGCTCCTGCTTTTGTCTGTCTATGCATGTGATTTTAAGCATGTCAAGAGGTCAGGGGTCATAAAATAGCAGGTGACAGCCGTAAAAGTGTAATTGTGGGAGTGTGTGCGCCTAAAGTTATTCTACGCCGTGCAACTCCTGCGATATAACTTTTGGGGTGTGCCTAAAAACACACACACTCACACACACACACTGAGTGTGTCCAGTCGCAGAGCGGCGTTAAATGATTCAATCTGTTGTAGCCTTGGCACCTTATGACTTCGTACATGTGTGTGTGTGCGAGCAAGAGTGGTGCACAAAATGTGTTTGTCAGTATTTGAACACTTCATAAAATTATTTGTGGTTTCCCTTCTGAGTTCAAAGCTGGTGATGCCTAGCGGTGAAATTTTTGTTGTCAACTGGAAAAAGGTGTGTGTGTGAAAGTTGTTTTACATAAAACCCATGCATTAAAACCCCAAAACCACTGACATATTTGCATATATATCTAAATGAGGACATGACATAGACTTCTATTGTTTTTATATTTTTTATATTGTCTTTGGACGTCTCTACAGAAAGGATTTTGCTAGATTAGTTTTAGTGAACCTCTGGCAGCATTTCTGTCCCCAAAGTAAAATTGGAGAACTGTGATGCAACACATGATGTATTACTGCACAGATTGTCAAATTATCTTCAAATTATTTTCAAATCAGCAATCAATGCATGACCCGGCGGTCATGTGTGTTTTTGTGAGTGTGTGTGTGTGTGGTTAAGGATCAGGTTCTGCTGTTTTAGTAAGGGCTGGGTTTGGTCCGTGTGTGAGAGGGAAGGGTCTGGTCGCAGTGGCTGCATTCTTTTACCAGGCGGATTTCTTTCCACTCGCACATTTGTAGTCATGCATTTAACTTAAAGTCATTATGGCTTGCATCAGTTTTAACCATCAAAAAGCTTCCCAGACTTAATGGTTCCTCAAATAATGTCCTGTTGATGCACAGATGCATCATTTTCACCTGCTGAACCTTAAAAACAGGTGGGGAAAAAAATCCTAGACTTAAATTGAAGGACGGACCCGAGACTCGAACAGAGCAGGTCTGAAGATATCAACACTTGTTCACCATGCGTTACGTACAGTAAAATCAACCCCGATCCTCCATTTTCTTTGGAGTAATTTATGTTGACAGCAAACATGCCTCTCTGTCATATCTTGTTATTACAATCTTTAAGTTCTTAAAGGAAAATTTGTATTGAAGAAGGTAGTCAGATGAAATACATGTGATTATTCCCTGTTGAGACGCTCTGGATTAGTTTGTCCAGACCAATTTCTCTCTCTCTCTTTCCTATTACAATCAACAAGAAACTGCATTCGCAACTCATTTTACTCCCGTAATGTGATGTATTTCCAATTGAAAGAGGATATTCAGTAAGAAAATTGTATCCATTGGGAATTGACTGAGAATTGTGGGAGTTTCATTTGGACTGGAGTCAGACCTGAACAGTGTTATTTTACTAAACTCTAAAAAATTCTGGGTTGTTTCAACCCAAATTTGGGTCAAATATGGACAAACCCAACTGTTGGGTTAAAAATGTAATTTAAACATTTACCCCAGTGGTTGGGTTTGTCCATATTTGACCCAAATATGGGTTGAAACAACCTAGCATTTATGTACTTGCAGTTTTAAAAAATGTATATTTTCAGTTTTTATTTTAATTGAATCTTTTTTGTGCTTTTGTCATTTTTATTAGATTTTGTTCTTTTTAAATATTACTATTTAGGTTTAATTTATTTATTATTTATTTATTACCTGTTCTTAGCACAGTTTCTATTTTTAGTTTTGCTTCTATTTTTAACTTTAAAAATGTTTTTAATGGTTTTAATTTTAGTTATCAATAATATCCCTGGATCTTAATGTGAGTTTGCTATTTACAAAGGCTAAATATTTACTCGGTTATTAGTTAACATTTTCCATTATCCTGTACATGCAGCCTTGTTGATGTCAAACAAAAAGCACATTAATTTCAGAGGTGGAGCAAGTTATTATAATCTGATGAAAGATTATCAAGACAGTTATGTTATTTTTATAGTTTACTCTTTACACGGGGATACAAGAAAGCATGAAAAAAATTACACTTCACCAATCTGAAGAGTGTTTAGTTGTCATCTGAGCTTGTGCACTTGTGTGTATGTATCAGTTCTGATAAATTCAGTCTCACGAGTTACACACACACACATATTCGCTCGGTGGAGAAACTCGACTATCCATATTTAGTCATTCTGTAAGAGATGTCCATTTTTCATTGTGATCCATCTCTCTCTTTCTCTCTCTCATATATTTAATCTCTACTTTGACGATCTTTATCTTCAGCCACTATCTATCTTTTCTGTCCCCCCCACATACTGTCCCTTTCCTCGGTTCTGTCCATATTTGTCCCTCTTTTTGTCTCAAACCTTTCACCTATTTTCGTCTCATGCTCCTGATGTGTGTAGTGTGAATCAGAGGCATGTGCATTTCTTCCTCAGAATCAGACGGATCCGTCAGTAAATGATGTTGTGGCATGGACACACACACACACACACACTGTGTAAACACAAAAAGACCACACAATCAGAATGTGTGTGTATACATACAAAGATGTCCAAATGTCTGAGACCACATTGACATTTTTTTTCCATTTAATTCTGGAAGATAAGTTTTAGGACTTTAGGAATTTTAGGAAATGTGAAATGTTAGTTTTTTGTAGCTCTGAACAGTATATATATATATATATATATATATATATATATATATATATATATATATATATATATATATATATAATGTATGTATTTAACCCTGGACCACAAAACATAAGGGTCAATATTTTGAAATAGATTTATCCATCATCTGAAAGCTGAATAAATAAGCTTTCCATTGACGTATGGTTTGTTAGGATAGGATATTTGGCCGAGATACAACTATTTGACAATCTGGAATCTGAGGGTGCAAAAAAATCTAAATATTGAGAAATTTGCCTTTAAAGTTGTCCAAATAAAGTCCTTGGCAATGCATATAAATACATTTTAGATGTTTTTTTATGCTAGGAAATTTACAAAATATCTTCATGGAACATGATTTTTACCTAATATCCTAATGATTTTTGGCATAAAAGAAAAATCGATAATATTATTGTTGGCTATTGTTACAATATATATATAATATATATATATATATATATATATATATATATATATAAAATATTTAAGTAATTCAGTTCAAGCAAATATTGTGTAAAATAGGTGTTCATTTAAATTCAGCAAAAAAAAAATAATACAGACCCTATATTGGGAATTTTAGGGAATTAAAGCACAAAATGATTGTGACATTGAAACATTGTCAAATAATGCTGGAGAAGATGATCATTAGTTTTTTTCATCACAATCTCATTGTTTTTTGTCAAATTGTTATGTCTATAACTTAAATGTTTGAACTGAATTAGAAAAGACTGCAAAATAGAAGCTTTTTCAGTAGTGGTCTTAGACTTGTGGACCCCCTTATACGTGTGTGTCTCTGTGTTTATGCTAGAGTGATCGAGCGAGGTAGAGAAAGAGAGAGGTGGGGGTGAGAGAGTTCGACTGACAGCGTGAGGGTCAAATAATGAGCTTAATTCTGTGTTTGGTGTTTGATGATGTGTGACTGAAGAGATGTGTGTGTGGAGAAAGAGAGAGAGTTTGGTTGAATGTGGCAGGAACAGAAAGAAAAAAAAGGACCATTTCAGAGCTTATTGTGTCTTCATAGATAACAAATGCTCTACAAATCTCTCCGAAAACACACTACTGTCAGGCTTTGTAGCTTCATTATACTAATGCTATCATTTGCTTGAGAAAGGACACAAAAGCACCATAAAAATGCACTAAAAGTAGTGCACTATAGCTTTGTGGATTATTGATTCAGTTAGTTAAATGAATGAATGAATCAACTGAATCATTGGAAAGATCTGACTCAAAAGGATGATTCGATCATGAACACGATATGAAGAGCTTGTCAAGATTGTCAGTAAATAGCATCACATTTCGTTTGTTTCTCACACATCTCACACGCATGTCATATGGACTACTTTGGGTGCTTTTGTTCCCTTTTTGATGCCTGACAGTTTCATTGTGATTGCATGGGAAGAGCACGATGTAGTAACAGCTGTGACGTGAAACCTGTATGCATCTGAGTGTTTCATTGACTAGTTGCGCAATAATAATGATGTTTAATAGTTTTTATAGAATTTAGCAGTTGCTTTTACAGTCATTATTTGGGGGTCCATCTGTACCGTTGCAAAGGGGCCCGAGCAGAAAGAGCCGCATTGATATTCACATCACACACACACAGTGACAGGTCCTGAGAGAGGAGTTTTACTCTGGTTTCATGGTTCATTGCTCTTTGTAGTGCTGTAGAAGTGTGATTCGGCTCAGATACACGCTCATGTCAAACTGTTTCTCATTAACTCTAAACAGCGTGCAGATATCATCAGATTCCCCCCTGGCAGATCATATGTGCGTGGACCTGCGGATCGAAGCATCAGGAGAGTTTGAGAGTATCGAGTTTTATACGTTCGGTGTCTGTCTGGAACATGGCACATAGGATGTGGAATGGACTGTGACCGCAGATCCCTCCAGCAGTAGAGGTAGTACGCTTTCTTTGTTTTAAAACAAGATAAATATCACCATTTCATAGAAAAAAAGCAACATTATATTAAACCCTCTCATTCAAATCCCCAACGGCCCCACAAAAACATTAGGAATCTCAGCATGTGTTTACCAAGACAGAATTAACCCATCAAATAACAGCTGCGGTGCATTTCTGCATGTGTGGCTTTCCTGAAATGGCTCTTTTGGTTGAAATGTCTATTAATGAGCATTTCTAAACACACTTGCACAAGCGTCACTATTATTGTTGCTCATTCCCTCAACACTTAAAGTTCAGTGTGTGCCACGTTTGTGCTCCAGACATGAATGATTCATCAAATCATGTGTGTTGTTGAGGAGAGTGTGCTGTTACTTTACTAAGTGATCACCACTTTCACCTTATGAACCATAAAATGGGTGTGCATTGAAGGAGGAACCTGAGCAAATCTAGAGACACTTTTGATATGGGTCTGTAAGCAATCACTTAGCAACCACCCTAGCAACTGCATAGCAGCACACTAAAATCTAATTAGAACACCTTTGCAACTGCATAGCGATGTTCTGTCGACCACCCACATCAGACTAGCATCATGGCAGCAAATTTTACAAATGATTGCAAACATTTTCAGCTGCAAAATTAGTATTTAAAACTACCAAACAACTTAAATATTAAGTAGCTGCATTATATTTAACATTATATTTAACAACTGATGCCTCTATTTACTAGTGTAGTAATTGATTTACTGCTGTTAGTTTATCAATAACTACAAACCCAGTTTAATTTAGCTCTTAACTATTCTGGGATATTTTGCTTGTTTATTTATTTTTAAATGTATTATATTTTTATTTATTTTATTTATTTTTATTTATTCATTTATTTTTACATGTTTATTTTTACAAATTTATTTTTAAATATATTATTTTTTATTTATTTATTTATATTTATTTATTTTTATTTATTTTTATTTATTCATGTTTTTTTAAATTTATTTTTAAATATATTATTTTTTATTTATATTTATTTATTTTTTAAAATGTATTTAATTTGTTTATATTTATTAATTTTTTACATGTTTTTATTTATTTTTAAATGTTTTTTTAATTTATATTTATTTTTTATTTTTAAGTTGCATTTTATAAAGGTTAAGCTTCTTTTTTCACTGACCATTTATTGAAAAATAAGTTTTTTTTCTTTTTCTTTTTTAGGATCTGTTTTGTAACCTATTTGTGGAGAGTGCCTTATATTAATCGACCTTTTTTCTTTCTTTTTTTTTTTTTGAGGGGGGGGGAGATTTTATCTAATGCACATTATTTGTGCTGTGGTATTATTGTAATACCATTATTTTTTGGTAATGGTCTTTAAGAGTACTATATAAATCTTAAGGTGCATGAATATATTTGATTTACTGAGTTTCATTTGATTTATTGACATTTTGTGCCGTCCATTTCCAGACGTACACTGCCAAGGGTTGGGTTGATCCCGGTAAAGTCGTCTATCTACTGGACGTTTTCTGGCTGGGTCGTCGTTCCAAGATATCACACGTACGCCAGACTCCGCCAGTCTGAGGAGACGCTTCAACCATATTTGTTTATTTGACTTCCCCCTCTCTACCCAGCCATCTGGATACGTTTCTCCCCATCCCACATTCATCATTCTCTCCCGTGACATCATGTGGAGTTTTCGGAACTTGCTTTCTCTGCTTACTGTGTTTCAAGCCTCTAGCCATAGTCCCAACCCATTCTCCGGGCCTCAAGTGACACCAACGGACCCCTGCTATGATGAGACAGGTGCCGCCCGCCGATGTATCCCAGAGTTCATCAATGCAGCATTCGGTCAGGAGGTCAGCGTGTCGAGCGTCTGCGGGCGGCCGGCGTCTCGCTCATGCAGTTTAGTGGAACGTGATGACCGTCCCGCCGTGCGCACGTGCCAGGTCTGTGACGCATCAGACCCTCGCCATGCCCATCCTCCTACCTACCTCACTGACCTAAACTCTGCCCACAACCTCACATGCTGGCAGTCAGAGAACTTGCAGGGCTCGCCACTCAATGTGACGCTCACACTGTCACTCGGGAAGAAGTTTGAAATCACGTATGTCAGCCTGCAGTTCTGTTCCCCACGTCCTGAATCCCTGGCCATCTATAAGAGCATGGACTATGGCCGCACTTGGACCCCCTACCAATTCTACTCGTCGCAATGCCGTCGCATGTACAACCGACCCAACAAAGCCGCGATCACCAAGCAGAACGAGCAGGAAGCATTATGTACGGACGGACACACCGATCTCTACCCGCTTTCCGGCGGCCTTATTGCTTTCAGCACACTGGACGGACGCCCATCGGGGAAGGACTTCGACTCGAGCCCTGTTTTACAGGATTGGGTGACAGTCACAGACATTCGAGTGGTCTTCAGTCGCCCGCAGCACCCCAGAGCGCTGCCCATGTCGGGACGCGAGAGCGAAGACCCGCTCGGGCCGCCCGCTACGTATTATTACGCGGTTGCCGACTTCCAAGTGGGAGGGAGGTGTAAATGTAACGGCCACGCCTCTAGGTGTGTGCGTGAGAAGGATGGAAAGCTGGTGTGTGAATGCAAACACAACACAGAGGGTCCGGAGTGTGACCGCTGCAAACCGTTTCACTACGACCGGCCCTGGCAGCGCGCCACTGCAAAAGAAGCCAACGAGTGTTTACGTGAGTTAAGCAACCGTTTTCTTCTTAAAATAGTAGTAGTTGTTCAATCCTCATTAGCTGTTCCAAAACTTTTCCAAGACTACTGCCTACATAGGCATCCTAAAAGCACGTGCACACCTAGGAAGATACGTCAAGTCAGTGATATAGCACTTTATCACAGTAATAAACAACAAAATATCAGTATTAATGTTGCAAAGTTCTTAAATTATAAAAAAAAATATAGCTGCGAGCAACAATTATCGGGGTTCAAGCGCTTTAAGGCCTTTAAGCACATGCGTAAAAAAGGTATAATGTTTTAATTATCAAGCCTGTAATCATCTCGATCGTAGATGGAAAAGACCATTTATAGCCAATACAGGCAATTAGGAAATTTATGGTTTTTAAAGCTTTTTAACAGATATCGAGGTTAAGCCAAAAACCTAGGACTAGTTCGCAAAACTTTTTGAAATAATCACCAATATTTAACAAACGATTCGATGGACAGCAGCGGTCCTAGAGCCAAAATTGCTCAGAATAAGGAGTTCTACCATGTGGTGCGTGTGCAAAAAATCACCCAACGTGGACGATTTCTTTTGAATTTCTCACGACCTCTAGGGTCGTGACTCACACAGGCCCAGTGAGTTTTGTTCCGATTAGCCTCCATTAACCTTGTCTGATAGCTGCTCAAATTTCATTGGCCGATGGCGGACATGTTTTTTGAGAATTGTAGACGGTTTGAGTACTACCAGTCCTCAAAGTTTCAAGTCACTCGACTCACGGTTTGTTCTGCCCGATCACTTTTAGGGGAGAATGCTGATCCTTGGAAATTTTAACAATTTCAATAGGGTTTCAGCGCTACACGCTTGAACCCCTAAATACAATTTCAAATGTAAAGCAGCTCTAAAAAGACAACAGTGTTTAGTCGATCATATTTCTAAATATTAAGTGTCTTTTAAACGACAACCAATAATGATAACTACAAAAATATTCTTATATTCTATGAGAATAACGAAGTCCACACCACAACGATAACGACACAGAGGAACGTTTCGGAGCGTTTTTTTCCAGCTAATGAATGCTAAAAACATCGACAGCCAATCAGAATCCACTCAGCTTTAAAGAGCTCAAGCATTTAAAGCAGCAGATGCGCTTATAATAAACAGGACGTTATTGTGCATTGGTGTCGACACTAATGTAGTTATCAGTATCTTTATAATTAACGTTTTTGGTGTGAATTTGCCTTAACTGTCATAGAATGATTTGGAACACTCTTTATATGCAAAATGCTACTAACAGTTACTCTACTAAAATCATTTGTGACTACTGAAATAGTGACTCACAATTGATTTCAGTAGAGTTTGACGGTAGTATTTTGCTAAACTAATGATGTGATACTCTAATACGTACACAAATGTTGCTTAAGATAGGTTAAACTGTCTATTAGATTCAATTATATTTTTTCCTACATTTTAGTATTGAATGAAATGTTATGCTAAATATCAGCAACCAACACTTGCCCAACCAAATTAGAGAAATCACTGTCACTGTGTATTCTGGGATTGGCTTTTCTGTGCAGCACTTTAGATTTGCATTAAATTTGTCCCAAATAAGGTATCTAAAGCAGCATAATTATGTTGCTGTCTAGGTAGGCAGCTCAGTACGTTTGGAACAGAGCTACAGTGTGGTGTTAT
The DNA here is from genome assembly GCA_037101425.1 of Elopichthys bambusa. Classification (NCBI taxonomy): domain Eukaryota; kingdom Metazoa; phylum Chordata; class Actinopteri; order Cypriniformes; family Xenocyprididae; genus Elopichthys; species Elopichthys bambusa. The sequence goes on from CM074453.1 coordinate 24,832,145, forward strand.
GAAACGATCACTTTGCAAAAACGTGAAGGTTAATTCTCATCACTTCTCAGGTCTGAACTTGATTTATTGAGTTTGGATCTCTTCGGCTGTATCTGTATTAATTCTGGATACATTCCATAGAATACATACAGACTGACACACGAGTGCAGGACGGAGATTTGTGTTTGTGTATGTCTGTCTTGCAGTATGTTAATCTTTACATAAACCTCTTCTCTTAGGACACGTCCGAACAGTCCACGCTCAGAGCAGAACACTGCTGACAGCGGTGTGAGAGAACAGTTTCACACCGCACACGAAAGCAACGTTTATTTCTTTTGGCGGCCATATTAACACTGAATTCACACCGGCTGCCTAAGCAGCGCCGTGTAGAAGAAGCATAGGTGCGAACGTATTTTTGATGGGCATATTATGCTAAACCCTGCAGAAAATGTTTTAAATGCATCAATTTATCAACACAGACTTTTGCAATAGGGTTTTATAAAGCAAACCTTTTTTTGTTTATCATTTATTATTTTAAGTTTAGCTTGTCTTTTCACTGACCATTTAAAAAAAAAAAAAAAAAAAAATATATATATATATATATATATATATATATAATAAGTAATAAAAAATATTTATTTATTTAGTTTTTATTTTATTTTCATTATTTAGACCCTGTTTTATACCTTCTTCTTTTTTTAGCAAACCTTTACCTATAATATTGTGTATATTAATATGGTACTCTTTTCGTACCATGGTACAAATTAAAGTACCATGTTAATATTATCTGATACCATGATTGTACCATAACGGTAGTTTTTATAGGGATTCTAGCTAATATCTATAGATGTATGTATATCCATATGTTAAAGATCAGTAGCAGCTGCAGATATTTATCTTATCTTATCAGACAGCAGTATTATTGCTGAACAAAAAATTAGCTGAAGAGTGTAAATGTATTAATCTTTGTGTCAGGAAAGATATATCGTGTCCAAATGCTCCAGTCGGGCAGTCCTGACACTCCATTAGTATCGCTAATGTCTCCCATAAATCTCTCTGCCTCGTCTAATTCTTCCTGTCCACTCTGTCTTTCCTTGTGCTTGTCTACACGTCTCTGTCACGTCCAGATGAAAGTTTGCCGATAGTTTTCTTTTGTGTAATTAAACCCAGAATTCAATTCAGAGCTCTCCGCGTTTCCTATTTTTATGTCTCCTCTCACCTCTTGCTCTGCCTCTTCTCATGCCATCTGCTCTGGTTTGGTGGCCCCGTCTCCAAATGACCCCCAGTACACGCTCGACTCCCTCGTTTTCTCGCCTCAACACACGCCAAGGACTCCCGTCGATTTTGTGCCCGACCTGGCAGTCGGTCAGTGTGATCTCGTTAAAATCATCCCCCCATTCAGCTGAGAGAACAAGGACAAAGAGATTAGCAGAGTTATAACAGACTAATGAGTGGCGGACCACAAATGGAGGGTCTGACAGTTAAATTAATTTAAACTATATAATAGTTGCCTATAAAGCTGGGCAATATGGCCAAAAATATTATCACAATATTTATTTCCATATCATACAGTATTGATATTTATCACAATATTAATTTACCATTAATGGGGAAGGAAATACATTCCTTAAGAATGAATGTAAACATTTAAACTTCAGAGAGTAGTTACCTTTTAATTTAGGGCCCCATGAAATCCATTTTATTTTCCCCCAAAATTGTGTTTTCTGTTTTATTTTTTGGGATTCTGTGTTTTATGATTTACATAAAATTTAACAATTACAGTTGTGGTCAAAGTTATTGGCACCCTTGATAAATATGATCAAAGATGACTGTAAAAATAAATCTGCATTGTTTATCCTTTTGATCTTTAATTCATAAAATTAGCAAAAATCTAACCATTTAATGAAGGAAAATAATTGAAAATGGGGGAAAATCACATTATGAAATAAATGTTTTTCTCCAAAACACGTTGGACACAATTATTGGCACCTTTTTATTCAATACTTTTTGCAACCTCCTTTTCCCAAGATAACAGCTCTGAGTCGTCTCCTATAATGCCTGATGAGTTTGGAGAGACAAGAGATCAGAGACCGTTCCTTCATGCAGAATCTCTCCAGATCCTTCAGATTCCCAGATCCATGTTGGTGCTTCTTCTCTTCAGCTCACTCCACTCATTTTCTTCAGGGTTCAGGTCAGGACTGGGGCGGCCATGGCAGAAGCTTCATTTTGTGCTCAGTGACACATTTTTGTGTTGGTTTTGGTGTTTGTTTTGGATCATTGATGGAAGATCCAACCACGACCCATTATTGGATTTCTAGCAGAAGCCGTCAGGTTTTGATTTTTATCTGTTAGTATTTAATGGAATCCATGATACCGTGTATCTGAACAAGATGTCCAGGATCTCCAGCACATGTCCCACAACATTAAAGATCCAGAAGTATATTTAATCATGGGCGTGGGGTTCTTTTTATCCACGTGTGCACCAAACCATTTGCCAAAAAGCTTTTTTTAGTTTCACCCGACCATAGAAGCCGGACCTGTTTGAAGTTCCAGTCTTGTCTGACAACTAAATATGCTGGAGATTGTTTCTGGATGAGAGCAGAGGATTTTTCTTGAAACCCTCCCGAACAACTTGTGGGGATGTAGGTGACCATTTTTTTTAAGGCTTTCTGAGACTCTAATCTTTGCAATTCTCCAGCTGCGATCCTTGGAGAGTCTTTGGCCACTCAAAAACTCTCCTCCTCACCGCGCATTAGGACGATTTAGACACACGTCCTCTTCCAGCCAGATTTGTAACATCTTTATTTGATTGGAACTTCTTAATTATTGCCCTGATGGTGGAAATGGGGATTTTCAATGCTTTAGCTATTTTCTTACAGCCAGTTTCTATTTTGTGAAGCTTTTGCTGCACATCAGAACTGTGTTCTTTGGTTTTACTCATTGCAATGAATGATTACGGGAATTTGGCCTTTGTGTTTCCTCATGTTTATACTCCTGTGGAACAGGAAGTCATGGCTTTTTTTCATGGCAACGTGTTTTGGAGAAAAACATTTATTTCATAATGTGATTTTCCCCCCCACTTTCAATTCTTTTCCTTCAGTGTAAGGTTAGATTTTTGCTAATTTTATGAATTAAAGATCAAAAGGATAAACAATGCAGATTTATTTTTATAGTCATCTTTGATCATATTTACCAAGGGTGCCAATAATTCTGACCACTACTGTAAATCAAGCTTTTAAAATGTAATCAAATCAAAATATAATAATACATTTTTTGTCCAATAAGATGCTGCACAACAGAACTGTATACATTTTTAAAAAATGGATAAAAATATATCTTGGTTGTATGATATTCCTTAGAAATATTATTATAATTATTATTATTATTACTTTGAGAAGTACATTTTAGTATACAGTAGTGATATATTTCTGCGAAGTTAAACCAAATTTTTGTCATGAAGATCTTTCAGTATTAGTTTCGGTCTCAGCGTGTATTTGACGGTTGTTTTTCCTCAAATTAAATGGCGAAAAGCTTGTGACTCTTCACGCAGCTCTGGAGTTTATGTGTTCGTGTCCTCATATATTGAGACGGCAGACGCTGAAAACACCATGACATGAGATTGTGTATTAAATGAAACCGTACCGTTCATTCGCAGAAATCACTTATTAGCAGCATGCACTTGACTGGTTGTTTGTTGCGTTTATTTCCGCTGTGTGATAGGCTGTTAGATTAATCCATATAGAGTAAAAATATGTCCAGAGCTTATCGTTATCAACGTAAATTTTATTTATTTATCTCGATATGATATTGTTTATTGCCCTAGTTCCCTACTATATAGTAGGCGAAAAACAGTATGTGACAAAATAAGTATGTCCGAATTCACAGTACTCATAAAAAAGTGGGCAAAAAGTACGACCTACTACTTCCTGTGAGATTCTGAAGTGTGCATATGATGGACACTTTGGCTGTCGTCCTTAATCGCATACTCTCTTGAGTAGGTACTTATTTTGAAAAAGTAATTACTTCGCGATTGCTAAAACAGTATGTTCTATATAGTATGAATGTGCAGTATGAATGTAATCCGGATGTACTACGTTCGCCATGTTGTCATTATCATGTGACCTACCAGCGTCAGTTGCGTCGCTTCACTGCCATTCACAAATCCTCTCCTGTGGCCTCATGGGATTGTAAAGTGTCCATCATTTGCACTCTTCAGAATCTCACCAGAACTAGTAGGTCATCCAGGTACTTTTTGCCCACTCTTTTATGAGTACTGTGTATTCAGACATACTTATTTTGTCACATACTGTTTTTCACCTACTATATAGTAGGGAAGTATGCGATTTCGGCTGCAGCATTTACTGTCCCATGAGGCCACGAGAGAGGATTTGTGAATGGCTATGAAGTATGAATTGATAATGACATGGCGAATGTAGTATGTCCAGATCACATTCATACTGTATAGAACGTACTTTTCTAGCGGCTGCAAAGTAATAACTTATTCAAAATAAGTACCTACTTAATGTATGTGATTTTGGACGCAGCCTATGTGTATGTGTGTATATGTATGCTAGTCACGGCCACCTGCACAGGACACTGGAAGTATGAGTACTAACCATATCCTCATTAAACACACGCACAAGCCCACTTTTACTGCCTTAGATTTCCTATACGTCACAAACCAAAACATGCTGCTTCCGAGGGGGAAAAAACGCCACACAGAGCGTTAATGATATAAAGCTGTGATGCTGTAGAGAAACCTTGTAGAGATGTGTTTATCTTCCTGTTTATTTGTTAGTCTGCCAACAATTATGTGTTTTGGAACCAGCTTGTCATTTTGTTTCTTTGCGTGCTACGATTCAAAGGACACATTTGTCGAAGTACTTGTTAAAAAAATTGTTTGTGCTCTTGTAAATCCAGAGCCATCTAGAAATTTGGAGTGGATTTCTATATTTCCTGTTCAGTCCAGCAGTATCTAAACAGTCTGAAAGATGCCTGTAAACCAAAAATACTAAATGCCACCTTTTATGTTTAGCTCGTCTAAACACATGTAACCAATTAAGTAAATTTAATAAATAAAAGCATTCTCAGCACCCTATTACTCCATTTTATGTGAGCGTAAGTATCGTGACATTTCAAAACAAATATAAAGCTTATAAAATGTTGCATTTAGTCAGAGATCTCCTGCATGAAATAACGGCAGCGTGTCTGTAACTCATCAACGTCCCTAGTCCTGTGCTATCGTCCTGTGCCAAACCTTCAGAGAAGAAACTTCCAGCTGTTGCCTGTTTCTAGGAGTTTCAGAGTGAGTCACTCTTCAGCGAGTGAAATGCCTGTTCAGTTGAATAGAAGGTAAAAGATTAAAAACATGTCCGCTAAAGGGCGAGATTGACTTGACTAATCTAACATTTTCCTGTTTTTTGTTTTGAATCACCATCCTGTTGAGTTTTTGAAGGGCTAGCCAACGAACTTGGCAGGTTTCGTACAGTGTTCTGGAGATTGTTGCTCATTTTAATGACAATTGTTTATTTGAAGAATGAAACATGGTATCTTAAAGTGTCCTCTTTCTCTCATATAGTGATAAGAAGATTTTAGTGAGTCTGTTCATTCACAAATTTGATTTAAATCAATTTTTGTGAACCACTTGACAATCATCTGAATGAACCGAATCACTAAAATGAATCACATTCACTGATTCATTTTCAGGCCTTGTGTAGAAGGTTCCGTTTGCAAAAAGAAAGTACCATTGAAGTTATACATATAACATTTTTTTGTCTGTTTAAATAATTTCAGAGCATGTTTTCTTCTTCTAGTAGCTTGTTTGTAATTATGAGTAGCTTGTAGCTTGACCAGTTACAGTTTCAAAGTAGTTTCACTGCCAAATTGCTGTTTTGACTACACCCAACTCTTGTGTTACGACTTTTGCCAGTTTTCCTAATTCTTTCAGAATACAAAATCACTCGCTTTTCTCTCACAGGCAAAAACAAAAGATTTGAACAGAGCCGTGAAACTTCACGACTCTTTCATGTGTGAACAATCTACGCAACAGGAAACGCCTAATCAATTAGAAACACCTGTGAGCCAAATGTTCTGATATTTATGCTCACATAAAACCAGGGATGGAATTTTTAATGAGCTGTTATTCTTAGTTGATAAAACATATGTGTGTTAAAGCATACAGGTGATCTTCAGTGAAAAGTGTTATCCTGTGGTTTTGGTCCTTTTTGGTAGTTGCGTTCACAAACACAAGAATCATTATCACTGTTGCTCATACTTTAGGTTAGTGATTTGAACAAACTAGTAACCTTAAGTATTAAACAGCACCATTATCCTTCACCTTTTGTGCTATATGGACATGAATCATGTCTTAAACTGTACAGCTTTTTGAGAATAGACTAGAAACCTAATTGCAACGCTCTGGCAATCACTCAAAACACCCATGCATCATTGTGGCGAGATGTGCACACCACGGTAGAACACTGTTGTTTTCATATCGTTTGATTGAACAACAATATTAGTTTAAATATAGCTGCAAGCAGCAATGAACAGGGTTCAAGCGCTTTAAGGCGTTTAAGCACATGCGTAAAAAGGTATTATGTTTTATTTATCAAGCCTGTAACCACCTAGATCATAGATGGAAAAGACTATTTACAGCCAAAACGGGCAATTTACTAAGGAAATATATGTTTTAAAGCTTTTTAACAGTTATCAAGGTAGAGCCAAAAACCTAGGACTAGTAGTTTTTTGAAATTCTCCAATATTTAACATATGATTAGATTGACAGTGGTGGTCCTAGAGGAAAAGTTACTCAGAATGACGAGTTCTACCATATGGTATGAACGTTGTGGGCATGTGCAAAAAATCTCGTGATATACAATCCTTTACGCATGTGAAAAACATGAAGGTGCCCCCCGATGGCTAAATTTTGAATTTCTCTCAGCAAGTTTCGCTCTAATCGGCCTCTGTTAACCTTGTCTAACAGCTGCTCGAAATTAATTGGCCAACGCCGGCCGTGTTTGTCAAGATACGTAGATCTTCTCGTAGACAATCGTGGCACCTTGGACAAAGACACCGCATGCTAGTTTTCAAGTCAGTCGGACTGACTGTTGTGTAGCTATAGCCGTTTTCAGGTTTTATTCATTTTACAGAGCCACCAAGTGGCTAGTCGCCGCATCCTTTTTCATGCGACCACAGACCGAGCCTGTACATAGGTGTACCAAGTTTGGTGAAAGGAGGGATAGTTGTTTTAGTAAAAGTGGCCACGCCCACTTTGAACGTTTTGGCGATCAAATCCGACATCCGTTCTGTTTGTCTTGAGTCAAGATGGCAAAGACTGTATATACAGCCAAAACAGGCAATTTACTAAGAAAATATGGCCTGGTTTCACAGACAGGACTTGGACTAAGCCAGGATTAGGCCTTAGTTCAATCAGGGTATTTAAGTAGCTTTTATAAATGTACCCTAGAAAAAAATTACTGGTGTGCATCTTGAGACAAAACAATGGCTATGACATATTTTAAGATATGCCAGTGCAAGTTCCTTTCAGTTAAAACAGCTCAAACATGCATTTTAGTCTAGGACTAGCTTAAGCTTTGTCTGTGAAACCGGGGGGTTACTTGTTTTAGATAGAGGTTTTTAAAATAATCTCCAGTATTTATCAAATGATTAGATTGACAGCGGTGGTGCCAGTTTTCAAGTCAGTCAGACTGACTGTTGCGTAGCTATAGCCGTTTTCGTGTTTTATTACATTTATAGTACCACCAAGTGGCCAGTCACCACATTCTATTTCAGGCGTCCACAGACCGAGCCCGTACATGGGCGTACCACGTTTGGTGAAATGATCTTATTCCATTCAAGAGGGATAGCCGTTTTAGTAAAAGTGGCCATGGCCACTTAAGCCCCGTTCACACCACCAGCGACTTTTTCGCTGCATGTCGCTAGTCTCTGTACTGTGAAGTCGCTTGTTGGCGTTCCTAGTGCTGTCGCTCTAATGTCATTGGTAGACGGCACGTCTGATCATATCTATAGAAAATGCAATCACAAATGATATATAAAACTAAGAAATCATTATAATTTGACTAGGAATTAGGTTTAAAATAATTAAAAGTAACAATTGTAGAGTGTTGTGACTGCAGAGCTCAGTGCATTAAATCATTAACTAGATTAACGTTCATTCTATCAACAAATTAAACTCACTCGTACTGTCAAAAAATACTAAAACGTCATTCGAATTTGACATATAATCAACTTTTACTTGTCCCTAATAATCAACACAATGCAGGGGAAACTGTAATATGAACTGCAGCAGTGCTAAACTGCTCACAGCATCATATAATTAACAACACAAACTATCAATGTATGAATCAAACTCACAAGACTGCCTACAGTTTCTTTTCCACGCATCATTTTATTATATTCATGTATGTACAGTCAAATCATATAAAACAGTGAAATCGCTCCGGAACTATCTCCTGTCTGTCTTGCCTGCACTCGAGACGGTGACGTGAGCTCCAGAGAGACTTAAAAGAGCGAAATTCGCTCCTCATTTGCACAAAGTTGAAATTTCTGAACTTTTGTTGCGCGTCTCCCGTCTCTTGACACGGCTACATTCTGTCGCCAACGGTCACTGTCGCTGGAAGTCGGCAGCGCTCCATTGAAATGAATGGGATCCTGTCGCTTTGTTGCTGCGTGTCGCTGGCGGTGTGAACGGGGCTTTAGAACGTTTTGCCGATTGAATCCGACGCAAGTTTTGTTCGTCTTGAGCCAAGATGGCAAAGACTATTTACAGCCAAAACAGGCAGTTTACTAGGAAAATATGTTTTTAAGCTTTTTAACAGTTATTGAGGTAGAGCCAAAAACCTAGGACTAATTTGCAAAAGTAGGTTTTTAAAGAACGATTGGATTGACAGCAGCGGTGCCAGTTTTCAAGTCAATCGGACTGACTGTTGCTTAGCTATGGCCGTTTTTGAGTTTTATTCATTTTATACCACCACCAAGTAGGCAGCTGCCTCTTCCTTTTTCACGCGAGCGCCCGTACATGGGTGAAAAACATCCACTTTCGAACATTTTGGTGATTGAATCCGACTCGTGTGTTTTGTTTGTCTTGCCAGGGATTCCAACGATATAAGACACTTGAGTCTGTGACGAATGGTTTAGGAGTTATGAGCCATTACGTACTTTTCATCGCTGTTGCGCCACCATCAGGCCGATTGGGGCCAGACTTGGTGACGTTGTAGACTGTGTGAGTACTACCATCCCTCAAAGTTTCGACTGGTTTGGTCTGCTCTATCACTTTTATGGGAGAATGCTGATCCTACGCGCTAATTATAGTTAGTATAATATTAAAGTTTAGACATCATACTCCAAAACATATGCAGGGTTGTAATTTTTGCACCGTGCCTATCACAACATGAAGTACAAGATGTATGGCATTTACAGAAATGTGTTTTTGGGTGTAGTTCAGTGCATACCTGTAGAGCACGCTCCATCAAACTAGCGTTCCTGTTCTACAGAAATGAATCTGGAGCTCTGGGTTTGCTCTAACCTCAGGTTAATAGGTTTGAGTGCTTTCAGCTGTGTTTGGAAAGCTCTTGTAATAGAGGAAGGGTGCCATTCAGAAAGACTCTTGGAACAACTTTAGATTAAGTACCACGCTCAAGGCACCAATGCAGCGCTGAGAGATATCAGAAAACCTGCGCTCCTTTCCAAATCCTTCTTGCTCAATTCAAACCCCCATCTGGAAACGCCCTAGAAACGGTTCACATTTATACTGGACTGTATGCTTTAATAATTAAATCTTGTGCATTTGTGTGTGAGACTGTGTAGCTTTTTATTTTTTGGGTGTAAATCTGTGTGTTCTTTTTGTCACACGTTTGGAATTTCATTTGGAGAAATGCACACACCCTTACAGCGCGTTTACACACACACACACATCGCCTGTAGACGTTTATCGAGCTGAATTTGCTGTAATCTCACCCTGTTGACTTTAGCCCAGAATCCCCCTGAAATTACACCCCCTTTTCATGAGCCCCATGACACACGCACACACACACACACACACACACACACACTCACACAGAGCAGCAGATGGTGTGTGTGTTAGGGAATGGCCCGAGCAGGTTTTATTAACCACAGAATTCCATACAAATTGGCCCTGTAATAACACACATGGACATGCACATGCCCACGGACAAAATCAAACACTTTATGATGAAACAGGCATGCATTTTAAATAATAAAAAAAGATAAAAACTTTTATCTTTTTAATGCAGATATTCGAATATAATGTATAGTACATCCCGTTCCACCACATCCAAAAGATGCTCTATTGGATTGAGATCTGGGGACTGTGGAGGACATTTGAGTATAGGAAACTCACTGTCATATATAAGAAACCATGATGTTTTGTGACATGGTGTGTTATCCTGCTGGAAAAAGCCATCAGAAGATGGTACACTGTGGTCATAAAGTTATGGGCATGGTCAGCAACAATACTCAGGTAGGCTGTGGTGTTTAAATGATGCTCAGTTGGTATTAAGGGGTGCAAAGTGCGCCAAGAAAATATCCCTGACACCATTACACCAGCAGCAGCTTGAGGCAGGATGGATCTATGCTTTCATGTTGTTTACACCAAAATCTGAACCTACCATCTGAATGTCGCAGCAGAAATCGAGACTCATCAGACCAGGCAACGTTTTTCCAATCCCGTGTGAATTGTAGCCTCACTTTGCTGTTCTTAGCTGACAGGAGTGTCACCCGCTGATGCTGCTGGAGCTCATCTGCTTCAAGGTTGGACGTCTTGTGTGTTCAGAGATGCTCTTCTGCAAACCTTGGTTGTAACGAGTGCTTATTTTGAGTTACTGTTGCCTTTCTGTCAATTCAAAACAGTCTGGTCATTCTTCTCTGACCACTGGCATCAACAGAGTTGCTGCCGGATAGATGGATAGGATTAGTGAGTAGTGAACACACACACTGCAAACCGTAACACAGCACACAGTCAGGCATTTTCTGTCGGTGCTGGAACTGAACCAGCAACCTATGGGTTACCGGTCAGATTGCTAACCATTAGCATGCATGCATACATACATACATGCATGCCAATAAAGTTTGTTTCATTACAGGTTCTGCAGATCAGTGGTTTGCTTTTTTAGCTTCTTTAAACCCCAGAACTAAAGAAAAAGAGAATAAAATGTTCTTTGTTGAGCCCTTTTAGTGATACTGTATTTTTGAGAAAAACACCATATGCATATTCATAAAAAACATTGATATGTAGCATTCATCATCAATAACGTGTTCACCCTCTTTTTAATTTATAGCATGTAACTGTAACCTGCACGCTCGACGCTGTCGCTTTAACATGGAGTTGTATAAGCTCTCGGGCCGTAAGAGTGGAGGAGTGTGTATGAACTGCAGACACAACACCGCCGGACGCCACTGCCATTACTGCAAAGAGGGATTCTACAGGGACATGGCCAAACCCATCACACACCGCCGAGCCTGCAAAGGTACGACAACAACATTTGTTTTACTGGCAGATTGTCTTTATCTTCATTGAGACTTTTATTTTTATTCCTTCATCTCTAATCCCCAATGAGTTAAAGTAGTGTTAAAATGCAAGTGTTGGGAAGATGTTTACCTCATTAACAGCAGCTGCTGTGCCATTTCTGCACCCCTAGTGGCATCAAACGGAGTTACAAAAATAATATTTCCAAACAGATTTTTCTCTATTGTTTAACAGAAAGTCCCGAGTCTCAAACCATTTGCGACTGCTCAAATAAACAGGGCAATGTTTCTGATTGGCTGGGCCGCTGTCAGGTAATATTTTGCTGTTTTTAGAGCCAAAATCTGTCGCAGAGAGACAAGTATACAAATGAAAAAACTTTGAAATTCAAGTGTGATTTCTGATCTGTCAAACAGTTGCGACAGGTTATGTGTTGTCTTCCAAAAAATCACTTACAGCTGTTTAAAGTACTTACACAAACATTTATAAATTATGGTATTGAGCAACAACATTAAATTATTTAAATATTAAGGGCGAAATCTCAGTTCAAGGGGGTTCGGCTGACAAAAAGGTTTGTGAATCCCTGGTCTAGTCTTTTAACACCATTTATGGACTAATTTAATTTTGGACCTTGAAAACTGCAGGCAGGATGTGTTTAGGTATGATTTTATAGCTTACTCTGTTTTCTGACTGTGACTCAGTTGTTTATTAAAAGTATACTGTTTATTTATGGGTTAAAAATGTATTTATGTGTGTTACGTGTTTATGCACTGTATTTTCCAGTTTGAAAGCTTCCACATAAAATCAGTAGCACACACGTATATATAAATTAAAATCTAAAAATAGAATACGGTTCAATAAAACCAGAGCGAGACTGGTGTGCATTGGGAGCAGCCTGTACATGAAGCTCATATATCTGCTGCCGTCACACCAGCCAAAGCAAACAGAGCACTGTAAGAAAACACACATCATAGTTTGAGAAAAATTGCAGTGTTTGGATAAAAGATGTCTTGTAAGTTGAGAATTTCTGGAAGGAAAAGGCAATCCATATGTAGAGGGTTTTCTATAAGTTAAATTACAAGCAGCATAAAATGTCTGCTTCCTACAAAACAATCAATAATTCTGCTTTTGTGGCTTGTGAAAATTAGCAATTTCTGTGCCAAGATCTGTGGCAAGGTTTATATGTGCAGTATTTAACAGTGATAAATTGTGTGTGTGTGTAGGCCTATTATATAATGTATGTTAAAGTGCATTTAAGATGCAGATGGTAGACCAGTCAGTGCAAATAAGTATATGCGGTATATACAGAAGTTGCTCAGACTGTCTTGTGGTTTTTTAATGCTAGTAAACAATGTTTTTATTTAGTAAGCTCACTTAAAGGGTTAGTTCACCCTAAAATTAAAACAAAGTCATCATTTACACACCCTGGTGTTGTTCTAATGCTGTATGCCCTTCTTTCTTTTTCGGACCACAAAAGGAGATATATAATGGGAGTGAATAGCGACCAGCATCAAGCTTTAAAAAAGACAAAAGTAACACAGAAGGATCACATGCGACACGTCATATATTCCAAGAGTTCTGGAGGTATACAATGGTGGTTTGCTGGAAAACTAAATTTAATGTATTATTTAACGAAAATCCTGACCTTGGTCTTTGTGCACGACTCATGAGACTCTAGCGCCGCAGTTCACTCCGACTGGCCCAGAAAAACACAAGATGTGAAAAATCAAGACTTTCTCGAAATACTATCCATGTGCTTTCTTCTTTGAGGTGAATATATCTGTTGTGTTTGTCGCAACAAAAAGTTATCACATTCACATCTGTCATTCTGACTGTCATCAGACAAATGAGGCTCCGGCCCGGAGATATTCAACTCAGTGAAGAAAGTACACTGATACTTTTTTTTTTGGGATTTCTAGGCATTGTATTTCATGTCTTGTTTTTGTTAATCTTGATTTCTCACAACTTTTGTGAGTTTTTCTGGGTGAGTCGGACTGAACTGAGGCACTAATGGAGTCTCGTGAACACACAGTTGAGCACAGAAGACCAGAGGTCAAGGTCATACGGCACGTGTCCCATGGGATCATTCTGTGATCTTCTTTAAAATGCTTAAAAAAGTTTTAGAATTTTTATCATATGTAAAGGTGAAAGTGAAAATGACATGTGAAGGCCAAGTATGGTAACCCATACTCAGAATTTGTTCTCTGCATTTAAAGAGGACCTATTATGCCTCTTTTCACAAGATGTAATATAAGTCTCAGGTGTCCCCAGAATGTGTCTGTGAAGTTTCAGCTCAAAATACCCCACAGATCATTTATTATAGCTTGTCAAATTTGCCCCTATTTGGGTTTGAGCAAAAACACACCGTTTTTGTGTGTGTCCCTTTAAATGCAAATGAGCTGCTGCTCCCGGCCCCCTTTCAGAAGAGGGCGGAGCTTTAACAGCTCATGCTTCGGTTGCTCAACAACAACAAAGCTGGAGAATCTCACACAGCCAAAATGAGGATTGTCAGTAACGGTGTTCAGCCTTACATTGTTTAAACTGGAGTCGACACTGATGGAGAGACTCAGGAAGAAGTTACAACTTTTAGACACCAGGCTAACGTTTATGATTGTTATCAAATTCTGTGAACACAATATCTTTTGGACAAAAAAATGCTTTTTTTTTTTAGCAATTGAGCTAACAAGACTAAATAGTGTTCTGTGCTCGTCTGTGTAGCCAACGTCAGAACAGTTAGCATGCTTTGCTCGAACTTTTGCCATGGCCTTAGAACTGGTACACTGTTTTCACTTGCGAAAACAAAATGGCACCGTGGGTGGAAACGTGCAGATTAAGGGGCGGTAATATTATAAAAGGATCCCCCTCTTACGTCACAAGGGGAGTGAAATCTGAGCATGCTTGCAGAGAAAGGCTTGTCAAAACAGTCACTTGTTTTTTTCTTTTTTTCATGTTTTCTGGCCGATTTTACAAAAAATCATGTAGTGTTTGATGGGCACAGACTCTGTTTTTTTAGCTTCAGACTTTGATTCCATCCAGTCAGAGGATATCAAAGCATGTTTGATATTTTGAGCCGATTTTAGGACACGTGATTTGTCGCTACTGAAACAGAAGCTGTCTATATACCAGTGTTGCAGTAAAATAAAGTGAATGAACAGAAAACGTGTAACTAACCTCAATATATGACTCCTCAAACTGCGCCACTCACTCACCTCTAACTCCCGCTGTGATCCGTAGAGTCCATACTGACTGCGTCTACCCACCAAAGACCGCATCCAAATGCTCTTGGCTCATTTTTTCTTTTGTGACTCAGCACACAGAATCACTACAACATCTGCACATCCATGTTTTGTCAAAGATTATGTACAGTGCAAATAGGAACCAGTGCATTGGTTAGGTATTCAAGTATAACAGGAAAAATATCAATGAATATCATTATTATTAGTGGTGTGTGCTAAGAGTTCAGTGTGTGCATTGTCCTGCAGCGTTTGACATGAATTATTCCTCAAATCATGTGTGTTGTTGAGGAGAGTGTGCTGTTACTTTACTAAGTGATCACCACTTTCACCTGCTGAACCATAAAGGTGAGAAAATATCACAGACGCACACCTGTGTAGCACCTGAGCATATATAGAGATCACAGAGACTTGAGGGTGCAGAACTCTTTTTGCTCAAAACAGGAAGAAAATACCTAGAAACTTTACTTTGGTACCCTATAGACATTCTGTTGACTATAAGTAACGTCACACCTACATGTCAACTAACTCTCATTAGAGTATTAGTTGAGTATTTTAAAGGGGACCTATTATGCAAAATTCACTTTTGCATGGTGTTTGGCAGTGTGTGTACACAAACACCCTATAGTAATAAAAATCCAACCACTCCTTCTTTTTTTTTTAATCCCATAAATATTAAGCAGTGTCTCTGAACAAGCTGTTTGCAGGTTCCTGGCAATGTGACATCACATTACCCACAGGCCCCGCCCACAAATGTTGACAGACACTGCTGCTTTAATATAGAAACACCCTGAGCGAGTTCACAGAGAGTTGTACACAGTCCGCCATTGTTGCACTGACGAGAACGTCTCCCAAGCGTTTTAGGTGTTCTGTAGCTGGATTGATTAATCCACATAGCTCTCTCCATTTACTCCTGAAATCTGAAGCCGCTGAAGACGAGGTGGATTCATTTTGTTTTAGAAGAAAATGCTCCTTTAACTCTACCGAAATTCGTTTATGTCTGCGCAAACCATTTCACACCGGACTGCTTTGTGAACGAATGTGAATACAAACCAGAGGTTGTGCTAAAAATGTGTTACTCAAGGATAGTTCCGTAAACTGTTCGTGTTCCAGCTTACAGTCTCCAGAGCGATACTGGATACGGCAGTAATGAATGTGAGAGCACTTTATTACAGTTCATCGGAGTTGATTTATGGATATAAAGTTTACCAGTTTATTTAGCACCACCCGAAAAGGCATAAGGTCTTTATATATTTGTTTACTGTCAGTTGTAACGAGTGTTTCTGTGTACTTCGCTGTGTATCTTGATGATAATGCAAGAGAGAGAGAGAGAGTTTATGGATAATATTTTAATGCACACTTGCACTGTTTTATTAAGCTCTTACAGTGATTTTCTAGAGTGAAAACAGACACTTCATCTTTTGTGTGAAGTACAATAAACGTTATAAATCTCATCGGTAAACTGGCTTGTACTAATATAGTGGATAAAAACAAGAAGACAATATAAGTTATAACCGTAATTGAACTAAACTATACCTGTTCTATCTCCATGCAGCATGTATTCGCAGTTATACATTAGTTGACATTATAGTGTGTCCTGGCTGACTCCTGACACCGGAGAATCAGCTCTTGAAGCTCCGCCCTCTGAGTGCAGCAGCTCATTTGCATTTAAAGGGCACACACTGAAACGGCGCATTTTTGCTCACCCCCAAAAAGTGGCAATTTTAACATGCTATAAAAATTATTTGTGGGGTATTTTGAGCTAAAACTTCACATACACACTCTGGGGACATCAGAGACTTATTTTACATCTTGTAAAAGGGGGCATAATTGGTCCCCTTTAAGACTGTTAGGGTTAGTAGAATAAGTTGACACACTTGCAAAGTAACAATCTAGTTGTTTCTGCTGCTCTCTGCTGGTTTGAAATGAACTCAATAGCATTTGGTTCATTGTGTTGGTAACTAGAACCAGTAATGTTCTGAACCTCTTCTGTATGACATTTGTACTGAATGAGTGTGTGTATGTGTGTCAATCAGGAGCTCTTTTGTTGTGCTGTCAGTGTTAATTTGATAACGCCCATGTTGAGCGCTGAGACCTCTTATCAGCGTTACTGTGATACAGCACCTGAGAATTCCTTAAATTCCACCTACACACACACACACACATAGAAATGAAGTCACAGCTCAATCACTGGACCTCTGGACTTCCAGCTCTCACCTGCAGATGCCACAGCTGTTCAAACCTTATCTCCGTCTCTGTGGTGTGTGTGTGTGTGTTTTGAGAGATGTAGACATGTGCTCAAACACTACTATAGACAGCATTAACACACAAAACCATCATTATAATTATAAAACAGTTACTTTTCTTAGCATTCACACTGTCGTTGAAAGTGATTGGTTCTGGATCACTTCAGTTAACTTTCCATTCACACTGTTTTTTAACCTGGTTTAGGTTGATCCAAAGGTTAACAAATATAAGCCACTATTTTATTTTATTTTATTTTTGCGCTATAATTACTTTTTTGTCATGTTATAGTTTGAATAACTTAACTATTATTATAATATGTGAAAAATAGTCATAATAAAGAATAAGCAGATATGCACAAACTTTTGTCTGGTAGTGTAAGTATCTTCTATTATATAGTGTAAGTATCATGGTTTTGAAATCATAATATGATTTCCGAAAAAGCTGTTTTTTTTGCACTTTGGTTTCAGTAAAATGTGAGTATTCGAATGTCACGCAGTTCATGAAACCTGTTTTCCATGCTGTGACTCTTTGTTTGTTGTTGCATGAAAGGCTGGTTACTATGTGTAATTCCTGTAATACAGCCCATAATTTAATATAATATCATTGAGCCATATGACTTTAAATGAGATAGAGCTGTGTGTGTGTGTGTTTGGTTACGGGAAGTGTGTGTAACAGATTGAGTGTCATGGCAATGTTTACAGGTCCAGACGGGGACTAAGGCCATTATTTGGACTTCCCTTCTGCGCCTGTGCCAGAGCTGACCATCTTTCTCTCTCTCTCTCTCTCTCTCCAGCATGTGACTGCCATCCGGTGGGAGCTGCAGGTAAAACGTGTAACCAGACGACGGGTCAGTGCCCATGTAAAGACGGGGTGACTGGCATCACCTGCAACCGCTGTGCAAAAGGGTATCAGCAGAGCCGATCACCTGTCGCCCCGTGCATTAGTGAGTGACACACACACATACACACACACGTTTATTAATCTGTCTAAATGGAGACATACACCCCAACTCATTTGTGCTAGAGGAATGAACACTGATGTCATACTGTACCGTGTATTTCAGAAATCCCCGTTATAAAGCCGACAGCTGTAATCAGCACTACAGAGGAGCCTGCAGGTTAGTGCACAAACACACACACACACACAGGGCAGAGTTTAGAGACGGACGGAGGAAGTTATGCTTCGTTTTCTCTGCTGTTTCGCTTTGTAACACTGGTGGAAAGGGGCGGAGAACTCGTAATCTGTCCTTGTCACGAGTGAAAGTGAAACAGAGGTGTGTGTGAAAGCAGAGAAGTAAAGGAATTGTGTGTGTTTTCAGCAGCTCTTCTGGGTCATTGAACACTTCACACAGTGTGAGCGATGCCTGAAACCAACACACACACACACACAACACTCACAATACCATGTTGAAAACACTAGGCCAGACTACCTAACTATCTTTTTACCAGCAATTAGTCCTTGGTCAACCAACTTCACCAGGATGGATCGAGAGATAGATTGAACAGTGGATGGATGATATGTCTTTATTGTGAGCTTCTGAAATATCATTATTCAGACAGAAAGTTGAGTTTCTAATGCTTTAGTTATTTTAGCGTTTTAGACGTGGTAGAGTGTTGTTTTTCACAGTATGTTTGAATTCTAATCAAAATTTCTGTGTTGTCAGATTGTGACTCGTACTGTAAACCTCTGAAGGGAAATCTCAAGATAAACATGAAGAAATACTGCAAAAAGGACTACGGTACAATTTCTTTATCGCATCATTTCTAAAGATTTATGTACAGAACACTTTGCTTTTTATTTAAGAAGCATTTTATTTAATGCAAAATTGACCATATTGTTAATCAGATCTGGTGTACCATTCTCATGTGTATATATAGCTGTCCAGGTCAGCGTGTTGGACATGGAGACCGTCGGCGACTGGGCCAAATTTGCCGTGAGCCTGGTGTCTGTGTACAAGAGCCGCGGAGAGCCGCTGAAGAGAGGCGATCACGTGCTGTGGGTCAACATGAAAGATCTGGCCTGCAAATGTCCACGAATACACATGGGCAAACGCTTCCTCATCCTGGGCACTACTGAGGGTGCCCCAAGCCCCGAACGCCCAGGACTGCTGGCCGACAAAAACAGCCTGGTCATTCAGTGGAGGGACATTTGGACTCGACGACTGCGCAAGTTCCAGCGCAAAGAGAAGAAAGGCAAGTGCAGCAAAGCGTGATGGGATTGCAGGGAACTCTTTATTATTGACCACTGTCCTGTGTACGCGGGAGACTGCGAGACCGAACTCTGCGTATTGTCGTCTGTACGTTTCCAGTGCGTTATTTGATATGTCGTCCTGTTGGTCAGCCTTCTAAAGGGACCGTTAAAAAGACTGTTTCTAATCACACACCACTGAATCTCACACACACACACACACAACACAGTACACGGACTGATTCCATTTCCTCTCAAAGCCACAATTTAATCAATCAAATATGAAATACGTCCTCAAATTACAAATCAGCAGAACGATTCTGACCGCATCTGGTTCGGTTCTTCTCGTCTTTGTGGCCTTCATCAGATGGTCACACTGGTGTTCACCACATGCTGCTCGCTTCAGTTCTGAAAACCTCAAAAACTTCATCGTCATCATCGTCGGCCTGGATCATTTCACGTTTGAAGAACTTATTAAGCCGTCTCATAGCTGTGGGTTGTGTGCCGTATGTGTGGATGTCTACTTTGATACTGAAGGATTTTCGTCTAGTGCAAAAATGTCCAGTAATAGTCCTATAGAAAGAAACATACTCTGTGCAAGTATGCAAACGCAAACATGGTTTCATTGGGAATATTACTGTAGCGGGAACAAATGTCTGTCATTACATTGATGGTTCAGTCAAAATTCACCCAAAGATGAATATTTTGTCATCATTTACTCACACTAATGTCTTTTGAAAAACACATAGTATTCTATTCTGTGGAATGCAAGAGGAAAATTTCCCTCTTTTTCATATAAATACTGTCTTTAAAGTCCCCCTGTGGTGAAAATCAAGTTTTTTTTATATGTTTTAAGACAAACCATGTGCAAATTCATAAGTCAACACCATTGTGGAGTATTTTCTCATGCCGGCGGGGTTTGGCATATCATTAACAGCGAACTAGCAGGGGAGTCTCGAGAGAAGCCAGGTTATCCTGGTATATTTTTCTGTTGATATGAAAAATTGTGTAGATTTAGCAATATAGCGGGTGTATGATGTATATTATGATGTTATGATGAACTATATGCCTTTCTCCACTGACGTTTTGAGTTGTTTGTAAGGAAACCGATTGTTAGAAGGCAGCTGTCTGTCTCTGACATGGTGAACAGGAACATTAGCAACACATTATTAGCTGTTTGATAACATAGTCAAGCAAAAGGATAATCCTGTTAATTACCATTATGTGTCCGACGGTGTAAAAAAACGATACTATTGTGCAGCGTTTACCTCAGTAAGTTGACCAAGTGGATCTCTGAGCTGCGTGGGCGAGTGTAGACGGGGCTCATTTGCATATTCATAAATTTGAGTATACTAAATGAGGCAAGGGTGTAGAGTTACATTCAAGCTATTTTAAGGCGTGAAGAATTTCACAGGAAAATGTTTAATTATGTCATTTTGGTGATCAAAGATGAGTTTTAATGGATACAATTAGTACAAGCTCCACAAAATGACAAAAATCACTATAAAAGTAATCCATATGATGTCTGAATTAAATATGAGCACAATTGAGAGAAGTTTATCAGTGAATAATGACTAATTAAAGTCATTAAAAAGACTTATGGATTATAGTCCATGAGTTGTATGGACTGCTTTTGTGGTGGTTTAATGGTTATATTTTTTTCTTGCTAGCCGTGATCACTACTGTATTTGATTTTATTCAAATATCCTTTTGTTGTCATGGAAAATACTAGCATATGAGTTCTAAATGATACGAGGCGAGTAAATAATGATTGAATGTTCTTATTTTGGGTGAATTGCTTCCTAAACCAGTTCTGTTATATTTAGGTAGCTAGATTTAAACATCTAACTTAAGGTTGGAATACACAAGACTTTTAAAATCTGAACAGACTTTCACATCATTCTGAACATAACAAACAGCCTTCGATGGATGAAGACTCTGAATTGGGACGCAGCTAATGCGTGTTCTAAAATCGACTCAAAATATCAAACATGTTTGATCTCCTCCAACTGGACGGATTCATAATTTGAAGTCTGTACAGTATGCGATTTTCTGTGAAATTTCCGATTAGCGTCAACTCCTCCAGACTGTAAATCTGGGCAAAACCGTAGTGTTTTCCAGCCTTGCACTGTAGTCAATCTGAAAGAGGAAACTGACTGTAGAAGAAGGCATTTTATGCTAATGCATTATAGCGCCCCTTGTGGAAGTGACGAGAATACCCTTCATTCTGGTACATTTCTGAATCTAACCACACGTGAGATTGAGCTTGCAAAGAGTGTTTGCATACTTTTGTAGAGCATGTTTCAGGGCTAATGCTCTGTCCTAATGTCTGTAAACTCTTTCTCTTCTACTACTGAATGTCTCTGTTTTTATCTGCCGTCTGACCTTTTAAAAGACAAGACAAAGACGAGAATAATGACAAGTGTATTGTTCTTGTTTGCATCTCTTACTGTGAGAAAGTGTCAAACACACACTCATACACACATATACAGTGGGGTCTTGAAGTCTGAGACCACTTGCTTTTTTATTGTAATTACAAATGCATTATCAGCATAACAATTTGCATTGAAAATTTACATTAAAGTTCCCCTATTATGCTATTATAAGGTTCCTAATTTTGTTTTGGTCTCTTTAAAAAAAAAAAAAAACACTGAAAATTTGTATTCACTCTCTTTAAACCCCTCCTTTCCAGGAGCCTGCTCTGCTCTGATTGGTCCAACATTTAAATATGTCATTTTGGTGATCAAAGATGAGTTTTAATGGATAAAATTATTGGCTACAGGGGGACTTTAAGCTCCACAAAATGACAAAAATCACTATAAAAGTAATCCATATGATGTCTGAATTAAATATGAGCACAACTGAGAGAAGTTTATCAGTGAATAATGACTAATTAACTCTGCTCTGATCGGTCCAATGTCTCAGTCTGTTGTGATTGGTCGACTGCTTACAGCACGTGTCAGAAAACAAACACCCATTTCCATATCTGAATTTCAGCTCTTCCTCAGCACTTGATACACAATGGTACGAACAGTAACGATGGCGTTAGTTTTACTGTATCAATTCCAGCTTAACTCCTTAACTAAAAGTACATCAAAGCTGATTTGCTTTCGTAGTGGAGAAAACCAGTCTCAGCTACAACTACAGTGTTTGAGGGCGGGGCAAAGTAGACGTTGTGCACCAGCAGCCAATGATGACCATACACTGGCATTATGCAAATTTGTTACAAATCTACGTAGGTTTGAGCAGCGTCAGTCAGTTCAGAATCGCTTCTTTCTTTTGAGAGACAATAACTTAAGCTCCTTTAAGAAAAAGCATAATGGGGCACTTTAATTTTATAATTTAGTGGTATTTGGTGTGTCTCTCTGCAGCAGTTGACATGAACAACCAAGCGTTATCTGACTAATAATGCCCACAAATGTCAGTTTATCACTATTAGAAACAGTGCCAAAAAAGTAAACATTTCTCCTACATTTTACATCATAACTTCGCTTTTTTTTTTTCACTCTCAAACTTTGGGACCTCAGTGTATCTGCTTTGTCAAATAACAGTAATTTTACAGAGAAATGAAGGAATCACAGCGGATTAACTATATACAATAGCTCATTTATAAAGTGTGTTTTACACTGTATCTTTGCCGCATTAAGAAGTAAACAACCCTTTTATTGCTTAAAAAAAAATCACCGCCCAACCAATGTCTCATTTTCTGTTCCACGGAAGAGAGAAATGAATGAGTGAATGATGACAGAATGTTTATTGTCGGGATAACACGATTTCTGTTGTTTGAGTATTTTATGTTGATAGATGTCTGTGTGTTTATGCAATAACTAGTCTTTTGTATGCCAGTGTTTACTTCTTTATGTTAAACTAACTGGAGAGTTAACTGAAGTAGTGTTAAAATGTTAATACTTTTTACCAGCATCTGTAGATACACTATGGTAAACTCTCACACACATCATGACACCGACCTCAGAATGTGGCCACTGCAGTGACTATATATATATATATATATATATATATATATATCTTGGACTAGGGATACTGTATGGCATACCAGCATATAGTTTATCATCTATACTGCATACTATTTAACACATTTTTCTCATAAATAAGCAGTATGCAGTGTTTACTGCACGGTAAGCAGTATGATAATCCATTCCAAACAATGCCAAGTGCTCTGCATGTAAAAATGTATCCCACAATGCAATGCACTCGACTTGACCTTCCATTTGCAGTGTGACAAATGCACATGAATTACTATCAACAGATTTTTTTTTTTTTTTCTTGTGATCTGACTGCCAAAAGCTTTTTGCACAAAATTTGATTAAAAATGCAAAATAACCATATTTACAAGATGACAACGGGGCGAGTTAAACATGCAATGTAATGAGGTCATGTGACAATGTAGCATTCTACTTGTTGCATAATGTTTCACATACTATTTTTAAAAAGCAGAATATTTTATATAAGTGGCAGATGTGATTAACCCGAGGGATAAAACAACAGTAGTGCAAACATTAGTAACTAGTACACTATTATTCCCTTCTGAACATAGCCAAGGTTGTAGAGATGCCGAAGGAAATGCCATTTCCACAGCAATTTCCATTTTCATTTGACTCCTGGACGTGGTTTGGATGAGAGACTATAAACATATAAAATCTTTCCTGCTGCATGAGCGGCGCAGATTACCCATTTTAATGACCCTGATGTCATTAAGTAAATGAACATTTAGAGAAAGACTGAATTCTGTTTCTAGAGGGAATCGGCAGACGTGCAGAATGTTTCTCTATCCGTGACTGCTTGTGCGAATGTATTTGTGTTTATAGTTGTGTGCAAAAGTTTGGGCACAATTCATGCTTGGTTGATTCATTTTGGCAAGAACATTTCACTGCCATCCCAACTGAACATGTGCTAAATCAGCTTTGAAGAAATGCAGCAAATAAACAGCTTTTCTGCATTAAAATGAGCAGTAATAAACTGAAGGTTTAGATTAGCCACAGGCATCTGCACACAACTGTATATTTTTATGTATGAATGAATATGTGTATGTATTTGTGTGTATTTACATCCATTAGTCTGAATGTGATGTGTGTGTCTGTATGAAGATGTATATACATGAGTAAATGTGCAGTTTGATGAACTGTGTTTCCACATGAGGAATATTCTTCCATCTAACGTACTGGGAGAGTTTCTCTCCTTCTCATCACCGTTTTATTTGCTGTCTCTGTAACTGCAATGACCACTGAATTAATCAAATATACAAATAAATTATTAGTTGATGTATAACTTTGTCCTGGTATTTATCAGCTGTAATTAGTACTGTATCACTTTAAAGGTTTGGTTGATTATGATTTCACATTTTTAACTTCAGTTAGTGTGTAATGTTGCTGTTTGAGCATAAACAACATCTGCAAAGTTACGACGCTCAAAGTTCAATGCAAAGGGAGATATTTTCTTTTACAGAAGTCGCTTTTAAGGACTACAACAAATGGCTGGTAGGGACTACAACAAGCTTCTTCCTGGGTTAGTGACATCACTAACCCTAAAATTTACATAACCCCCCCTCCGAGAACACACAACAAAGGGGGTGAGGCCATGTTGGGCTGCTTTAGAGAAGAGGAAGAGTTGTTGGATTTGCACAAAAGATTAACATGACGGCACATGCTGAGTTGAATCCACTAACCATTCAGAAACGTCTAAAAGTTGTAACTTCTTCCTGAGTCTCTCCATCAGTGTCGACTCCGGTTTGAACAATGTAAGGCTGAACACCGTTACTGACAATCCTGCGTGAGATTCTCCAGCTTTGTTGTTGTTGAGCAACCGACGCGTGAGCTGTTAAAACTCCGCCCTCTTCTGGAAAGGGGGCCGGGAGCAGCAGCTCATTTGCATTTAAAGGGACACACACAAAAACGGTGTGTTTTTGCTCACGCCCAAATAGGGGCAAATTTGACAAGCTATAATAAATGATCTGTGGGGTATTTTGAGCTGAGCAGTTCAGTAAATTCCTCTTCCTGTCATTCCAGTTCAACTTCCTGTGTGCCAATTCTTCAATTATGAGTTTCTGCATGTAGGTGTTTTCTCTCCATCATAACAACCAGTCCAGTACAACTGTGAGTGAATCTTATAAACCCAGCTAACAAAAGATGCTCAAACATTTTATTAACATTCACATTAAGTTATATTCTGAATGTTCCCTCAATGTTCAAAACATCTAGTTTTTTAATTGTTTTTAAAACATGTTTATGTGAACATTAAAGGAATATTCTATTCTTCTCTTCTCTAACCATTCTGAAACAAGTGGTAGCATTTAAAATATGTTAGATGAACATTGTTTAGATAACGTTTTGAAAACATTATTAAAGAACAGATAACTTTGAACAAACATTCTATTAACATTACTGGTAGAACGTTTGTTCATAACATTGAGAGAACCTTGCCAGAACGTTAGCTAGGAAGCTGCCAAAAGAACCACAAGAAAGAGAAGATTCACATTCTATGAACAACTCTGAGCTTGTGTGTTTGTGTATGTGTATGTGTTCTGTAAAACCAGAGTGAGTGATTTTTGGTAAATTTCCGACATGGTTTGGAGGGTCAAAGCAGATGTAGAATAATAAAAAGCACATGTGAGAAAAATAAAGCTACATCTACAATCGCAGAATCCTTTCAAAGTCAGTTAGAAAGAACTCTGCATGAAGAGGAAGAAAACAAACGGAACCATTGCAAAATGCTCTTTAACTTAAGATTGGTTCATGTCTTTAATTGCTCACGGATTGTTTTGATGACTTCTAAATCTATTTAAATCAATCTATGACAGATATAAGACATTATTCGCTCAGATTGGGTTCAAACTAAATAACCTGTGTGTAAAGGTGCAGTGGGGACACATCGGTGACTCGAGTCGCTGAAGGTCATTCTGGCACACGCACACACAGAACGAGTGCTTTAATAATATACAGGTTTAAATGTATATAAACACTAGCAGGTTTCTGTTGGGCTGTATACATTACACTGACGTGTCTTAATATTTATACACGAGAGCGTATGGGGAGTTTGGAGAATTTAGGTGCTATTACTGTGTTTTCTCAGGTGTTTTTGCTGTTGATCTTAGAGAATGACTGCTTGGACTGGCTGAGCGCTCCGTACAACACAAACACACACACCGCTCTGGCTTTACACCAGCTGAGAGGAAACTCATCTGACACTTCCTGTGTGTTTCAGCAACCAGCTGATGATTCATTAATGACTCAAAATAGCTTGTTAAAAATCTGTAAGCTTCATAATGCTAAACTCATCTAAATAAAGGTTCTTCAAAGGATCTGTGAAGCTTTTTAGGTTCAGATCTATTTTTGGCTGTATATCATACTTGAGTTGCTACACTCTCAGAAAAAGAAGGTACAAAAGCTGTCACCGCTGGTGTGGTACCCTTTAAAAAGGTTCTAATATGTAACATGAAGGTACTAATATGTACACTTTTGGTACCAATATGTAACGTTGAGGCACTAATATGCACTCTTTAGGCACAAAGGTGTACCTTTTGTGCCTTTCTTTTAAAGGGGACCTATAATGCCCCTTTTCACAAGATGTAATATAAGTCTCTGGTGTCCCCAGAATGTGTGTGTGAAGTTTCAGCTCAAAATACCCCACAGATCACTTATTATAGCTTGTCAAATTTGCCCCTATTTGGGTGTGAGCAAAAACATGCCATCTGTGTGTGTCCCTTTAAATGCAAATGAGCTGCTGCTCCCGGCCCCCTTTCCAGAAGAGGGCGGAGCTTTAACAGCTCACGCTTCGGTTGCTCAACAACAACAAAGCTGGAGAATCTCACGCAGCCGAAATGAGGATTGTCAGTGACGGTGTTCAGCCTTACATTGTTCAAACCGGAGTCGACACTGATGGAGAGACTCAGGAAGAACTTTTAGACGTTTCTGAATGGTTAGTGGATAAATTTATGTAGCTGCTGTGGAGTTGATTCAACTCATCCACTAG
This sequence comes from Elopichthys bambusa, assembly GCA_037101425.1. NCBI lineage: Eukaryota > Metazoa > Chordata > Actinopteri > Cypriniformes > Xenocyprididae > Elopichthys > Elopichthys bambusa. The sequence goes on from CM074453.1 coordinate 24,859,277, forward strand.
CATGTGTCGTCATGTTAATCTTTTGTGCAAATCCAGCGTTCGTTTGTGAAGCAGTCCGGCGTAAAATGAGGCAAAATGACGGCAACAGCACTCTACTACAACAACTCTTCCTCTTCTCTAAAGCAGCCCAACATGGCCCCGCCCCCTTTGTTGCATGTTCCCGGTTTATGTAAATTTTAGAGTTAGTGATATTTTATAATGTTTATACATTTTATTGTTTTGTTTATTTTTTACAGGATTGTGGTTGGTATTGTGTCTTGCCTTATTTGGATACTAAATTGTCTTTTCCTTTTCGACAGAAAACAAGATGCATGAGTGTCGTGAAAATGGCAAGTTTAAGGTAAGAACATGCTTTATGCAAGTACGCAGATATGAATAATTGACCAACACATTCCTAATGCACAAATTGAATAGCGTTCACTTCGTATACTCGTCAAATGGTGCGTTTGTATTCAGGTACGTGTAGAGCATGTTTCAGGCCTGAGGTCGCAATGCAGAACCAAAACCTAAAACCTAAAGCTATGACACTGTTCTTTTTCTACCCTGTGTCCACTGCTATTTCCTTGAGGAAATGCAAATCTACTTGGAGCCTTTCTTTTGAAGAGTGTACAGTATATGTGTGCCAAGTTCAGGATCTGGGCTGCAAGCACAAAGGTTGCGGTTTCACGTCCAAGTATACAGGGGCGACCCAGGACCTGGAGAGTAACATAGATTACAATCGCTCTCTGTCACCATTGTACCCTTCAGCAAGACATTTAACTCCAGGCTGCTCCAGAGGGACAGAACCTGCAATTAGCGTACTGTAGGTCATTTAAGATACAAAGCGCCTGCTAAAAGCCAAGCATTTAAGGTGAAATAGCCCCTCAAAGTGCTGTAACATCATCTCAGTAAATTCATTACTCTGAGTTTGCTGGAGTTGAAAAAGAACACAAATGTCTGTAGCATGAAGACGATAGCAGAAAATTTCCACTCAAGTATTTTTAGGGTTTTTCTCTGAACGCTTCTCTCTTCTTTAACCTCTGTCATTACACACAGACAGCTTTTGGGTTGTGGTACAAGAACTTCCACACATACCAACCCAATCTCTCTCTCTCTCTCTCTCTCTCTCTCTCAAGTTACCAGGTTTAAAGTGGAAACTTCATCCTTTATTTCAACACGAATCAATTAAACCACGTCTTGAGGATTACCAAAGCACACACACACTGACACTGAGGTACTACAATTAGAAATTTAGTCTGTCTCCATCCTAAGAGCAATTCCCAAGTTTGCGTATCTCATTAGCTGGTGAAGAGAGACACAATGTGCGGCTCTAATCACCTCAACACTTTTAGTGAAAGAGACTCGAGGACCCTTGAAACCATGTCTCGCATGTGTAGTTTGAACACCACCACAAGTGGAGCTATTTTACTCACAGCTTTCATGTTCATTCTGGCTTTAGATCAAACAAAAGTAAGCAAGGATCTAAAATCTGTATTTTGTAGTTTTAATAACAAAAAAAGTATTATAAAGTATTATAGAGATTTACATCATGTCAAACTTGTCCTGTTGACTACATCATGTCAACAGGACGTTTTCTTGTATGTGCAGAGACAACTGGAAAGTAATTTGTAGGTTGATTTCTATGAATATTTTGTCAGAATGTTTCTTTAAAATTGCGTTTTTTCTTTCTTTCTTTCTTTCAAAGAATAACAGAACTATTCTGATCAGCCAAACATTCACCATTAGTTTCGAACATCCACACTGACCTCACACAGCAACACAGTCTGACTCAACCAATGACGTCATTTGGGGGCGGGGCTATGCGTTTCTGACCAATGGAAGACCAGGGTGAGTGTTCTGGAACCCTGTGTGAGAACAGTCGTTATTTCTGTCATTATTATTGCTTCCACGAATATCAGAAAAATTACACATTTCAGGTGGGTGTATTTTTGAGTGGTGACAAATTTTAGCAAAATATGTAGTTTTGAAGGGAAATCAAAGCTATGAGACTTCTTGCTTCTTGTACCGGAAAAAAAAGCCTCGGAGTATAGACATCAGCGCCATCTGCTGCCTCATAAACGTTACAATCATAATATAATGCATATTTCACATATTCATCGACTGCATATGTTCCTAATCGAAGGAAGGCCTCGTTTGTCATCGTTCACGTGAATTCTCTGAAACCATTACACTGGAAACTGCTTATATTCAATACATGCTTTGGAGACTCAGTATCTCAGGTGAAAGGCAGAAGAGAGCTTTACTTTATTTAATATTTCATGGTAAAAATTATTCACGCACCTTCATTCTCTTCCATTGAATCGCGCATAGTGAACTTGGACCCTCGATCATCCTCACTGACCTCACACAGCAACGCAGTCTGACTCAACCAATGGCGTGATTTGAGGGCGGGACTGTGCGTGTTTCTGACCAATGGAAGACCAGGATGAATGTTCTAGAGCCCTGTGTGACAGCAGTCGTTATTTCTGTTAGCTTCCACTTATGCCAAAGAAATTACACCCTTCAGGTAGGTGTATTTTTTTTAAAAAAAATTATTATTATTTTTTTGCCTTGTGAAAATAATTTTTAGCAAAATTATATAGAGGGGAAATTAAGCCTTAAAGGATTAGTTCACTTTCAAATGAAAATCACCCCAAGCTTTACTCACCCTCAAGCCATCCTAGGTGTATATGTCTTTCTTGTTTCTGACGAACACAAACGTAGATATATTAATAAATATCCTGACGCATCCGAGCTTTATAATGGCAGTATGCGTCTCCATCCACATCCATCCATCATAAACATCTTCCACACGGCTCTGGAGGGTTAATAAAGGCCTTCTGAAGCGAAGCGATGCATTTGTGTAAAAGAAAATCCATCTTTAACAAGTTATGAAGTAAAATATCTAGCTTCCGCCTTCCGTATTCTTCAAAAAACTTACGCTGTACGTCCTACGCCTTCCCCATTCAACTTACAACCTATTTCCGTATTATTTTAAATTAAATTTAAATTTAAATTATTTTCCGTAATTTAAATAATTCCGTAATTTTCATTTGAAAGGGAACTAATCCTTTTAAACTATGAGACTTTCCACTTTTTGTACTGGGAAAAGATTAAAAGCCTCCGAGTATCGACATCAGCGCCATCTGCTGCCTCCTAAACTTTACAACAGCCATAATATAATGCATATTTCATCAACTGAAAATGTTCCTAATCGGAGGAAGTTTTCTTTATTTAATATTTCAGGGTAAATACACATTTTTGTACATTTGTCTTTTTTCTTTGTATTCTACTTTCATATATATTTTTGATATGAATGCCGCCTCATTAACACATCACCAGAAGTTATTCCACCCAGAAAAGTAGTCTCACATTAAAATGATGATTTAGATTATATTTATATTAGGCTACTTACGTTTTTTTTAACATACAATTGAGCTTAAACATATGGAGGCCCAACCCTTCTTTAAAAAAAAAAAAAGCCTCCCCCAAACCCCACAAAAAGCAATACAACAATCAATTCAGGACTATAAAAAAACGAATTATAATTATTTTTAAAGGTGCAGTGTGTAAATTCTAGCGGCATCTAGCCGTGAGGTTGCAAATTGCAATATAGCGAAGCTACTGAGGCCAATACAGGACAAAGATGTAGTCATCTGAGACAGCAGAGAGTAGCCAGCCAAGCAAACGTGCTCTGTAGAGTGTTTGTCCATTTAGGGCTACTGTAGAAACGTGGCGGCGCAAAATGGCGACTTAACATGTAAGGGGACCTGCGGTGTATGTAGATAGAAATGGCTCATTCTAAGGTAATTATTACATAACGGTTCATTATGTAAGGTCTTTATACACCACTGAAAACATAGTTACGTATATTATATTGCATTTCTTTCAATAGATCCTCCTTAAATTTACACATTGCACCTTTCATTTCTGCAGGTTTGGGCCTCCTGCTTTGAAACTCTCCAGTTCATTTGCTCAGTAGACTTGCAAGTGCTTTATTGTTTTTGCATTTTTCTTTGTTTTTACAAGCTAAGAGACAAGTCAACATTATCTAGAGCTTAAGTTCTATTTAATCCAGAATATTACTTAAAAATACCAGTTCATGTACAAAAAGAGAGTCTTGCAGTGAGCGATTAAACAGTTCACAGGTGCTTCAAATTAAAGCGGTGTGTGTGTTTCTCAGAGATGCGCTGTGTGTTGTGTTACTTTGAAGTGCTGTGTTATGTTAGAGGTTTGCTTGCGTGTTTTGCCTGCCTCAGTTTCCCCCACAGCGTCTGGGATTCGACTTTGCAATTCCAGAACCTTCCATTTCTTCTTTTTTCAATTTGCTCGGCACGTTTGAAGGAATTTGTTCAAACAGACTTGTATCACATCTCAGCTGGTGTTTGGCCCAAATGCACACAAAACACTTCTTGGACAGTTCTGAGGAAGATTCTACGCTCCGATAAGACCAAATTTGGTTCTCGATGTTTAGCACGATGTTTGGCGTAAGCCGACCGCAGCACATAACAGCAGGAAAACCATCTATACAGTCAGGCCTGGTGGTGGTAACATTCTTTACTGTGGCAAGCACTGGAAAACTCATAAAGACAGCAGGAAAAATGACTGGAGCTGTAACATGCCGTCCATGGGACTGAGAAGATCTTTCAACATGACAATGACCCATAACATGCCTTAAAACTTACGCGAGAGTCACTCAAACCAAAAGATTAATGTCCCAGCGCAGAGTTCAGTCCAACTGAGCATCTGCAGAAGAACTTAAGTTTCCTTCCAACCTGATGGAGAGTTTTTCATTCTGCCAAGAAGAATGAACTAAACACTGAGACAAACCCGAAGAGACTCGCAAGTCTGATTGCAGTCTGACATTCAGTTTCAGATACAGAGATACAGTTTGATTACGTTTGAGACTTACTCTTTGTTTTTGTGTGTGCTCATTATGTTGGCTTACAACCACACAGAACACCCTAGCAACCTCCTAGCAACCACCTAGAACACCCTAGCAACATAGCAACACCCTTGCAACCATCCAGAAAACCTCAGATAGATAGAAAGATAGATCTGTCGTTCTTTCATCTATCTACTGTTCCATCCATCCATTGTTCTTGCCATCTATCCATCTATCTACTGTTTCATCCATCAATTATCCATCGTTCTTTCCAACTATCTATCTATCTATCTATCTATCTATCTATCTGTTTACTGCTCCATCCATCCATCCATCATCCATCATCCATCTATCTACTGTTCTGTTTATCTATCTATCCGTCTATCCATCCATTGTTTCTTTCCATCTATCTACTGTTCTATCCATCCATCGTTCTTTCATCTATCTACTGTTCCATCCATCCATCCATCCATCCATCCATCCATCCATCCATCCATCCATCCATCCATCTACTGTTCCATCCATCCATCCATCTTTCTTTCCATCTATCTACTGTTCTATCCATCCATCGTTCTTTCATCTATCTACTGTTCCATCCATCCATCCATCCATCATCTTTCTTTCCATCTGTCTACTGTTCTGTCATCCATCCATCCATCCATCCCTCTTTCTTTCCATCTGTCTACTGTTCCATCCATCCATCATCGATCGTTCTTTCATCTATCTACTGTTCCATCCATCCATCCATCCATCCATCCATCCATCCATCCATCCATCCATCCATCCATCCATCCATCGTTCTTTCATCTATCTACTGTTCCATCCATCCATCCATCCATCCATCCATCCATCGTTCTTTCATCTATCTACTGTTCCATCCATCCATCCATCCATCCATCGTTCTTTTATCTATCTGTTGTTCCATCCATCCATCCATCTTTCTTTCCATCTATCTACTGTTCTATCCATCCATCGTTCTTTCCATCTGTCTACTGTTCCATCCATCCATCATCGATCGTTCTTTCATCTATCTACTGTTCCATCTATCTACTGTTCCATCGTTCTTTCATCTATCTACTGTTCCATCCATCCATCCATCCATCGTTCTTTTATCTATCTATTGTTCCATCCATCCATCCCTCTTTCTTTCCATCTGTCTACTGTTCTGTCATCCATCCATCCCTCTTTCTTTCCATCTGTCTACTGTTCCATCCATCCATCATCGATTGTTCTTTCATCTATCTACTGTTCTATCATCCATCTATCCATCTATCCATCCATCCATCATACTTTCCATCTATCTACTGTTCCATCCATCCATCATCCATCGTTCTTTCCATCTATCTACTGTTCCATCCATCCATCGTTCTTGCCATCTATCCATCTATCTACTGTTCCATCCATCCATCATCCATCCATCGTTCTTTCCAACTATCTATCTATCTATCTATCTATCTATCAGCTGTTCCATCCATCCATCTTTCTTTCCATCTGTCTACTGTTCTATCCATCCATCTTTCTTTCCATCTGTCTACTGTTCCATTCATCCATGCATCATCCATCATTCTTTCCATCTATCTATTGTTTCGTCCATCCATCCATCCATCCATCGTTCTTGCCATCTATCCATCTATATACTGTTCCATACATCCATCGTTCTTTCATCTATCTACTGTTCCATCCATCCATCCATCCATCCATCGTTCTTTCCATCTATCTACTGTTCGTTCCGTCCATCCATCCATCCATTGTTCTTTCATCTATCTACTGTTCCATCCATCCATCCATCCATCCATTGTTCTATCTATCTATCTGCCTCTTTGTCTGAAAACATGATTTTATCCATCAGGCTGGTGACAAGCATGACTGATGACATCAGATGTAAAGGAAAGTTCAGAGGTTTAGTTTATTTTGATGAACATTTATTATTATTAAATTATTATTAAATCATTTTGTTTTCTCTGTAGAATAACATGCACTGATGGAATTGTTCACAGCAACCTTATGAACATGTATTATGTACATTATAATGATTTTTTGGATTATTTTGCTCTGCGTCCACACCTGACCAGTGTGCTTTTAGTGGTAATTATTTAAAGTTTTATTCTCATGTGTTCACAAAGGTCCGTCCGTGCGTTCAGAGTCTTCTGGGGATGCAAAGCCGCGTCTCCATGGCGCCCAGGGGGCGGAGCTTCCACGGTGCTATGGGAAAACAATCTGGACAATCTGAAGGACAGACAGAAGAACTGCAACAAAAGGCTTTAAGAGCGGCAGACAGCTCGTTCAAACCCTGAGCGCGTATGTGTGAGGCATTGTCTACATACACACCATCCATCAAGCGGTCAGGTGGCTCTCTCCCTCTCTCATCATTCTCTACAGCGCTCTTTCTACAGCATGAAATCAATTTTTAGCTCCTCATTTCCTTTGCCAAGAAAAGAGGCAAGTCTGCCAGACACACACACACACACACATTCTTCATGTATTCCCAGTGGACTTGTTAGGTGGAGTCTGTGTTTAATTCTTGCCTAATTTAAAATAAGAATCATTTTAGTTCACTGATTATGATCCCAAAACTTTTTAAACACACACACACAAAAATACGCACACCATGATCAAAGATGCACACACATATACACACACACACACACACTGTCTTCATTGTCCAGACCACCCAGTGTGTGTGTGTGTGTGTGTGTGTGTGTGTGAGGGGTTACTTATCTATAGTTAGGGGATCAAACTATATATCTGCCTCCAAAAGTTAACAAAGCCTTTTTAGGGAAAATCCAGGGACATCTTTAATTAAAAAAATTAATAATTAAATAAAATAAATATTTTTATCATATTTTGTTACCTTTTTTAAATTGATTTATCTATTTAATATTTTATGCATATTTTTATTTAAAAGTGCAAAATGTTTTTATTAGGATTTGAGTTTCTAGTAATAATAATCCATTTTATATAAAAACTTTCAACATTTACAGCATGTTGTGTAAAGAGTTTTGCTTTACTTTCAAAGTTATTATTATTTATTATTAATATTTTTATAAATAATTATTATGAATTTGTATTTATTTATTCATATAAAAATGCTACATATTTTCTTTTAAGGTTAGGGTTAGTCTGTAGGAATAATAATTAATTTTATATAAAACAAGTTTATGGCACATACTCATTTACCATAGTAAACGTGTGTGTAAGAGAGTTTTGGTTCACTTTGAAAATGTAATTTTCATATGGAATACTAGCAGTTTTCCAATGAACTCTTGGTGATGTTTTAGTGGAATATGTTGAGGTGAAGACAGTGTATTTCCAGTAAAATGTTCCCGATATTCCATTGGAATGTTTCTGATGTTCCAGTGGAATGTTTGTGATGTTCTGCTAGAATTAACATTTCTGGAGCGTGTCAGATGGCTGTCCAAAATCCAGTGCGTTATCCCGCTAGTATTTGTCTCATTATTCCGCCCTTGTTTTTCCCCTGTGTCGGAGGAAAACAGAAGGAGAGGCTGAAAAGAGAAGATGTTGTGACGGAATTTTCATCATCTTCTCTGTGACTGGTGTCGGAGTGAGCGGTCGGATCCAAAGAGGCTTTGTGTTGTTATCACGGCTTGCTGAGTGACGCACGCACACACACACATACACGGCGCGGGCTGCAGGTGCAGGATCCTGGAATGTGTTTGAAATGATGTTCACCTGCAGGGGCCGTGAGAACCTGAGGGACTCAACAGAAACACGAACTCCACAGAGATCAAAGGTCAGAGGTCATCGTCTTGCTCTCATGTGAAATATCCAGTCTGGATATTGACACACACACATACTAGAGTATTTCTCATCAGCCAATACAAATCTTGAACAGGTGCAGTGAGCGTCTCACAGTCAGGATATGAGGGGGGTTTAGTTTGTGAGGAGAAACTTTATGCGAAGGCCTGGACATGAAGCAAACGCTTCTAGCTACGCAAACTCCATATCATGCATTGTGTTCTGAAATGTGTGACTACAGTGTGACTACAGTGGTTCAACCTTAATGTTATGAAGCAACAAGAATACTTTTTGTGCACAAAAAAAAAAATTCAACAATTTATTTAACAATATCTAGTGATGGGCGATTTCAAAACACTGTTTCATGAAGCTTCAAAGCTTTACGAATCTTTTGTTTCGATTCAGTGGTCACATGAACTGCTTTAAATATGTCTTTAGTAGCTTTCTGGGCATTGAAAGTGTTAATTATCTTGCTGGCAATGCAGGCCTCACTGAGCGATCGGATTTCATCAAAAATATCTTAATTTGTGTTCCGAAGATGAACGAAGGTCATGGAACGACATGAGGGTGAGTAAGTAATGACAGAATTTTCATTTTTGGGTGAACTAACCCTTTGAGGTTAGCTGATTGCATTGCATTATGAGTTCTGAATCATGTTGTAAACTCCAAATCTTTTCAGAAAGCAACAAAACAGAAATGTGAAATCAGGGTTAGGATGGTTAAATTTAGCAGTTTGCAGGTAGATGTTAAATGATCGGAGAAATGCAGCTTTTCGAAACTCTAAATCAATTGAACTAATTGCTTTGCAAAATGTTTCACTGGCTGTGTCTGAAAACTGGAAAATGCTGCCTTCGGAGGACACATTTCAGTGTAGGAAGGCATCAAGGCACGTCCGAATCCAATGTTAGCTCTTCACTTACTGTTTCCTGAGATACCTTCATCTGATCGATTTTTTTTTTAAGGCAGCATAAATGGTTGCCTTTGATATCCCACAATCCTGTGCGTTTCATTCTCTGACAGTTGAGCTACAAAAATAAAGATGGCAAACGAAAGTTGCTTTGCTGGTCAGTTTGTGTGTAAATGTACATTTTTGACCAACGTTTTCCACTTTTAATGTAATTTCTATAGAGAAATTACTACTAATTAAATATTTATTTAGTTCTTACCATAGCTTGTGCTATTTTTCTGCAGATCATTAAACTGTTACGCTGCTTCAGAAGTCTGTCCGAAATCAGTTTCGTGAGGTGCCTTCATGCACAAACGCTGCCTTACAAGTCATTGCCTGATAAGGCAGCGAGGTAACAAGTCAGCTGCCTAGGTTTTCGGATGTAGCCACTATTTCGAAGCGTTCAAAGCACCACAGGCTGGCGGCACCTGCTGGTCAAACGAAACTCAGCCCAATTGCAAATGTTTTCATTAAAGTGTAATCTATTAAATGTCATTTATCCACATACAAACAAACAAATAAATATGGAGGTTCTGTAAAATGTGTTTATTAATGTATAGTGCTTGTTTTGTGTGTTACAATGCAGAGCTTGGCAAACTAGGTCTATAATCATCCTCCATTTCTGTATTAATGCAAGCATAAGTATTAAACTTAATTAAAGTCATTACAAAAGAACCAGCATTATAAAACTATAACTGGACACTTGTTCATGGGTTCACCATATATATATATATTTTTTTGAACCGTTTCGAAATCAAGGTTCAAAACAGCATGACGTAACGAAGCATCGTTTGCTCAAATCACGTGACTTGGCGAGTTAGATACACCTTGCGTTCCATTCGGAAGGGTTCATCGTTTAGTTTATTTATTTATTTTTGGTTTATCACACCATATTGTATATTGTGTCTGTGAATTTGAAACATTTGAATGGACTGATAAAGGTAGCTGTAAAGTATTTTTGTTGAAGTACAATGTCGTTTTGACCATAATAATGTAGCAAATCTATCTCGTATAAATATTACAGTAGTATAGAAAAATACTATACATACATTTATAGGTAAAATCTCTGAGACTCCATTCTGTGACACCAAAGTGTCCATCAGTTGTACCCTTCAAAATCCTTCTTTCCGAAGGGCAATTTGAAGTGGCCAGTTTTGAGCACTTTGATTTGGAACAACCCTTCAATATGGCGGCCATGATTGTTTTTACTCCAAAGTGCCCTTCAGAGGGCGATATATCCTGTTTGGAACGCACCGACAATCTCCAAACCACTGATTCGAAACAAAAGATTCACAAATGTTTCGAAGCTTCAAGCACCCATGACCCATACGTTTAGTACTGCCATTGAGATGACCGAATGCTAATGGACTGCTCTCTCCAGGTACATCACACTCTCGTGCATGTATGTTTGTACAGGTTCAGTGTGTGTGAAATCATAAGATAGGTTTAATTAGCTAATGAATCTCGCGCACAAACCCTGCAGCTGCCTTAATCAAACAAGAAAACACGCATTCCTCACCTCACCTGACATGACACCCGAGCAGCTGCTGAGAAACACACACACACATATCCTTGTTTATACTACTTTGTGGGGTTCAAATGACTCCACTAAGATAGTAAGATGAGGAATTTACTACATTGTGGGACAACGGACAAAGACAACATCTTAAAAATCATATATAAGTATGTTTGATAAAATCTTAAAGGGTTCACCCAAAAATGAAAATTATGTCATTAATTACTCACCCTCATGTCGTTCCACACCCATAAGATCTTCGGAACACAAATTAAGATATTTTTGATAAAATCCGATGGCTAAGTGAGGCCTCCATTGCCAGCAATAACACTTCCTTTTTCAATGAAAAGCTACTAAAAACATATTTAAAACAGTTCATGTGACTACAGTGGTTCAACTTTAATATTATAAACCGACTAGAATACTTCTTGTGCGCCAAAAATAACAAAATAGCGACTTTATTCAACAATATCTAGTGATGGGTGATTTTAAGTCACTGCTTCATGAAGCATCGAAGCTTTACGAATCATTTGTTTCGAATCAGTGGTTCAGAGTGTGAATCAAACTGCCAAAGTCACATGAACTATTGAAGTTTCGAAACACTTATGATGTAACGAAGCCTCGTTTACTGAAATCATGGGATTTTAGCACTCCGAACCACTTATGCGAAACAAATGATTCGTAAAGCTTCATGAAGCAGTGTTATGAAATCACTAGATATTGTGGTTATTTTTTTTTTTTTTTTTTGGTGCACAAAAAGTATTCCATATCTTTTGTAAAGTAATAAATAGAAGTTCACACACACACACACACGTCTGGTTCACTATCCTTGTAGGGACTCTTCATAGACATAATAGTATTTATACTTTACAAACTGTATATTCTATCCCCCAACCCTAACCCTGAACCTACCTATCACAGAAAACTTTAGGCATTTTTACATTTCCAAAAAAACATCATTTAGTATGTTTATTAATCCATTTCCCCCAAAGGGACTGCTGGCTGGTCCCCACAATGTAGGTCATCTCAGGTTTTACTATCCTTGTGGGGACCATTTGGTAGTAATAGTAATAGTAATACAATGTAATATAAACCTGTATACACAGGCAAAGCTGATTAAGCAATGGAGCAATACTTGAATTTGCTTTGGCAAAGATTTTTAGTTGAAGATTCAGAACAACACAATGAACACCAACCAACATTTCTAGATGTGCCCATATAAACTAGTTAGGTTTGTAAGTATTCATTTCATTATTAGTGGTATTCGCTTTGTTAAGCATCACTGTTACTGTTGCTCTTCTTGTCACAGTGCATGTTGTTGAGACTGATGGACCTTTAGTACATTGATTACCCTTTTTGTTGTATTACGTTTCTGTTAGTGGATTTTAGTACTGGTTACAGGCTGGTAACCCAAAGCTTGCAGGTTCAAATCCTAGAAGAGTTGATCCATTAATCCGCTATATCATTGTGGATAAGGTGATGATTACTTTAGTAAAGTTTGTTTTGCACAGGCTGGTGTCTGCTGCCCTCTTGGGGAGAAAAAGTATTTGCCAGTTTCACATTTGTGCATTAAATTTATTTATTGAGAATATATTATTAACCCACATTACAGAGTTTAGTGTTTGTACATCATTGTGCAGATTTACAATTCTCATTTCACGCCGTAAAACTAAACAGGAAAACAAAAAGCAGGATACAATAATGTACAGTAAATTATCTTGTGCAAGTACACTCATACATATACAAGATACAGACAGAGAGTACATGTGAACACTAGTCTAGTCTATGTGCACATTCAATAGATCTTCATAAAGTTCCACTCTCCAGTTTCAGATCCACCTTCATCTTCTGCTTCTCCATCACCGTCTCCAGCTCTGTGGCTCTGTGAGCGTCCTGAGAGAGACAGACAGTGTGTTTAATGGTCTTTAATTAGGTTTAATATTGCATATTAAGTCCTCATACATGCTGAATGAAAACTTTTTCTTCTTTTGTTCAAGTTTTTGCCTATTGAGCCATTACTTCACACTGTGCAGTATATACTGGAAACTAGTTTTAAATATGATCTTGACTGCAATATACAGAAAATGAAAGAAATGTTCATGCTGGATGGTGTGTAATTTATGCACTAAATGGATTTTAAAAAATTGCAATGATTTTGAATATCATTTATAACTTATTGGTATAGCGCCAATGTTTTAACTTTGAATTCAGAGGCTTCTAATTCAGCATAAATTCACTTCTTTTCATGCTGGGATGTATGTCAGAAGTGAGTAGATTTTGTGTTGTGACCTTTTAGAATGTTTAATGCACATTTGGAACAATGATATAGAGACAGAAATGTTTAAAATTCTAAATTTAAATTTTTAAAATTTAGAATGTTATTATTTAAAAACATTCTAAATTTAGAAGCAGAGTTTGAATTATTCCGTAAAGCTTCATATAAAACAACAGATGCGTATGATACCTAGATGAAGTAAATACAAGTGTGTTGATGTACCTCTATCTGGGCTCTCTGTACGGTCAGCTGACTGTAGACTCTAGCGCCCTCTTCAGGAATAACAGCGCGCAGCTCTTCTTTATTCAGAGAGAACAGCTGAGCTCCATTCAGAACCCGCAGACACTGTACAGTCCTGCACACACATTAACAACAACTGCCATTCAGTGACAAAACTCAGCCAATTATATGTGTTGTTATATAACACCTCAAAACAGAGAATACAGGCTGCTGTGATGACATAAATATGGAATAAACTAATTTATATTGTACTAAGGAGATAGATCTCTTACAAAAATGACACATACAGACATATGCATTAATACTTATATCAATAGTCTATAGAAAGTGACCAATCAGGGATCAGCTTCACTTTTCCAATATAGGGTTTGTTCACTCAAATAAAAGACTAATGCATCAAAAATGCATAGGCAAAATACTATAGTTTCTATGATTAATATAAAGTCATACTAAATTAAAGTGAGATCTCGTTTTTTTCCAGCGCCAGTGATGTGAGGTGTTACAGGTGGATTATTATGATTAATAGGTCACTGATTGCTGTCATAAAGTGTTTCCTGTGTGAGACTCACGGTTCACTGAAGCCTTTCTTCCGCAGCCAGTTTTCCACCTCTGCCGGCGGTGAGTTGTAATCCAGCGGCACGGACGTGTCCGCCGAACGGTGAATCGTCAGTCGAGGAGACAGATTCTTCCCGCTGGTCAAGCGGTGCAGTAACTCGTCATTCACCTGCATCACTGACACAGAACGAGCGAGTCAATATGAGCACAAGAAGAACAAGCTGCCTGTAAGCGTCATATACTATTATAGCAATCTCACTGCTGTCCAGGAAAAACTGCTAATTGATACTGATATTAAAGAGATATGATGTGAGCTGTTTAGGTTGGTCAGCCAGAGGTCACCTGTTAGTATGTTTATACCTTTCTCTGTATCCTCAGGACATGATCCGACAATCATGCTGCGGGGCCGAGCGGTGCTGGGGTCAGAGGTCAGAGCGTTGAATATCGGTGGAGCAGCGGGAGGCTGAAACAGACATGAATGTCAGAAGGAGGAGAAGAAGAGAGATGTTTTGAAGTGAAAGATGTGAGTTTGTACCTTTGGAGTTTTATGGAGCACAGGGTTGTCAGTGTGTGTGACCGGCTCCAGGATGTTAAATGGCACGAATCCAACTTCATTAAAGCTATTACGACACTTCCACCATCGCTTCGATGACTCGATCACCTGGACGATAGGAAAATAACAGGAAATACTTGGATGTGTATAGTATGACAACGTACACACACATATATATATATGGGGATTTATGCTTTTTTGGCAAGTCGTGCATGAAATAAAATAAGTACATGAATAATAAAACAAATGTACATGAATACATGTATAAAAACCAGATGTATCCATAATATATATACATATAATTCTAAAAAATGCAATGTGCATTCTTTAGGGTATGGATCGGGTTAGTATGTAGTTAGTTATAATTAGCTTTATAACAACAACAGACATCTCTGATGACCTCTAGCTTCTCTCCTTGAAGCACAGACAGCTCACTGTTGTTCCGCGCAACAAAATCATAACTGCAGCGATACAAGCGCTCTTTCACACCGCCGTCACTGAGGAAGAGAGACAGAGATATTTCCACAGAGTACACATTAAAAATTTTTAAAATGCAGTTACAAAATAACCACCTTTAATTACTGAGATAAAAAGGACAGAGTCATGTAATACTGAGTCATTATACTGTCAGAGACAATGGACAATGACTGAACGAAGGCTTGTTTCACAGTGAAGCCATTATAACTTTGAACTACACACTCATTTACGCTGAAGTGAAACTGCTCAACACCACAAATGACCCTTTTTTTGTGTGAATAAAACCCTGGCCTAAATTGACCCCCTAAATTGATCTTTGTCTAATGTGATTGGCTGTCTACAGAACAACAATTTCCTGTCACATGTCTGATGATCAGCTGAAAGGTGAATCACATTCACAATCACATTCTATATACTAATGATACAAGTAATACTGTATATGTCTGTTTTGTTTGTTGGATAATTCTTCAGATGTGAATCAAACTTACGGTTCGTCTGTAGTCTGAACAGGAGCAGTGTGACGGTCTGAAGCGTGAGACGGTGTCAGCTGGGTGTGACAGAGACAATGTTAGCAACAACATCACAAATAACAAACTCAAAATGATGGATGAGGAAATCACATTTATTGGTTTGTTTTTCTTCACGGTTAATTATCGTACCATCTGAGTGTTTGGTTAGCATACATGAATTATAAATAAATGAAATAACTCAGAAAAAGTGATTACATTTTCATTTAAAGAGACTGTAATCAAAGAAACCCATCCATTATGTATATTACCATTCAGAATTTGGGGGTAATAAGGTTTTTTTTAAAGAATTTAATCCTTATTTTTAGGAAGGATGCATTAAATTGATCAAAAGTGACAGTAATGATATTTATAATGTTACAAAATATTTCTTATTTTAAATAAATGCTGTTCTTTTGAACTTCCTATTAACTCTGAAAAAAAAAAAAAAAAAAAATCCACAAAAATATTAGGCAGTTTTCAACATTGATAATAATCAGAAATGTTTCTTGAGCATCAAATCATCATATTAGAATGATTTCTGAAGGATCATGTGACACTGAAGACTGGAGTAATGGTGCTGAAAATTCAGCTTTGATCACAGGAATAAAATACATTTTAAAAGATATTCTAAAAGAAAACTGTTATTTTAAATCATAATAATATATCATAATATTACTGTATTTTTTGATCAAATAAATGCAGTCTTGGTGAGCAGAAGCGACTTCTTTCAAAAACTTCTAAAAAGATCTTACTGACCCCAAACCTTTGTACATTGGACAATATGGCTACATTACCTCTACCTTTGAGAGCTCTGCGTCCAGTTTGTGTTCAGACTCCACAGGATCGACCCAGGCAGCGGCTTCTGACCCCGGAGGCTTCCAGCCGTCCTGAAACACGAGTGTGTACGGCGCCACGGGGCTCCGCTGAGCAGACCTACGTGAAGAGAACAAGCCATCAGCATGTGCACATATTAAAGGAAAAGATCTTCAAAAATTTTATTCTGCATCATGTACCTTTGTTGTGTCCAGTTAGGCCCTAAAGAGACCCATAATGCATTCTCCTGTGCCGTTAGGCTGGTCTGGAGCAGAGCCACAGCCCCCTGTGTCATAGCCGGACTGGACACGGATGCGGCAAAACCAGGACCGCCTGTTGCCTTCACGATCTACAAACACACACAAATGAAGGTGAATTACTCTATTTGAGTGCACTTTACTGTGACCATTCTCCACACAATAACGTACAAACCCTTTTGATGAAACAAAGGCCTTAAAAGCTCTGCTGTTTGCTCAGGAAAAATATGTGCAAACATATAACTGCACACGCACACAGTCAGACTGCCTTACTCACCATTTCGAGCGGTTTGAAGACGTGATGCACGAGCTCCTCGGAGGTCGGATTGGAGATGGTAGATTTTAACCGTGCCTATAAAACAAACAGTGCTCTTTTATAAAGCTGACAGAGAAATATGCCACCGCACAGGTTTGCAGCTTCATATGAGTAACGGAAAGTTAAGAATTAAGCTCTTGAAAATTATATAAATTAATAGTATTATTAATAACAATAATTATATACAATATTAATAGCAATAAATAACTAGTTACATTAACAATTTTAATAATGTAAATATAAAATAAATAATAATGTAAATTATTACATTAGTAAATTATTAATATTATTTATTAATATTATGAAATAGTATAATTAAGATTTAACAGTTTTACTGCACTATAACTAGTTCACTTTACAGACGTGTGTGTGTATATATATTTGATAATTTACATAAAAATGCTTTTTTATAAGAAATCAATAATAATTATAATCAATATTTATAATACATATTTAAATAAAATAAAAAGGAGTTTAAAGATATAATAACTAAATGTATACTAAATATAATATTTTTTAAATATAATTAAATGATAAATTATTCTTATTATTATGCATAATGAAATAATATAAATATGAAATATGAACTTAATAAATGATCCATTAAATCATCATTTAAAATAATTCAAATATATAATGAATTAATTATTATTATTATTATATAAATTAATTAATTTACACGGCAAAACATGTTCTGAACTTATTTTATACTGACATTAAAATGACAAAATGTTATTTTATGCTCTTTTATACAAGAAATCAATATTAATCATTATAATAAATATTTATAATTCATATTTTTAGAGTTAGAGTTTAAAGATGTAAGTAATATATAATAATTGTATACTAAATATATATTTTAAATATAATTAAATTATTTTATTTATTATTATTATTATGCATAATGAAATAAATATTAAAATAAATAAATGATCTATTAAATCATTATTTAAAATCATTAAAATATATAATCAATTAATTATTATATAATAAATTAATTAATTTACACGGCAAAACGTTCTGAACTTATTTTATACCGACATTAAAATTATATATAACATTTTATTTTATGCTTTTATTATACAAGAAATCAATAATAATTATAATAAATAATACCTGTTTAAAAAGAGAAGTTTAAAGATGTAAGTAATATATAATAAATGTATACTAAATAAAATATTTTTTTAAATAAAATTAAATGATAAATTATCATGCATAATGAATTAAAAACTATTTAATAAATGCTAAATATAAAATGAAAAAATTATCTATTAAATGATCATTTAAAATCATTAAAATATATAATAAATTAATTCATTTTAACTTATTTTATACTGACATTAAAATGACTCACCAACAGACTGAAGCTGTATTTGAATTTCTGGAAAGCGTCAACAAACTCATTCTCAGAAGGCGGTTTGGCTTTAGCTGTGAGAAGATCCTCTATAAAACAGAAATAAAATGGAAGATGTGAGTGAAGATTTCCAGGTGCATTATGTTATTGGAACAGATTCAGATTTGTTTTAGATGATGCAGGTATAATATTGTTCTGATTGAGTGTATGTCAGTGTTCAGTACACATGAAGAGTGAATACTGCTGACGGCCTGTAACACTTTCCCATCAGCTGACTGTACTAGGAACTGATAACAAACCTACATCCACTGATAAGAATGCACTACAGTATGCTCTTTACAGACTGTTCAAGTCAGTTGTGTTTGGGGGGATCACAGGAATTCACATTACTTTAATAAGCATTCAGGTTTCATTTTTTCAATATGTAACTCATACCGTCTGCACTTTTCTTCTGACTTTTCTTCTTCTTTTTGCTTCTCTGGTCGAGGATAATCTGAGCCTCTGCTGACTGCTGCAGCTTTCCGATGAACGCTTCGATATCATCAAAACAATGATTAAGCACATCCTAGAAATAGAGAAAGAACAGGCGGTTAATAATGAAAAGACATGCAGAGATCTTTGATTTAGTTCTTCTTGATCTTTGAAACTGTTGTTAATGTAAACAGTGATATCAGTGTGGCGTTGTTGGTCATGCTACTGGTCAAACTGAAGGTCGACTAGAGCGCTCAAGGTCAGCAGTTTTAGAAAATTTCACTGCATGAACAATACATGGCAATTTACTCATACTTTTTTGGGGACAAAATGGCTGAAAAATGTCCCTGTTTGTCAAATACAGAAAAGAAAAAAAACTGTAAACATCTTGAAAGTTAAACATGATTTATACAGTAATGTAAATAATGTTATTTTAATTCTAAATATTATATATATATATATATATATATATATATTTATCCTCCTGTGTATGGAAGTGTATAGTAATTGTGACTTTTTATTCACAATTGTGACTTTACATCACATAATTCTGACTTTATAACTCGCAATTCTGACTTTATAATTCGCAATTGTGACTATATATCACAATTCTGACTTAACTTGCAATTCTGATTTTATAACTCGCAATTCTGACTATATAGCACAATTCTGACTTATTAACTTGCAATTGTGAGTTTATATCATGCAATTCTGACTTTATAACTCGCAATTCTGACTATATAGCACAATTCTGACTTATTAACTTGCAATTGTGAGTTTATATCATGCAATTCTGACTTTATAACTCGCAATTCTGACTATATAGCACAATTCTGACTTATTAACTTGCAATTGTGAGTTTATATCTCGCAATTCTGATTTTATAACTCGCAATTCTGACTTTATAACTCACAATTCTGACTTTATATCATACAATTCTGACTTTATAACTCACAATTCTGACTTTATATCTCGCAATTCTGACTTTATAACTCGCAATTCTGACTTTATATCTCGCAATTCTGACTTTATAACTCGCAATTCTGACTTTATATCTCACAATTCTGACTATATATCAATTCTGACTTTATAACTCACAATTCTGACTTTATATCTCGCAATTCTGACTTTATAACTCACAATTCTGACTTTATATCACACAATTCTGACTTTATATCTCGCAATTCTGACTTTATAACTCGCAATTCTGACTTTATATCTCACAATTCTGACTATATATCAATTCTGACTTTATAACTCACAATTCTGACTTTATATCTCGCAATTCTGACTTTATATCTCGCAATTCTGACTTTATAACTCACAATTCTGACTTTATATCACACAATTCTGACTTTATATCTCACAATTCTGACTATATATCAATTCTGACTTTATAACTCACAATTCTGACTTTATATCTCGCAATTCTGACTTTATAACTCGCAATTCTGACTTTATATCTCACAATTCTGACTATATATCAATTCTGACTTTATAACTCGCAATTCTGACTTTATAACTCGCAATTCTGACTTTATAACTCACAATTCTGACTATATATCAATTCTGACTTTATAACTTGCAATTGTGAGTTTATATGACGCAATTCTGACTTTATATCTCACAATTCTGACTATATATCAATTCCGACTTTATAACTTGCAATTCTGACTTTATATCTCACAATTCTGACTTTATATCACGCAATTCTGACTTTATAACTCACCATTCTGACTATATAGCACAATTCTGACTTATTAACTTGCAATTGTGACTTTATATCTCACAATTCTGACATGTGTGTTTTTGTGACATATCAGGACACAATTTTGTATAATGACTAGAGTATGACCATAGGTATTACAAGGAGAGGGTGACTTATGAGGACATTACCCCATTTTTCAAAAGGCTTATAAATCATACAGAATGAGTTATTGTGAGAAAGTAAAAATGTGCACAGTTTGCTGTGATGGGTAGGTTTAGGTGTAGGGGGATAGAATATACGGTTTGTACAGTATAAAAACCATTACACCTATGGAATGTCCCCACAATTCACAAAAACAAACCTGTGTGTGTGTGTGGGTGTGTATTAATGTGTGTGCATTTGTTAATATTTACTCACTACTTCCATCTGAGCCTTGAGGAATGACTTATCAGGTTGACCGTTTGCCAGTCCGTTAGCTAGAAATGAGAAAGAATGTGTTAATCGCTGTCTGTTTATAATGAAAGTATAGATAGTATTGATTCACACACCTCTGATCCCGGGGTAGGGTGGAGGGGGGATGGATGAGGGCGGATTCGGGGCTTGTGTGTATGGAGGGCTCGGAATTCCAGAAATATCCATACTGGACTGAGAGAACCTGAAACGCACACATTCACATGACAACACACCTTTAATCCTTTTTACCAGTATTTCAGTCCGTCATAGTGCTTTAATCTTAATGTGATTTAATTGCTGCCACACAATGATAATGAGTCACCAACAAACACATCAAACGTCTTTTGAGATAACAAAAATAACGCCCATGCAAGTGTTTTCATGGTAAAAAGCTTTTATCTTCTAAATAAGAGACATCATCTTCTAAATAAAGACTTAGAAAATAATTAAACACTATTTTTAATAAGTTCCTTTACTAAGCTATAAAAAATGAGTTAGTCAAATTTAAAAAAAACACTACAAAGTAGAGCAAAGTGCTGTACATTAAATGATGACGTACAATAGTCTTCTGTTGTTTTTATATGAAGATAATTACATTTATTACACAGTAACAAACCCTAAAAGGAAAGCTTCTGCACTTTTAAAATAATAAAGGACTTTTGTCAGGTTTCGCTCACTTATAGCGACAATTCTGTGCACGAAGTTAACCTACACACACTCATTCATAAATAAAAGTACCTATCCTAGAAAATTTGTTTGTCATTCAGTTTGACATTGAGATGCCTTGAGGTTAGTTAAACGTGTCTCCCGCTGTGACACACACACACACACACACACACACACACACACACACTTACACACACACACACACAGTTTCAATCTCGTCTTCTGAAGCTGATAAGCACATATAGAGCAGATAAAGATAACACACTGTACCTGACTGCAGTCCTGCTTGTAATGATTTAATCCTAAAGAACAGCCCAGGTCGAATGAATCTTATTTCCCTCTGTCTCTCTGCCTCTCTGCCTCCCTGTACTCTCAGTCACGCCTTCGTGAGTTATGTAGAAACTGGTTAAACCGGTTTATCTGCTCATTAACAGGTTCTTTTCTCTCTATCTGGGTTGTGGGCACACTGTGGAAATCACAACATCACCCGACTGTAAGGATCAGTACCTGTTTGCTCTTATTGTGTAATGCGATACAACTTGCTTGATGTCATCTCTTATGTGCCCTGCCTGAAATATGCAAACCGGTAGAGAGTGATGTCATCAAAGAGGCGGAGCTCTGCTTGGAGAAACACAACAGTATCACCTGAATCAAATACTGATAGCTGCAATAAAACTTGTCTCACTTTGACATACGCACAGCTGAAGAAATACACGCTCGGCCTCTTCTGGGTGCAGCTCTGACAAACCAGCAGGAGAAGAGCTGGATCGCGGAGAGATGGGGAATTGATGCAGTCACAGCGGAGAAGAGATGACATTGAAAACTCCTCCAGTTCCTCATCAATGGTCAGTCATGGAACAATGAACGCATTCATCATTAGTTGCAACTGAATATATATCCCAGAAATAGACTGTAGATTGTGCAATGCCTCACAAATTTACAGTGATCCTTGGGTGATTGAGTGACACTTGAAACTTCTGGGAATTTTGTTGCATTACATTAAGTTTCAGTATGTGTGTCTTAAATACTGCAGGATATTTTTGAAATCTCAATCTTTTAGTTTTTAGATTTTTAGTGGATTTGCAAGAACATTTTGCATTTATGCATTTTGCTGATGCTTTTACCCAAAGCGATTTGCATTGCATTGCATTCAAGTTAATACATAATATCTGTTGCATATGATAAATGCATACACATCTAAAGCCCTAAAGACTTTTTTTTTGGACCATCAGTTTTAATGGTAGTGCAGGTATTCCTTGTTGTAGATTTACCTGGTTGTGTCTGTCTCTCAGGATGACTCTGCTGGTCCGGACCTCTAGCATCACCTCGGCACTGGACAGCCGATGAGAATCAACAAGAAGCGCAATCTGTGAAAGAGCATCTTCGACAGTATCCACACCCTGATCTCCCAGAGAAAAACTCACCAGCCGCTGGATTAAAAATAGAGCAAAAAAAAAAAAAAAAAAAATCAACATAATTGATATCAGGCTGTAAAAAAGATAAACATAAAACATGGCAACGCACACACAGTTATCAGCAGCATGCATGAATCACCTTTTCAACTGCCTTTTCTAGTTATTTAATTGCTTTGATAAAGATAATTAACTTTAATTGATAACTGACCTTTCTGGAACATTATGCACATACAATTAGCAACTTTTAATGCAAGTCAAAATAAAACCATTCATTTTACTTCTGTAATATGATGACCGAAACTGGATATTCAATGAGGAAAATATGAAATGAAGTGAAAGTGGTTGTGATTGAATTTTTGCACAAAAAGAGTCAATTCAGATTTCATGCTGACTTCAAATTCCAACTATACACACCCTGTTTCCCCTACAAAAACATTAAGACTTCATATGCATATAAAAACGAACCCAAACGTTGACTCAAGAAGACTCACCTTTATCAAGGAATTTGAACAACCATGGAAAGAGTCTTGCATTGACTTGTTTAATCCTATTAGGTAGTGCATATTTGAATTGGTTTATTTTGCACGTCTTTAGCCAGCATTATAACTCTCTGAAGCGCATGTTCGCCATCTGTTCACCTCATTTCATCAATGTCATTTCAATCTGGATAAGAGCAACTGCTAAATGACATGGTAGTAAGAGGGCCTATTTTTGCCAAGTTACCATTGCTGTTGCTGTTGGGTTTTAAACAAACCCTTAATTTTAAAGGGGACCTATTATGCCCCTTTTACAAGATGTAATATAAGTCTCTGGGGTCCCCAGAATGTGTCTGAAGTTTCAGCTCAAAATACCCCACAGATCATTTATTATAGCTTGTCAAATTTGCCCCTATTTGGGTGTGAGCAAAAACACGCCGTTTTTGTGTGTGTCCCTTTAAATGCAAATGAGCTGCTGCTCCCGGCCCCCTTTTCCAGAAGAGGGCGGCGCTTCGGTTGCTCAACATCAACAAAGCTGAAGAATCTCACGCAGCCGAAATGAGGATTGTCAGTAACGGTGTTCAGCCTTACATTGTTCAAACCGGAGTCGACACTGATGGAGAGACTCAGTTACAAGTTACAACTTTTAGACGTTTCTGAATGGTTAGTGGATAAATTGATGTAGTTGCTGTGGAGTTGATTCAACTCAGACTAGCATGTGCCGTCATGTTAATCTTGTGCGCAAATCCAGCGTTGAATTGACCCTCGTTTGTGAAGCAGTCCGGCGTAAAATGACGGCAACAACACTCTACTACAACAACTCTTCCTCTTCTCTAAAACAGCCCAACATGGCCACACTCCCTTTGTTGCGTGTTCTTGGAGGCGTGGTTTATGTAAATTTTGGGGTTTGTGATGTCACTAACCCGGGAAGAAGCTCGCTGTAATCCCTACCAGCCGTTTGTTATAGTCCGAATTCTTATTTCTAAGTAATACTTAGTATTATTAAATTTTTGTACTGGCAATTCTTGCCAGGACTCTCTTCACGCCTTGCAGAAGGAAACCTCTTGATGATACTCACAGTAAGCAGATATTGCGATATCACCACCATCAAGACCACCGACTGTCACACACCTGTGGAAACACATGCATATGTGATGTGGGCGTTCAAATGTATGTGACGAATGATGTTTCAACACATAATAGCTTCAGAATGTGTCATTTTTACACCTTCCTTGTCTCTCTCCTCCTGTTCGACCTGTCTGACTGCCTGCAGGCTGGAATTCCTGTCAGTTCAAATCTACAAACACTGTAAGCACTGACCTTCACTTCCACATTGATGCACAGAGAGCTCATCTCAGATGCTTTATTATGAGGAATTAATGAAATACAATGAGCTAAATAAGCAATTAAATAAGCACTGCTTTAAGTATTGAGACAGATAAAAATAAACAGACAGAAACTCTGACTCATTTAGGGAACGGTTCCGGCAGAAATAAATATCCTGTCACGTTATGCCAAGCCCACATGACTTCCGTGGATAACAAAAGGAGATATAAGAAGATTAGGATGTTCATCAACAGTTCATGCTGCTCTTTTACGCTCAATTACAGAAAGCACCATAAAAAAAAATATAAATAAATAAAAAAGTCAATGTACAATATTCCAATCGTAGATTTATGTGATTAAAAGACCCAAATTAAAGATCATAAATGTCACCCTCCACCTTTATCCATAAATGCATAAAGACTAGGCCTAAATCAATAACTTCAGTGGCTATCATAAGTAAATATGTATGCAGCATGAATCTTATTTTACGTTCCTAGGAAAGGCATGTATGAGTAAATGATGACAGAAATTTCATTTTTAAAATAAGCAGACGAGAATGGCATGAATGAGACACGTATGAATGTTTCTATTGAAGAATTTGACGAACTCTGATCATTTTCTTCATCTGTAAAATTCTTTAAACAAATGTAGTACAGGAAAATGTATAAAATCTCACAAGAATCTTCTCTCTTATACTCACCTCAGCATTACACTGTTGATCCCTAGACGGTTGTCTTCAGACTAGTATTCTCAAAACTAGATGCATTTTGATAGTGTGTTAACCGCCCAGACATTCTTCTCACAGATATCGCAGGAGTGAATGAAGGTAATCTGAGATGCAAAAAATGTGTTAGGTAAGATATCTGACTGTTCCGTCTTTATTTCTAAACTGTTCATTATTATTGGCTTGTTAAGTCTCATTAAGTTACGGGTAACTAATTACAAGTAACGTGAGGTAAGTAACTAATAAAGTAACACATTACTTAAAAATTTACAACAAAATATCTGAGTTACTTTTTCAAATAAGTAACGCAAGTTACTTTGTTTTCTCATTTATTGACTTGCAGCTCTCCTGTCGCCATTTTGAGAAAACTTTGAGTAAGCGCAGAGGTGTTGTGTGTGCTGTGTAAACATGACGGTTATTGTAGATCTAGACAAAATGTGAGCAACATTTACTCATATCACTTGCACAAAAACAGTGCAGACTCAGAATAGCCTATTTACACAAAATTACACATATATACTTTATTTAATCTTACTTTCTTAAGCAATGTTTCAACCATAATAATAAGCAAAGATGACTTTAGATAAATATCACTTTTGCCTTTCCTTTTTTTGTTATCTGTGTAATCTGTGTAGAGCTGAAATGTTTGTTTAGCTGCGCCCTCTACTGTACAGGAGTGAATTTACATTTTCTTCACCCTGATGAGGCTTATTTATGGAGTGAATTTTGTGCCATAATTAAACAAACAAATCCAGCAATGTGCAAATACAAAGGTCAGTTTGAGCGAGAACGCAGAGGAGTAACAGATGTATTGTGTTTTACAAATATAAATAAATACAAACCATCCTACAAATTGCATGTAACCTGTGAACAAATACCAAACCTATAGCATGTAAATGCATACCTCTCTGAGACACTTGCCTTTTTATGAGATCTCTCGGCTCGATTTTCTCACAAATGCAGTTGAGCAACTTCCTCTTCCAAAACAGCAGATGGCACTATGCTAATTTAGCGCTAGAGAGCAAGTGCAAATTTTAGGCGCCGTTCAGTCCTGATAAAATATTGCAACAAGTTTTTAAAACGGAAACAGTGGTGCGTTGAACCAAAGCCACTGGAAGGGTACGGAGCCCCTAAAGGGACGTGGTGGTGGAAAAAAATTGGGATGGGAGGAAAAACATTTTTTTCAAATCTTTTGCGTTCCCTCGCAAAGTTATTATCGTTCCCTTGCTGTGACAAACACTTCCTCTTTAATGTCCCGCTGGCTGGCAGTAGTGTTTCAGTCAGCTCCATACGTTAATAATACACACAAATAATGCACAGCTCTTAGAGTTTGAACTTGTTGGACTCAAATATAAAGAAATGCAGTCAGTGCTTAAGTAAATCAGTTCAGTAAAGTTGGCAATATATTCAAAGATTCAAGCTTCCCGGATCAATAACTCGTGAGCTAAACGTTGTTAAAACACAAATGCAGCTACTTCCAATCATAGTAACCTAGACAACGAGCTACAACAACACAATTTTCCTCAAATTTTTTTTCCACCACCACGTCAAATTTCCTCCCATCCCAATTTTTTTTCCACCACCACGTCCCTTTAGGGGCTCCGTATGAAGGCAAGCCTGCAATCTTTAGCCAAAAAAAAAAAAAACGGCTAACAAAAACGGTAACGGCTAATGCTAACGCTCCGCTTTTTGGCGGTACGCAGGGAAGGGGACCAGAGGCTGTTTTTTGAATGGATGTCAATGCTTCACTATGCTGATTAAACAGCTTTTGTGGGGAAATAGCTAATCATTTAATTAATCAACAGCCTGTTTGCTAATCTTCAGCATGTTTTACACTAAACAATACTTTCGTTGGGAACTATACAGGTGCTGGTCATTTAATTAGAATATCATCAAAAAGTTGATTTATTTCACTAATTCCATTCAAAAAGTGAAACTTGTATATTATATTCATTCATTACACACAGACTGATATATTTCAAATGTTTATTTCTTTTAATTTTGATGATTATAACTGACAACTAAGGAAAATCCCAAATTCAGTATCTCAGAAAATTAGAATATTGTGAAAAGGTTCAATATTGAAGACACCTGGTGCCACACTCTAATCAGCTAATTAACTCAAAACACCTGCAAAGGCCTTTAAATGGTCTCTCAGTCTAGTTCTGTAGGCTACACAATCATGGGGAAGACTGCTGACTTGACAGTTGTCCAAAAGACGACCATTGACACCTTGCACAAGGAGGGCAAGACACAAAAGGTCATTGCAAAAGAGGCTGGCTGTTCACAGAGCTCTGTGTCCAAGCACATTAATAGAGAGGCGAAGGGAAGGAAAAGGTGTTGTAGAAAAAAGTGTACAAGCAATAGGGATAACCGCACCCTGGAGAGGATTGTGAAACAAAACCCATTCAAAAATGTGGGGGAGATTCACAAAGAGTGGACTGCAGCTGGAGTCAGTGCTTCAAGAACCACTACGCACAGACGTATGCAAGACATGGGTTTCAGCTGTCGCATTCCTTGAACTCTTGAACAACAGACAGCGTCTCGCCTGGGCTAAAGACAAAAAGGACTGGACTGCTGCTGAGTGGTCCAAAGTTATGTTCTCTGATGAAAGTAAATTTTGCATTTCCTTTGGAAATCCCAGAGTCTGGAGGAAGAGAGGAGAGGCACACAATCCACGTTGCTTGAGGTCCAGTGTAAAGTTTCCACAGTCAGTGATGGTTTGGGGTGCCATGTCATCTGCTGCTGTTGGTCCACTGTGTTTTCTGAGCTCCAAGGTCAACACAGCCGTATACCAGGAAGTTTTAGAGCACTTCATGCTTCCTGCTGCTGACCAACTTTATGGAGATGCAGATTTCATTTTCCAACACGACTTGCACACAGTGCCAAAGCTACCAGTACCTGGTTTAAGGACCATGGTATCCCTGTTCTTAATTGGCCAGCAAACTTGCCTGACCTTAACCCCATAGAAAATCTATGTGGTATTGTGAAGAGGAAGATGCGATATGCCAGACCCAACAATGCAGAAGAGCTGAAGGCCACTATCAGAGCAACCTGGGCTCTTATAACACCTGAGCAGTGCCACAGACTGATCGACTCCATGCCACGCCGTATTGCTGCAGTAATTCAGGCAAAAGGAGCCCCAACTAAGTATTGAGTGCTGTACATGCTCATACTTTTCATGTTCATACTTTTCAGTTGGCCAAGATTTCTAAAAACCCTTTCTTTGTATTGGTCTTAAGTAATATTGTAATTTTCTGAGATACTGAATTTGGGATTTTCCTTAGTTGTCAGTTATAATCATCAAAATGAAAAGAAATAAACATTTGAAATATATCAGTCTGTGTGTAATGAATAAATATATTATACAAGTTTCACTTTTTGAATGGAATAAGTGAAATAAATCAACTTTATGATGATATTCTAATTATATGATCAGCACCTGTAGATGTAGATTTTAGCTTGATAAAATTGCGACTGATGTCACTGCCATTACACTAAAGACATTATGTAGCTCCACCCTTTTCAGCGCTGCGCTCGTTGTCTTTTGACTTCTGGTTTGTATTTCCACAGCGATCTTACGTATTTATGAATGAACTGCTCGTTTTAAAAACTTCCTGGTCTACTGACATTTGTCAAGACATCTGCTTTAAACAATGCTCATGATAACTTCCATTAACTCTACAACAGGTAAATCCACTTCACCAGCTAATTATTCTTCAACAGCGATGCCATAGAAATATACAGGGCTACCGCAAAAACGGAAGTTCAAAGACAATATTCTAAAGATGGCGGCGCGTTTGTTTCTCTGGTAAATAAGGTCTATAGGCTGAGAGGTGCCGCACGTGATTAAGTGCGTTCCGCTTTCTCCAATGGTAAGAGATATGCTGCGTCCCAATTCGCCTACTTATACTACGCCCTAAAAGCATAGACCATAGAATAACACAAGACGCGTCACTCCTATTGTTTTGAATGTGAGAAAGTGCAACGCGCAATATGGCGGAATAAGTCCCGCCTTCTAAATAAGAGCCAATCGCCGTTTGGTAAAGTCATTGCGTCACTGCAGCGACCGTTAGAAGCTCCGGTTTCTATAGAAACAGTCAGACGCGCGCCTCCAAAATAAGGCACAAGAGAACTGCGCATGTGCATTTAGGACTGCGCATGCGCATTAGCTTGATTTAGCCTGAAAAATACATTTTTTTTTGTCATGATTCGAGCATTTAGAAACAAAATTTATGAGACAGTTGTTATCAGATTTCATTGGTGATTTCAAATATGATATTTAATCGAAAGCTTGGCAAACAGCCTTGGAGAATTTGATGTTTCCCCATTCAAAGAGATAGAAGCTGCACTTGGATGCCCTAGAGACGTTTCAAAGATGGCCGCTGAGTGAAATGACTTATCTTAAAAGGACTTTGCTAAAAGTATGTTCTCTCTCTGTGAACAAGATTTAATGTGTTTAGAGGGGTTCGCCAGGGTTGCCCGGTATTGCCTCTTGTTACTTGTTCTTATTAGCTGCTCAACTCCTTACTTCTTCCCTGTTGAGTAGTCAACTAAAAGGTATTAATATAACTGATAAACAGATTCTTATAACCCAATTAGCTGACGATACTAGACTCTTTTTAAACAATGACTTGCAGATCCCTATCGCTCTTGATCTTATTAAAGTATTCTCTAAAGTTTCCGGTTAATTTTTGAATTTAGATAAATGTGAACTCCTTCCCTTAAAGTCTTGTTCTGCTTCTTTCCTTCATAGTATTCCGGTTAAGACTGAAGTGAGTTATCTGGGTGTGATCATTTGTAAAGATGTCAATAAGAGAGGAAAGTTAAACTCTTTTGTTTTCTTATTCTGAATTCTTAACCAAATATTGTATTCCTGTCACCCCACAAGACTTTGCCATAGTGATGGATGCCATCCCCATTGGAGCTATTGCTCTGTTAAAAAACTCAGGAGACTCTTCACCTCTTTCTGCCTCTTGGGCTCATCCTTGTGTGACAGCAATAAGGAAGATTTGTTTTTTTGTCCAGTCCTTCTCTCAGGAATGAAAGGCTCAGACAACTCTTTCAGAACGATTTCATTACTGTCCCTTCTGTAATATCTTATTGGAGTAATTGTTTTAATAATATTCCTTGGAAGAAAGTGTGGTCTTTACCCAACAAATATTTAATCACTAATAAGGTTATCGTTTAGGTCGTTACAAGTCAAGTCACCTTTATTTATATAGCGCTTTTTACAATGTAGATTGTGTCAAAGCAGCTTTACATTGATAACTGGTACATTATTTTAGCTGCACAGCAGCTCTTAAAGAATAGTGTCAATGCAGGTAGATCAAAGCACTGTTGACAGTGCTTTGTTACGACTCAGGTTGCTATCATAAGTCAGATAGGATCGCAACATTCAAAGTATTTAATTCAGTTCCATCCAGTTGAGGATCGTATTCATCAAGCCGGTATGGACGGTTGTTGAGGAGCTGCGCCACTGGTTGTCATGTTGATGAGGCCTTCACAGTGGATGATCTAGTTGACTCAATCTCAAACGAGTACATCTGGTGTTATAGGAAGTGTTCCCAGTTCCGGCTGACCTAATTTATGCAGCCTAATAATCCTTTAACGGATTTGAAAAAATAAATTGATAATGTGTTATGTGTACGCCAGGTTAAAGAGATGCGTTTTTAGTTTAGATTTAAACTGACAGAGTGTGTCTGCTTCCCGAACAATGCTAGGAAGATTGTTCCAGAGTTTAGGTGCCAAATAGGAGAAGGATCTACCACCTGCAGTTGATTTTGATATTCTAGGTATTATCAGCTGGCCTGAATTCTGAGATCGCAATAGACGCTAAGGACTATAATGCATTAATAGCTCGCTCAGGTACTGGGGAGCTAAACCATTTAGTGCTTTGTAAGTAATTAGCAAGATTTTAAAATCTATAGGATGTTCAACAGGAAGCCAATGCAGTATTGACAGAACCGGGCTAATATGGTCATACTTCCTAGTTCAAGTAAGAACTCTAGCTGTTGAATAATCTAGCCTTGAGGTCATGAACGCATGAACTAACTGTTCCGCATTTGTCATTGAGAGCATATGTCGTAGTTTAGATATATTTTTAAGATGGAAGAATGCAGTTTTACAGATGCTAGAAACATGGTCTTCAAATGAAAGATTGGTATCAAAGAGCACACCCAGGTTCCTAACTGACGACGAAGACTTAACAGAGCAGCTATCAAGTGTTAGACAGTATTCTAGGTTATTACGTGAAGAAGTTTTTGGTCCAAAAATTAGAATATCTGTTTTTTCTGAATTTAGTAGTAGGAAATTACTGGTCATCCAATTTTTTATATCAGCTATGCATTCCGTTAATTTTGTGAATTGGTAAGTTTCGTCAGGGCGCGAAGAAATATAGAGCTGAGTATCATCAGCGTAACAGTGAAAACTAACGCCATGCTTCCTGATGATATCTCCCAAGGGTAGCATGTACAGAGTGAAAAGCAACGGTCTTAGTACTGAGCCTTGCGGTACTCCATATTGAACTTGTGATCGATACGACCTCTCTTCATTTACTACTACAAACTGATAACGGTCTGAAGTATGATTTGAACCATGACAATGCAATTCCACTAATGCCAACATAATTTTCGAGTCTATTTAAAAGAATATTGTGATCAATAGTGTCAAATGCAGCACTAAGATCCAGTAACACTAATAGAGAGATACAACCACGATCTGATGATAAGAGCAAATCAATGATCTGATGAGAGCAGTCTCAGTACTATGGTACGGTCTAAATCCTGACTGGAAATCCTCACAGATACCATTTCTTTCTAAAAAGGAACATAGTTGTGATGATACAGCCTTTTCTAGTATTTTTGACAGAAAAGTGAGATTTGCGATCGGCCTGTAATTGACTAATTCTCTAGGATCAAGTTGAGGTTTTTTAATAAGAGGTTTAATAATAGCCAGCTTAAAAGTTTTTGGTACGTATCCTAGTGATAAAGATGAATTTACGATATTAAGAAGAGGATCTATGACCTCTGGAAGCATCTCTTTCAATAGCTTAGTCGGTATATATACATACATGTTGTTGATTTTGATGATTTAACAAGTTTAGACAATTCTTCCTCTCCTAGAGCAGTAAATGAATTGAATTTTTCCTCAGGGACACTACGGTGCACTTGTCTGACGCAATACTGTAGTAGACGGTTGCATGGTTACACCGATTTTACCCTGTAAATATTTATATCAAAATTGCAGTATTGCAGTTTGTTTTCCGTGCTTGAATTCTCAAGGCCAGGCTGTGTTTTGGTGTGGTGGGCGGATCTTATTTGTGATTGACAGCTGGAATGTGGAAGGATTCAACAACGTGGCAAAATAAACTCCAGAGGAATGAACTTTCTCTTTAGGTCTGAAACAGCACGTGTAGTTTAAAATGAATAGGATCGTTTAGTTCCGACGCATTTTTATTGCTTTACTGATCTTTTAGGTCCTGACATTTCAGCTGAATTTTGAAAGTCTTGGATAATTTCTTTGATTTGTATGTCTGATCTTCAGAGGACAACGAGGTTTTCATAGAGGAATCTGCTACATTATCAGTCATAAGAGAGGTGGGTTATAACAAAGATTGTTTATTATTATGATTCACTCATTAAATTAGATGTCATTTCCATAGCAGAAAAACGCAGTTTTAAAATGGTCAACAAAAATAGTCAGATGTAGTTTATGTTGGTTATATAAATTAATCTTTTGAACCATTTGAAATTATTTAAGGCAATTATTAACCCTGGCAAGGCTTGTTTGAGAATAAGTTCTTATATGAGAACTTATAAGATGTGTCCCGGTCAGTTGTGTCACTTTGACAGTAAAATAAGATGCAAAGCGTTTCACAGCGCCACCTGCTGGTGACTTCAATCTCAGTGTAATTTTGTTACCTGATTGCATCATTCATAAGTAAAACTTTCTGGAGGAAATTCAGAACCTCATGCCAACAGTTCAACATATGGAAAACCATAATAAAAAATATAAATAAACAATTCGTGGTTCTCTATAGGAGAAAATGTGTAGAAATAACCAAATAGAACGAAGAGTAACAGTAATCTTTAGTGTTTCTTACTATAACTTTTTATAATAACTATACATTTATTTACGTTTTATACTTTGACTTACTACGTTTAAAAACTAATGAGGTGATATTTCAGCGTCGCTTACGCGCAACAGTGAGTGGGCGGGGCCTAGGACGTGCGCGGGAGGGTGTTTCCAAGGGTTCCGTAAACTCACTACGGAAGAATAAAACGCGGTCAAAATAAACGTCTTTCTATCTTCCCTAATGCGTCAAATCATTATTTCTATAGTTTGTATTTGTACGGTTCGGTTGGGGAAGTTCTGAAGTGATGTTTTAAATGAGGATTTGAGCCACACGTGTGAGCCGGTGACAATAGCTCGCGCCATTTACACGTGCACGAGCGTTTGAGAGCAAAGAATCAAAGACAGAAAAACAGCGGTGAGAATTTATTTAATGTATATATTAACTATGCATACATGGACATTGATACTAAGTTGTACTGATTTACATGCTAATATGAACGCATATGGATGATTATTTCATTTTAGTTTCATGTTTTACCGGTTCTGTGGTGTTAGATCTCACTACACAGCGTTTGGTTTTGATTAATCATGCACTGAAGAGCTTATTTATGCATATATTAAATGAAATGCTCGTTTTATAGTGGTTTTAAAGTGGCAGTTAGGCAATGTTTCCTGCTGTCAGGAGTAGACACGTGCGCATGCGCCGTTACACCTACACGCGCTTACCATGGTAAACGCGTAAATGTCAGGGAATTTTAAAAATGTTTCCCAGACCTTAGAGTGTGTTCATTGTGGTGGTGGTGGTGTTGTTGTTTTGTTTTTGTAGTTAGACTGTTTTTGACATTTAAAGTGGGCTTTATTTTATTCTACTTTTTGTACGGTTTTGTTTTGGATACTAAACCACTTTATTATTATTATTATTATTATTATTGTAGTAACTGGTCTTTTTATAATTGTTGATGATGATAATAATAGTACATTGATTAATAGTATATTTATATAGAGTAGTATGTTGTAATTTGTATTTTCAAAGAAGCGCATTGAAAGATACTATATCATCAGGGTCTTTATACAGTAACCTGTAAACTTGCAAATGCAAAAATAAATTGAACCTCGAGTGCTTTGCCTTCATGTTGCATATTACAAGCAAACTTTAAAATCTACATCTCAAGTTCACTGATCAAACCGTGTGCACATCAACACTTCTTCCCGTGTAGTTTTTACTCCATCATTTGTTTGAACTGATTACTCAGACGGAAATGAACTTGAATAGCCATCAGACACGAAGCAGCACACGTGATTGAGCAGTTTTATGACTGGCAAGATAAGCTTGATTTTTACCGCAGCATATTTTATAACGAAGACAGATCCTTTGAGCAGCGCCGTGGCTTTATGTGTGGTTTGTTTGAATGTGAAAACAAGTCTTTGTTTTTCTCTCAGATGACGTCAGAGAAGCCCCCGTTACCTGCAGACGACCAGCGGTTCGAGGCTGAACCGGTCGACCCGGAGGTCGTGTTGGAAACGGCTCGAGATGGCTGGGACAGTAAGGTGGAATATTTCCTGGCTCAGGTCGGATTCAGTGTGGGATTGGGAAACGTATGGAGGTTCCCGTACCTCTGCCATCAGAATGGAGGAGGTGAGTGAGGAGGAGATCGTTTTGATTATGCCCATATTGGATGAAAAGACTATCCAGTCATTCTGTTTTAAACATTTTCATGTCTTTCAGGAGCGTTCATCTTGCTGTATGTGGTGTTGATGGTGCTGGTTGGAGTGCCGTTGTTTTTCCTGGAGTTGGCGGCAGGTCAGAGCATCAGACAGGGCAGCATCGGAGTCTGGAGACACATTTCTCCAAAGCTGGTTGGCATTGGCTACTCCAGCTGTGTGGTGAGTAATCTCTAGCATTATTGGTCAGTTGCACTGGTACGTGCATCGTAGGAAAACGCTTTTATTCAGAAATATGCTTGCATGGAATATTTCAGAATGTATCACCTGAATGTATTTTAGATTTTCTATCTTATGTTAAATTTGAAATGTTTTATATAATAATGTAAATTTTATGGATGATATTAACTTTTTTGTTTGCCGTGTAAATAGCCATGATGCTAACATGGTGTAAAAACTTAATAAACAAACAAATGTGCATCGTAGGGCTGCTTTATTATGGCAAAAATCATAATCACGATTATTTTTGGTTAATTTTAAATATCAGTGAAATTTTACAATTATCGATACTTCAGCAAAAACTAATACTAGGTTAACTAATGTAGAGAAAAAGGTCCTCAGAATAATTCCAATAGACAAGTAAACGGTCAGCAATTCAATAAGAACAAATACACTTATTACAAACAAAATGGAGAAATAAATACAACAGAACGAAAATGCAAATTAAATAAACAGTTTTAAGTTTTGCAGGAAGATGTACTAATAGTGGTATTCAGATAAGCAATAGCTTACAACAAAAAATTGAATAAGCAAATGTAAAATAACACTGCACATTACATATAGATTGATCCTTATTAAAGCTACTTAAGTTATTCAGACAAGATCAGTGAGTGATTTTTGCTTTGTCTTTTGTTGTTTGATTTATCATTAATGACAGACAGCAGCAGATTTATTAGGCTGCTGTCACTTTAAGAGCTGCATGGATCCAATATACTGTTACACATGCGTTTTCTTTCTCAACTTTCTCCGTTCACTTAATACATAACCCACGGTTTTTATGTGAATACTCTCCATATCCGCTTATCCGAAGACCATTTCCTCATCCTCGTTTTGCTCCGACTTGCGCGCGCACAGAAAGCCGTCTGTCGAACAGTGTCTCTTTTGCAGCTTAATGCGCGTTTAATAACCCTGTATAATATCAAACACATCCCGCAGTTTAGCAACAGTAGACTGCATTTTACAACACTCACTTATTTTAGGGAGGATCGAAAGCGCACCGCTGTAAAGGAAAGAAAGGTGCGCTGGACGGAATGTGGCAGCGGCACAATAATTGTTTTACTACGATTATCTTGTTTTGATAATCATTGGAAGCCAAAATCGAAAATCAATTACGATTAATTGACTTGCACAAAATTATCATAACATTTATTGAATCAAATGTTTATTTACTCTTTAATACATTGGTTTTCCTTTTCTCTTTTTATTTCCCAGGTGTGTTTCTTTGTAGCTCTGTATTATAACGTCATCATCGGTTGGAGTATTTTTTACTTGGGAAACTCTTTCCGGTATTCTCTCCCATGGGAAGACTGTCCAACAGAAGGCAACAGCACTGGTAAGGATTAGGAGTGTGTGTGTTATGCAAGATAAAATTGGAGTAATATTCACTTCACAGATTTGATATGAGGAGAGAACTAAAGATGCATTTGTTGTTTTCACTCATAGTGAAGGTGAAGGAATGTGACGCCAGCTCTCCCACAGCGTATTTCTGGTACCGTAAAGCTCTGGACATCACCGACTCCATTGATGAAACAGGAGAGTTCAACCCCATTATCACTGGATGTCTGCTGGCCGCTTGGGTCATTGTTTGTCTGGCCATGTACAAGGGCATCAAATCCACCGGCAAGGTATTCTGAGTGTGGGTTCGTGTCGTAGATGTCACATTATTGTTTAAAAAAATGTACTATTCATTAAAATACATTATAATTTTAAAATAAAAAAATATTATTTCAATGCAAATAAATTATTTAAAAAAGGAGAAAGTTTGATTTAAAAAATGCTTTTTTTAAAAAAAATTAAAAACCAAAAATGCACTATTTCTATGAATCAAACAAACAAACAAAAAAATGGCAAAGAAAGATTGATTTAAAAAATATAATAATTTAAAAATGGCAAGCTTCTTAAATCAGACTTTCTTTGTGTTTATTGTGTGTTGTAATTTGATTATTGGTGATATTGATCAGTATTGGTTGTGTGCAGGTGATGTATTTCTCCTCCGTGTTCCCGTACGTGGTGCTGCTGTGTTTCCTGATCAGAGGTGTGACGCTGGATGGAGCATCTGAGGGCATCAAATTCATGTTTTACCCCAGAGTATGTAGATGAACACATGACTGCTTTCTGCGCTTTGTTGAGTTGAGCTCCAGAATATGGGCAGGATTTATTGATTAGATTATACTTTTTATATATATATATTTTTTTTATTTTATTTATTTATTTTCAGTTGTAGCTCTGTAATTTTAGTACTTCAGATTAAACTTAATTAATTCAGTTAATTTCAGTTAATTTTTCATTAAATATTTATATTTTATTGAATTGAACCTTTTTCCATTACCAAAAAAATTTAATTTTGAACTAAAACTATGACAAACACTGCTTAAAATTCATTTCTTCTTTACTATTATTATTATTATTATTATAATAGTGTAACATGTTTAATGTAACTTGGAAGCAGTTCACAATCAGTTTCCCTAAGTGAGTTTGAACAAACTTCATTTCTTTCAGCTGGAGATCTGGGCTGACGTTCAGGTGTGGCGTCAGGCGGCGACTCAGGTCTTCTTCGCTCTGGGTTTGGGTTTCGGTTCTGTGATCGCGTATTCATCCTACAACCCGCGGAACAACAACTGCCATCGCGACGCGTTCACCGTGTCCGGCGTCAACTTCATGACGTCTGTGCTGGCCACGCTGGTGGTGTTTGCTGTGCTGGGCTTCAGAGCCAAAACCATCGCCACCGAGTGTGTCAAACGGTCAGTATGCAAGTTACCAAAAAATGATTTGGGATTGTTTGATCTTTAAATATATTTGAATAAATTGTGTTGTAAAATAGCTAACATGCATCATTTGATTTGTGTATTATTGCTACAAAGCCTTAAAATGGTTACCTACCGCTTAACGATGGTGAAATTATTTTAATGCTTTAAATATAATTTAATGAAACGTTAAGATGCTTAGGTGAATGGTTGTGTATGTTGCAGAAATCTGAACGTGATATCCAACACTTCTCTTCCTGACCTCCGCATCAATGCTTCCGATGTGAAGAGCATCACATTGAATGAGTATGAAAACTGGTACAGGATTCAGGGCCAGCATCTGAAGATCCCTGGCATCACCGCCTGCAGCCTGGAGGATGAATTGAGACAGGTACTTAATACATACATTATATGGAAATACATTTTCTGTTTTGGGGGTTGCTAAGGCAGTGCTGGAATGTTTTGGGGGTTGCTAGGGCAATTTTGGAATTGTTTTGGGGGGTTGCTAGGGCAGGGGATATCAAAAGTAGGTTACACTTTTTTTTTTCTTTTTTTTAAGGTGACTTAGTTACATTAATCATACTTACTCAAATAAGTACTGTGTAATATTAATTAACTACATGTACTTACTGGAGTTACTGTTTGGGTAACTCTAGTTACTTGTAATTATACACAATTTACAGTTATTACTATAGTAAGCACATGTAGTAACGTGTAACTACGCTACCTTAAAATAAAGTGTTACCCAAAAATATGATTTCCAGGCCTAAAGATAAAGTAATGGAAATGAATAAAGTCTGAAAAGGCCATTTCTCTGGTTATTCTCATTTCTAAAGTGACTCTCACATTGAAGTTGATGTTTGTGTTCTCTCTCTCAGGGTGTTGAGGGAACAGGTTTAGCATTCATAGCGTTCACGGAAGCCATGACGTTGTTTCCCGGGAGTCCGTTCTGGTCTGCACTGTTCTTCCTCATGCTGCTCAATCTGGGTTTGTCCACCATGTTCGGCACCATGGCCGGAATACTGACACCCTTAACAGACACCTTTAAGACACTACGCAATCACAAACTCCTCTTCACAGGTAACACTCTGTTTTGACTCTTGTTTAAGTTGTTTTTTAGTTTTAATCAGTATTGTTGTAGTTTGTTCTGTTTAATCTTTTTGTTTTTTTCCTCTCTGTCAGTGTGCAGCTGTGTGGTGGGCTTTCTGATTGGTCTAATGTTCACTCAGCGCTGTGGAAACTACTTTGTGGCGATGTTCGATGATTATTCCGCCACACTTCCGCTCATCATCGTTGTCATCTTTCAGACCATCAGCGTCGCCTGGGTTTATGGAGCGGACAGGTATCACAGACCTTCAGTACTTCAGTAGAAGTGTTTTTTTTATTTATTTATTTTTTTTTTTTTATGTGGTTTAATGCATAACCGAGATGTATTTTTTTAAAATGCAGGTTTTTAGAGGACCTGAAACAGATGCTGAATCGGCCGGTCCCTGTGGTGTACAAGTACCTATGGAAGTACGTGTGTCCAATTGCTATGCTGGGGCTCTTGGGTGCCAGTCTGCTAAAGATGATCTTGGAGCGCCCTACATACACCGCCTGGAATAGAGAAAAGGTAAAATAACATGCATGCTCTTATAAATAAACCATTACCTTAAACTTTAACCCTTTAAAGCTACCGTAACATTTAATATGCTCATTTCTAAGGCCTCTAAATTATTAACATGATCAAAACTTTGTAGAAAAACCTGTCATCTGATTGGTAGTTTATACTTTTTAGCAAGTAAAAGGCCTTTTAGTATAATTGTACAAACGTCCACATTTAGCTTATGCTTCACTGTCTTACTGCTGTGAAATCTTTGATTTTTTTTAAACATAAGAATAACTTTTATAGTGTTAGTAATATTTCTAGTTGAACATTTACTGGACTGAAGCAACTACGTTTACTTGATTGTCATGTTACTTTGATTATAATTTTTTAGAAAAATCATGTTCAAATGTAACTTTGAAATTTTAGGGGCTTTCGCACCGAATAGTTCTAGGAACTCCGTTATAGGAACCAGCCAATAGGATAGTTTGCCGAGAACTAATTTCTCCCCCGGGCCATGTTCCTGGCTGCATTCACACCGGGAATAGGAACTCTGAAGCGTCCGGCAATGGCGTAAATGTGGAATTTACAAACGCTGAAAACCAGTGGACGGAGCGTGTTTGTTGTGTGTCAAGGGTGATAATGGAGATGGAATGTAAACGCATAATTTACATGACTGAAAGAGCAAAAAGTGGGGCTAAGAGACAATCTCATATGACAACTTTCAGTATAACATATCATTAAGGTGGAGAAAAGAACACAACCCTGCAGACAACAGGTAAATGCTGTTATCGCCGTTTTCCATGTTCGGGAAGTAAATATGTTTACATGGTTTTTAAAAAAATGCTGGGTGCCACTTACGTCACTGATAGTTCCTATAGTGCTGATTTAGACCCTACTCTGAAGTAGGAGCTAATTTAGGAGTTCGTGGAACTAAAATCGCTCCTAGTTCCTGCGGTGCGAACACGGAAAAATCCGGGTACTTCAGCCAATAGTTCTAGGAACTACGAAAAGGTTCATCCAGTGCGGAAGCCCCTTATGATCCATCAAGCTTTTGAGGAATGTTTATTTGTTCTTCTCTCAATCATCATTGTATTGCATTGCATTATGTGTTTTAAAACTACAGAGCTTTGATCATAAAACTAAGCATTTAAATATAATCTTACTAAGACATTATTGGCATTGGTGACTGATTTGATCCCAAAAAAATTTCTGACTTATTACTTATGTCTATGACTTTGGTTAACATTGCTTTTGTACTTTCCTCTCAGGCGTCTAAAGAAGTTCTCCCTTATCCTGGTTGGGCTCTTGCTGTCCTGATCACACTCATCATTGTTGCGTTCCTTCCTGTTCCGATCGGATACCTGCATTCCTTCCTCCTCGAGCGGCTTGACAAGGCGCCCACAGACACTGAGGCGAGATACGAGCCGTGTGCCACTACAGACATGGACCTGACCCCTCTCGACACTTTTCACCCCCTGCTCGAGGGAAACCATGATTCACATTTGCAAAACGGCCACATTGAATGTCACGAGTCAAGTGTATTATGAGAAAGCAGGAGGGAAGAAACTGACATCTGTGATGGATCTATTTCAATCAAGATCAGTTTATTGTAGTCCTTTGCTGTTGGCAACAATCATTTTTATGTGTACATGCATACAGATGGGCACAAAAATAACTGACCTTAAAGGGTTAGTTCACCCCAAAAAGATGATTCTGTCATCTTTGTCATCGTTATATATCGTCTTCTCGCCAGTTGTGCGAGTTGCTCTTTTCTGTAAAACAGTAATTGACATCTTTTGAGCTCCAAAACAGATTGTGCGTTATATTCAAAGTCTTCTGAAGCTATACAATAGTTACTGTATGTGAAGATCTTTACTTCCTGGTTTAAACATGAAAACTTTGTTTATATGTACGTGGAATAACGACTTTGATGACAGTTTTCTTTTTCAGGGTGAACTGTTGCTTTAAGTAGACGTATAATGATGGTACCACTAAGCCGCACATGTGTTTACTGGGTCCAGGTGAATGCTAAATGTGTAACACTATAGTTACAACGGTCCAATCATTTGGTTACTGATGGTCCTGCTGGTTTAGTAATGTGGTGATTTTAGCATAAAGGTGTTTTATGATGGCTGTGAGCCATCGGTGTTATTTAAACTGTGCGGTACTAACGGAGCAGCCAGGGTTTCGTCTCTGTTGATGAAAGAGTCACGGAGCATTTGTAAATGGTTCAAAACAGGAATATAATCGTTGCCAAAATTGCCATATTCCAGATGCTTGGTGCATCTACACTTTGTTGTCATGAATTTAAAACAATGAGGATCAAGAGGACAGCCAGGGTCAAAGGTCATAATCATCATCAACCATGAAGGTTAATAATAACCACAGCATCAGTGTTAATATTGATCCACGCTGAGATGTTCGGTGTCATTATTTAAGTGGGTGTGTAAGTTAACATCTTTAAAATGCTTTTCAAAAGAGCTTTTGAACCTTTAAAACTATACAATCAGTTTTGGGTGAATCTCAAGAACAACACTTCAGAAATGTGTGGGTCATATTTCATCTTAATGGTCTTAATTGTTTATGCAAAATACGACACGGACATATCTTTATGAGGGTAAAACAACTTTGATTTTTATATTTATTTAAATGTGAATTGTTTTGTGTGCGTGTGTATTGTGTAACATTTTAGGCTCTTTTTTTTTTTTTTTTTGAGCACAAACTACAGTCATAGTAAAAAAATGATTTAAAAAAAATTTTTTTTTTTCTTTTTTTTTTTTTAAGTGTATTTCCTCTTGTAGTTTGTATGACAATTGCAATTCTGGTTTATTATGAAGTATTTACATGCAACAGAATTTTCAGAACAATTTTAGTTTTTTATATTGTACAGAAATGTTTTTGTTGCCTGTTTTTACCTGTAAGATGTTTTTATGCCCCTCTTCTTATTTTCCCAAAAACTCTGACGTGTTTCTGAAAGCGAACATCTGACCCGTAGGCCAGACATTTTATGGCTTATAGTCATTGAAGTAGTTATCTTTGCCTCTCACAGGGGTTTGATGGGT
Source organism: Elopichthys bambusa (assembly GCA_037101425.1). Classification (NCBI taxonomy): domain Eukaryota; kingdom Metazoa; phylum Chordata; class Actinopteri; order Cypriniformes; family Xenocyprididae; genus Elopichthys; species Elopichthys bambusa. The sequence continues at coordinate 24,902,358 of CM074453.1, forward strand.
CTTGTGTGTTTGTTCAGTAGCTTGAACGCTCTGTTTGTTTGTTCTGGTCAGTAATAAATATGATGAAATGATAATTTAACTATTCCTTGTCTACAATACTTGACAAATCTGTTTTTTTTTGTTGTCTTTGTAAATATCCCCTGCTACAGTATATTTTCTTTTGCCTTGTCAAAGTCAGAAACCATTATTTTCAGTTTGGGACAGACATTTTGTACAGTTTGTGTCATGATGATCTTGTTACTGTATAAATGGTTATTTGACCTCATATGAGCTTTTTCTTTTTTCTTTTTCCTCTGTAAAGGTGAATATCTTATCTAGCTCTTATTTTGCGCATATATATTTATATTTATAAATATAAAAATATAAATATTAGCTATTCTCTAGCTGTTTTGGTGATGGTCGTTCATGTGAGTTCATGTCACGTGTGCAGGAGCTCAATGATCCTGGGACTTTGGTTGTCATGGCGTGAAGCTCCACCCTGGAAAGAGATGATACACAAACAAAGTGATGCTCAAAAGCTGAAAGATATGAATCACTGGAGGAGAAAAGTTCATAAACACAGAGATCAGAAACCCATTGGAAGGTATGTAAAACTAAGGAATCTTTAGCATGTTGCGCCCCTGCTGTACCTGAGATCTGTCTTGCTTTGAACTGTAGAACTGTGATCTGTTTGTTTTGGTTGATCAGGATATAAATGTGCAGAATGCTGGAGACTTGTGAGCATGTAAACCTGCAGCTGAAGTCATTTTGTTCATCCATGACCTCTGATTCACATCAGATCAGGCCAGAGGTTCAGTGGTAATTCAGCAACTGAAAAGGATCTTGTTTACTTTATGCACTGATTTAATTATTTGTAATTAATACAAAGAACATGCTTTGATCTGCACATGATCCAGATTTAGTGCTGATTGTTTCATATTTTAATGTAAATTTAATTTTAGGATATAAGAATATAGATGTAGAATGATAGAACATGCATGAGAGGTGGCTCTCGCATCTGGATTGACGTCATTGCCTTTCAAACAGACATAATCATTTTTGTTGTTTTAGCAAAGGTAATACTCATGACAAACCCTCAGAAGTGAGGCTTTTTAATTTGCTAATCAACTGGCACAACCCCAACACACCTTATAAGTGAAATCTAGAAGAGAACATTTTTATGTTAAGTTTTTTAAAACATATATATATATATATATTAACAATCTGGCAAGGAGAAATTTGAAATAACACTATCCTTTAGTCTGTTTTTAACAAAAATTGCAAGTGTCTACTATATAATTGATGTGCATAATTTATAGATTTTATTAAATATCTGAATAGTGACTTTTTTAATTAATGCATAGGGTGAATTCAGGGTGATTGGGGCACTTTTTGCCATTGAGATGACTTGGAAAAAGTGTGCCAATCAACCTGAATTTCACCCCTAAATATAATGTTTAATATGCATTTAAAATGTTAATGTTTAAAATATAATGTGTAATGTTTAGTAACAATTTGTAGTGATGATTTTAGTAGAATTTAATATATTTGGAGGCAAATTAAATGTCAGTGTTGCATTACGATCTGAAACACAGATCACTGCCTGAGCCTGAAAACTTTTATGAATGCTATACAAATTATTTAGTTTATTTGAGTTAAGTGCATAAATATTTCTCTCTCTCTCTCTCTCCCTTTCTATATATATATATATATATATATATATATATATATAGTATTTATTTATTTTTTTCCAAATATTTTTTCAGCTTTATTTTAATGAAATATAATCGTGTAGTTCCAAGTTGTTATGTGAACTACTAAAGGAAGCGTAAAAAAATCGTGAACTCATCAGGATGAAATGAGTCCCAGAGGAGGATGATGAAAACTGAACTTCGTTCTGCTCATGGCCACTAGAGGACACTGAAGTCTTCTGGATGATCACCAGCTTTTCTCTCATTAGTGCTTCATCATCATGTGTGTCAGGATCCAACTAGTTATATTTATAAATCAAGTGTATTTGTTTGTAATAATGATTCTCTCTGTGTCTGCAGTATGCTTAAGTGGACTCTGGTGCTAGTGTGTGTGAGTGTGTGTCTGGGTCAGAATCCCATCAACACCGACCCGGGAGAAGAAACAGAACTGACCTCTGATCATCATGACCACATCACACTGAAACAAACCTGTAAGACACACACACACACACAACTATCATCTGATGTTTGTTTGTTCATTAGGACTTATTTTATTTTCTAGTCTAGTTGTACCCCTTTAATTTTAAGACTTTGGTTAAACGGGTGGTTGATTATGATTTCACTTTTTTAACTTTAGTTAGTGTGTAATGTTGCTGTTTGAGCATAAACAATATCTGCAAAGTTACGACGCTCAAAGTTCAATGCAAAGAGAGATATTTTCTTTTAAAGAATTCGCTGTTTAAGGACTACAACAAACGGCTGTTAGGGATTTACATAAACCCCGCCCCCGAGAACACACAACAAAGGGGGCGGGGCCATGTCGAGCTGCTTTAGAGAAGAGGAAGAGTTGTTGTAGTAGAGTGTTGTTGCCGTCATTTTACGCCGGACTGCTTCACAAACGAGGGTCAATTCAACGCTGGATTTGCACAAAAGATTAACATGACGGCACATGCTAGTCAATAAGCAACTACATAAATTTATGCACTAACCATTCAGAAACGTCTAAAAGTTGTAACTTCTTCCTGAGTCTCTCCATCAGTGTTGACTCCGGTTTGAACAATGTGAGGCTGAACACCGTTACTGACAATCCTCATTTCGGCTGCGTGAGATTCTCCAGCTTTGTTGTTGTTGAGCTGTTAAAGCTCCGCCTTCTTCTGGAAAGGGGGCCGGGAGCAGCAGCTCATTTGCATTTAAAGGGACACACACAAAAACGGCGTGTTTTTGCTCACACCCAAATAGGGGCAAATTTGACAAGCTATAATAAATGATCTGTGGGGTATTTTGAGCTGAAACTTCAGACACATTCTGGGGACACCAGAGACTTATATTACATCTTGTGAAAGGGGCATTATAGGTCTCATTTAAAGATAAACACTGTGTGTTTTCTACTAACAGATGCTCAATTGATGAAGAACAGCAACAAACTGGGTGTGTTCATCGCTGCTGCTGCTGGAACTCTGACGCTGATGGCTGTGGTTTACTGCATCTACAACCAGTTCTACTCCAAAAACATTTATTCACACACTCAGCTACATGAATCTGGTACACACACACACACACACACACCCTACTTAGATCTCTGATATAAAAATCATAACACACACTGACATTACAAAACATATGCTTTGTTCCAAATCTTAGTGACAACCTTTTAGGTTTAAAAAACTTGATTATAAAATAGAATTACTATAAATGTTTTTTTAATTCATGCTGTATTGCAAAGTATAGATGAAAAGATGAATAGATGAAATTTAATCAAATTTAAAAATGATTATTTCACCTAAAAGTTGTGTGTGCTTTTTAATGCTTATTTGCGTACATTATCTATTCTTTCAGTAGCTCCAGGTAGATTAATAATACATAATGCACATAATTAATAATACATAATAATACACACACATTAATGACGAGTAGCCGACGTGTTTTCTAATCCGTGTTGTTCTCTGTCAGATATCGCTCTGGACCTGAGCAGCTCGTCCTCGTCTGTGTTTTCGGGTTATGTGATGGAGGGATGGATGCAGCAGAGGATGGAGAAAGGCGGAGGGAGTTACGGCTCTCTCTCTGACACTCCTTCAATAATCACTCTCCCTCCTCCTCTTTCACCTCCTCAGCGAGCGTCTCCCTTTCACTCACTCTCTCTGTCCAGACCGCCGCCTCTGAGAACTATTTCAGCCCAGGATCTGGAGAAGAGCTTCCTCTGAGACCGTCCACACACCCGCTGTGACTCTTCCTGTGTGTGTGTGTGTGTGTGTGTGTGTGTGTGTGTGAGAGGGTTCAGTTTACAGCTGTATGCAAAAGTGGCGTGACCTCTGACACATTATACGGCTTTTATAACCTCTGCTGCAAACAATAACCTCTCCAGATTTCAATGCAGGGCTGCTGTTATGCTGAATGTAACATTCTTTAAAGATTTAATGATATGAATGTTCTCTCTATTCTATTCTATTCTATTCTATTGTTTACTTCTGTTCTCTAGTATGTTCTGTTGTGTTCTGTTAGCTCTTTTTTATGTATTTTCTTTGCTATTAATATGAAAAATGTTCACTGTTCTATTCTCTTCTGTTTTTTTATTGTTAATTTATTTTCTGTGCAGTTGCTTTCTATTCTGTTCTTCACTTATGTTCTCTCTAGTCTGTTATATTCTGTTCATTTCTGTTTGGTTGTTTTCTATTCTGTTCTGTTCATTTTTTTTAAATATTAATATACAGAATGTAACATTCCTCAAAGATGTTGTGATTGGAAAGTTCTGTTCTTTAAGGATTTAATTATTTGAATAGCATAAACTGGAGCAGAATGGAATTTTAAAATTCACAATCAATAAATAAGTAAATAAAATCCAAACTATACTTTTCAACAGAACACGGTTTGGCTCAGCTGCATGTGCTCTTGTAAACTAAATTTGGTGACGCTTTACAATAAGGTTCATTTGGTTAATATTAGTTATACATTATTAGGCATCATGAAATAAACAATTATTTTACAGCATTTATTAATGAAGGTTAATATTTAATATAAGCTGTATACATTAACATTAATGTATTTTGAAATAAATGAATTGTCAGTGGACGATAAGATACACTTTGGGGTCAGTAAGATTTTTTAAATGATTGATCATTAATTTAATGTGTCCTTTCTGAATAAAAGTATCTCTTTACAAAAAAAATGGATCATCTGTGTCTAGCTGTTTATTAATTAATTAATTAATTAATTTTTTTTTTTTTAAATTACGACCTAGTATATCAGTTTTGTAAACCTGTTTTATTTACTTCAATAAATAATAAAAATTCATGTTCAATAAATGTAAAAATTATCATTGTTTGCTCAGAAATAGGCAATAGTGACTATATTTTAACCAGAAATAACATGTCACAGGATCGAAATTTTACAATCAAATTTTAGGGACAACGTTAGACTTGCCGTTTGGGTTTATTTTCTCCATATCCATCTTGTTTTTTAGGGTTAAATTATCACAATATTTTTTCTTTTGTCAAATCAACTTAGGTAATTAATTTGCTTCAGATGAGATGATATTTTGAGTTTCTGTTGATTAAACCAATGGCCTTCATTGTACTGACTCAAATTTTTAATTTCAATGAACTCAAATTTTTAAGGCAACCAGTAACTTACTTTTTTTTTTCTTTTAAACCACCAATTATTTTTTACAGTGTGGTTATGACTAAGTATGTTTGATAGGAATGTTGTTCCAGGACCAACAAAACATCAAGCCCTACTTGGCACATTCACAGCTCGGGTTCTTGAATTGTTGTTTGTAGTGGCATATTGTGTCCAGTAAGTGTCTCACACCTTATTTGCCTTATAGATTAAAAATAGACAGCTAGTGCACGTGTATGCAAGGGTTAGGGATCGGGGTGATCTCACTCACACACACACACATGAAGGGTTTAAGTCATGTGAGCACGCTGGCTCTTCACTCCTGCAGATTTACTCTAATCTCATTTCAGCACTTTGGACAGTGACACACATGGACACCAGACCTCCACCCATGTTCATTACAACCCCAAAACACAACCACAGCAACTCTGCTTAACTAACAAAACTGTTTCTCTGAATCTATAACAACATTCCGTTGATGCAACTCTCAAAATTAGATTGTTTAGAGTTTTATTGTCTTGTAATACTGGCTTTTCTCTCAAGAGCAGATCCACCGCTATTCCTTTGGAAGTGTAATTCCAGGAATTATGTTTAAGCATAACTATATTTACGTCCACACCAACGCACTAGCGTGCTGTAGTTTTGTCGTCTGTCGCTTTAAAGGGATAGTTCACCCAAAAATGAAATAATTTACTCACCCTCAAGTAGTTCCAAACCTATATAAATGTCTTTGTTCTGCTCAATGCAAAATAAGACATTTGGAAGAATGTCAGTAACCAAACTGATCTCGCGCCCCATTTAGTAGGAATAATTAATGCTATGGTAGTCAGTGGGGGGTGAGATCAGTTTGGGTACTGACATTCTTGCAAATATCTTCCTTTGTGTTCAGCAGAATGAAGAAATTTATACAGGTTTGGAACTACAATTTTCATTTTTGGGTGAACTATCCCTTTAAATGCTCGGGCGCTTTAAAGCAGATTGGATTCTGATTGGCTCCCAGTGTTTTTATCGATCATAAGCTGGAAAAATGATTCCAACGATATCGTTCCTAAGTAGTTATCGTTATAGTTGTGGTTTAGACTCTCTTCTTTTAAATTTAGAACGATTTTTACAACTACATTTTATCGTTATCGTCGAACAAGAACGATAACTATCTTAGCGTCCACACCAACACACGATAATAGTTTGATTAATATAAGCGCGCGCTGTAGTTTTGTCGTCTTCCATTTTAAATGCCCGCGCTCAGTATGGATTCTGATTGGCTGTCAGTGTTGATAAGCGGGAAAGAATCGTTCTGAAGTGATTCCGATGATATCATTCCTTTCTGTACTTTATTGTTCTCATATGATTAAAACGATTGTTAAAACTTTCGAACCTATTATTGTTTTCATCCTTCAAGTATCTTAAATTTATGTATGTGTGTATGGGTGCATGCGCGCCCGCGTGTCTCTGTGTGTGTGTGTAAGGGGGGTGTGGGTGTGTGTGTAAGGGGGGTGGGTGAGCGCTTGTGCGCAGGAGAGCAGGAGCGCGCAGAGTCCCGGTCGGTCCCGCGGTGGAGTTGTAGAGGATGGAGGTCCGACCTGAGCGATTTAAAGCAGCAGCGGCGAAGACACTTGGAAGGATAAACCGGTAAGAGGCAAAAAAAAAAAAAAAAACTTAATCAAACTCTTACAAAAATGCCAAAGTCGGTTTATGTGTTCATATTAACAGTGGAATGTCTAATTCTGCATGGTTAATGCATTAAAATAGAGCGAAACGAGGTCTAAAAACAATTTTTTTAAAAAACAATTTAGCATAGTTGCTGTTTATCAGAACATATATTGTAAAAAATAAGCGTGTGGATGGAGCCGGTGGGATTAGAGCAGGTGACCTGCGGTACATGACCGTGAACACATTATATAGTCATATAGAAGATAAAGACATGATTTAAGTCAGTCTTTCAATGCTTGTTTCAGTGTCATCACAAGTTGAAGAGATCCTCATTTGTGTAGTTGTTTTTGTATAGTGTGTATGCATGTGGGTGTCGTTATTAACGCGAACAGATTAACTCGACTGGACTCTATTAATAGCGACTCTTGTCCGGTTTGTGTCGTCACATTTCACCTGTCAGGTGACCACTTCCGTTCTGCATCAAGGCATCATGCAAAGATGATTTTGGAAAAATAGCCTACGCTTGATAGGGTGTTTGTTACTTTAAGCCTAATGATAATTTAAAATACTGTTCAGTTGTATAAATATATCTGACCTTAATGTAGCCTAAAATGCTGGGTTAAAAACAACCCAAGTTGGGTTGGAAATGGGCAAACCCAGCGATTGGGTTAAATGTTTGCCCAACCTTATGGGTAACTCAACTGTTATTTAAAAATGACTGTTTTGCCCGCTTAAAATGAACCCAAAATTAACATTTATTAAATTGCTTATTAATAAATGTTAGACTTTTGATTATTATTGTCGCCTCTAATAATTATGTGTCTGATTTTTAATTTCCAACCTATTTTGGGTTCATTTTAAGCCAGACATATAGTCATTTTTAAACAATAGTTGGCTTAAATGAAACTGTCCAGCACGTTGGGCAAACATTTAACCCAACTGCTGGGTTGTTTTTAACCCAGGATTTTTTACAGGGTATAATGTAAATGCATATTTTTCAGTATCTATGGCATTTTTTTATTATACCATTTACTGTATTGGCAACATATTTTTCACTTATTTTTGTGGCACTTTTAAGATTTTCTGCATTTATCATCCCAGTTTTTGTGACACTTTCACTGTTGTGCCTCATTTTTTTGTCAGCTAAACCTACTTCTGAGAATATTAAATTATAAAATGATTTTAAATAAATAATAGCCTATATACTTCCCTCACAATATTCCTCTTATAAATTGGAAAACCAAACATTATGTAGTGCAAAATAACTTTATATAATGCATTTTAGACTGTAATTCAGTGAAAAAGTTTTATTAAAGTGAACTAATGACTATTCTGACCTTTATTTCAGCAGTAAATTGTTAAATATGGTCTTTTAATTAATCTTGGTTAAGTATTAATGGGTCGATTAATACTTAATGACATTCAATATTTAATATTATAATCGACTCTTCAATGTCAATGCAGTAATTACAGGAATATTGAAGGCGTTTGATGCTTTTATAGTTTCCTGCAGAAAATTGCAGTAAACTTGTGATTAAAGATTGATGAAGTAAAGTACGCTGCTATTTTTTTTATCCCCAAAGGGCAAAAAGCCTTCATATTTAAATGATGATATATGCAGATGAATATTTTATTAATTTAATCAGTGTTTATATTCGTAAGGATCAAATCAACTTTCATTGAACTGTCATATTAGCATACGGGGAAAACACAATCTCACTCTCTCTCTCTGTCTGTTTCTCTGGATTTTGAGCAGTCTTTAACGTCTAAATCCAGTCCTGAAATAGATCTCCAACTAACCTGCTGCTAGTTAAATCCTCTCTCGCTCTCTCTCTCTCTCTCGCCTGGAAAGGCCCACATGTCATCACGGTCGTCCACGTCACGGCTGCTATTACTGGACTGGCTAGTGTCATTAAACTGTTAGTTCTTCCTGGACAATGTGAGGATGTTGTTACGTATAAACGGCCATTTAGAAGCTCAATTCTCTTACTTGAGTATCGATTCCTCTGTAATCAGATCAAATGAGATCTACAGGTTATTATATTGTCCAAAACACTCTCCTCGGCTGTGATAGAAACTAGTCTGCTTGTTTGATGATGCCGTACGCGTGTGGCTTTTGTGCTTTTTCTTTTCACCATTGCGGTTAAAATGGTTCTTTGTATGTTTTGTGCTCTACGAGCCTTAAGCAAAGCACTTAACCTCACAATACTGCAGCGGACCGAAGCCAAAATAAGTGTAAGGGTAAAAAGTTTCTCGCCAGCAGAAAGTCTGGTTCACTTTGAGGTTTATTCTGGACAGGAATCACTGATTTAAACACTGACGTTGGTTGACTGATGCATAAAGTGACCAGAAACAGTTCGATTTGTTGTTTTTATAACAGGCAGGTAACTCTGATATAACGCTGAAATGTGTAAGAATTGAGAATTTCTGTCCATCCAAAATGAATAAGAAAAATAATAAGAGAACAAATCGAAATATTTCCTCTGCAAAATAAAAAACAAACTGAACAAAAAAAAATAAATTATACTTAAATAGCAAAGAAATTACAAAAGCAAATAACAAAAATACTAAAAATTAAACTAAACAAGCACTGAAAATATAAAAATAAAAGTCAACTGAAAATATTAATGATAATAAAAACTATAAATAATACTAAAATAAGACTACACTGTAAAAAATTATTTCCATGATTTTTTTTCAAATCAACTTAGATAATTAATTTGGTTCAAATAACATAATATTTTGAGTTTCTGTTGATTAAACCAATCGCCTATATTGTATTAACTCAAATTTTTAAGTTTAATGAACTCCAGGTAACTTACTTTTTTAAGTTAAACCAACAATTCTTTTTTACATTGCAGTGCCTCAGCTTAAACTTATTTCAGTTTGTTGCCTGAGTAACATTTCTCATTTTTGTTTCATTTTTCATCTTATATATTTTATTTTATTTAATAGTACTGCGGAATGACTAAGCCTAAACTGATTGTTTAAACATTCAAATGCATCTCATTTTGATGTATTTGACAGAGATGATTGAATCGAATCATCTCAGTCGAATACATCAAAGTCTCTATAAACATACACTGAAAAATGATTTTCGAAGTTATTGGAGTGCGTTTTACAAGAGAACACGTTCATTCTTTCTACTTCAGAATTTCACGCTTAATTCAATGGCATTTCTTTGTAAATATCAGTGAAATTTACTAGCAATTTCTGAGTGCAAATTGTTTAAAAGAATTTTTTTTTTCAGTGTAGATGGGATGAATAGAACTGGATGAACTGATTTAGAAGAACAGGAGGGAAGAATGGATGGATGAAGGGGGAGGGAGAAGAGAGGCAGAAAAAGACTAAAATAGAAGGTTTGATCAATAATTCAGGCTCTGAGGAACATTATTATTTCATCAGCGCTGAAGTACAGCTGCAGTGGTGCTGTAACCTGACGGTATGAGTGCGTTGTGCTGTCTGCACTTACTGATGCGAGATTCAGATGGACGTTCACTACTTTATTAAAGCTACTCGTACCAAAGGCCAGATCTATGACACATCTGATATGAAATTTCAATTCATTTTGTGGCCTTTAAGTCAAGCTTCGCTATTATTCCTGCTCATATTAGTGTTACTGATGTGCTCAAACCTCTAACGGTGATTGCGTGTTTGTGCTCCAAACGTGAATGATTCCTCAAATCATGTGTCACGTTATGGTGCTGTTACTTCACTAAAGTTGTGTCCCAAATGTCGCACTATTATGCATTTATACACTATGTGCTTATGCACTATACTCAACCGTGTAGTGTATGAATTTTATAAGGTTATTTGGTCATTCAGGATCAGAGTCTGATGCCCCTCCCCCTTCACTACGTAAGTGAAGCTGTGACAGTTGAGTGCATGAAGCGTCCATTCCACACTTCGTTTTTTTAAGTTAATTTACTGCATCATCCAGGTTTTTAAAGTCTATTTTTTCTATTTGGAATTTTTTAGAAAGGATCAGTTCACTTCAGAATGAAAATTTCCTGATAATTCACTCGCCCCCATGTCATCCAAGATGTTTGTCTTTCTTTCTTCAGTCGAAAAGAAATGAAGGTTTTTGAGGAAAACATTCCAGGATTTTTCTCCATATAGTGGACTTCACTGGGGTTCAACGGGTTGAAGGTCCAAATGTCAGTTTCAGCTTTAAAGAGCTCTACACGATCCCAGACGAGAAATAAGAGTCTTAGCTAGAGAAACGAACGGTCATTTTCTAAAAAAAATAAAAATGTATACACTTTTTAACCACAAATGCTCGTCTTGCACTGCTCTGCGATGCTCCACGCATTACGTAATCACGTTGGAAAGGTCACGTGTGACTAGGGTGGCCACCCGTAACGCATTTTGCTGGACAGTCCCGAAATTGGGAGCTTTGTCCCGCGTCCCGCAAGTCTTAAATAGTGTCCCACATTTTATTTATCTCTATAATTTTTCATCCCTGAAATTACAATACCACAACATGAAATGTGATAAAAACTGTGACTGGCATTTAAAAATCTATTTGTGCAGCCGTCATATTCTAGCTGTGAAAATAACCAACAAACGCAATCATAGAGAGAGGTTTTCCCGCTGATGACAACTGAGTGGACAGCGGTAAACTGTCGGTAAACACAACTACTCCAGTAGGAATTTCATCTCACATACTGGATACGAACCTCAAGAGCTGCTCAAAGCTGCCCAAACTGATGATTTAAAGCATGTAATCATCCATCCCGTTGTTAAATATTTCCAACGAACATGCGCCGATCCCGTGGATCCTCGAACGCCACACACCACGGAAATAGTCGAGCACCTACGGAAGAACACAAGATATTCTCCATTCGTTTTTACCAATAAAAAATGTATTAAGTCTTTCAGACACGACTTTCTTCCCACGTTAATAGTTCATTGAATGCGGGTTCTATGGCATTATATCATAATGAAAAATGTCGAGAGCGCATTATTGTAACACAGCACATCAAATGCGCGAGCAGGAATCTCTCCGCTCACAGGTGGATTCTGGAGATATTACATGTGCATTGTCCTCCTGCATGTGCAGCCATGAATCTAGAATTGTCTTCTGTCCAGGATTTAATGTTGCCAGAAGTGCAACATTATAATGTGGGCACCCACCGCCAGAAACATTAATCGGCGCATATGCCAAGTTTGCCAACAAATGTAAATCAATATTTACATAGCCGTAGTAGTCCTAAATTACACGTGTCCCGCATTGTTCCGCAAAATCACATCTACTGTCCTGCAACAGATCAATAGCCTGGTGGTCACCCTATGCGTGACGTAGGCGCAAGGACCTGTACAAAAAAAGGTAAAACAACGATGTCGGACGATTTTGAAGATGGAGGAGAAAATGAGATGGAGTTTTTTTGTACTATGCAGTACCTACGTCACTCGTGATCTTTCCAACGTGATTACGTAATGCGTGGCGCATCGCAGAGCAGTGCAAGACGAGCATTTGTGGTTAAGTATACACAATTTTATTTTTCTAGAAAATGAACATTCGTTTCTCTAGATAAGACTCTTATTCCTCGTCTGGGATCATGTAGAGCTCTTTGAAGCTGAAACTGACATTTGGACCTTCAACCCGTTGAACCCCAGTGAAGTCCACTATATGGAGAAAAATCCTGGAATGTTTTCCTCAAAAACCTTTATTTCTTTCCGACTGAAGAAAGAAAGACATGAACATCTTGGATGACATGGGGGCGAGTGAATTATTCAGTTCAATTCACATTTATTTGTATAGCGCTTTTCACAATATATATCGTTTCAAAGCAGCTTTACAGAGAGTGCATGTCAACATTACAATTTAGAAAATGCAATTATCTAATAATGTAATAATTTAGGCAATTTATTTACAGTCACTGTTAGCAATTTAATTGAAGGTAGAAGCAATGAGCTCCTGGAAAAATGAATTACATATTAACAATAATTAGGATATATAGAAATTTGGGAATGTGCGTGTTGATCCAGATGTTGCATCTGCTGAAGACCTCGCAGGAGTTGCCGCCGTCTCTTCACAGGTGATGGTCATCTTAAGAGGCTGGATCCAAACTGAAGCTGATGTACTCTCTAGTCAATGGAAAAACGGAAAAGCAAATGTTGAATAATTAGCGTAGCTGCTGTTCACAACATTAAACAAAGATAGTCATGTGTAATTGATCTGATATGAGATGCATTATGTGAACGCTTGGCTAAAGAGATGCGTCTTTAATCTAGATTTAAACTGGGAGATTGAGTCTGAGCCCCGAACATTATCAGGAAGGCTATTCCAGAGTTTAGGAGCCAAATGTGAAAACGCTCTCCCTCCTTTAGAGGACTTAGCTATCCTAGGTACAACCAGAAGCCCAGAGTTTTGGGATCTTAAAGAGCGATTGTAGGGCGATAGAAGATCGGTTAAGTACACAGGAGCTAAACCATTTAGAGCCTTATAGGTCATTAGCAGTACTTTATAATTGATATGGAGCTTAATAGGTAACCAGTGAAGAGATGATAACATTGGTGTTATATGATCATATTTTCTTGACCTGGTAAGAACTCTAGCAGCTGCATTTTGGACTAATTGTAGCTTGTTTATTGAGGAAGCAGGACAACCAGCTAGTAATGCATTACAGTAATCTAGTCTAGACGTCATGAATGCATGAACTAACTTTTCTGCATCAGAAACAGATAACATATTCCGTAAATTATCAGGAAATTTGAATTCTGAAGTGAACTAATCCTTTAATGTGATTCTGTGGTGTTTGTGGTCAGGAAACTGCTGCTCTCATAGCATGTTATTGTGTGTTTAATCTGGATTAGATATGACACATCAGTTCATTATGAACGTGAACTGGGAAGCATTTCACTTCTGCATCTTATTTTTGTTTCATGAGCTCCACTGAACATCCAAAACTTGGTTTTAAATGAGAATTTTCACCATTAAAATGCCTTATAAAATGTCTCTATAAAGCTACAGTAGTTAAAGAGGAAAATTCTGCTCAGGAGTTGCTCTTTCACAACTCAGGAGACTTTAGGAGTTTTATTATTAAGTATGAGAAGTTCCTTAGCAGAAATAAAAACAGATGCATATGGAAATTGTCATACTACAGAGTTTAGAGCTATACATTTATTATTGCTGTGCAAATTAATTATTAATGTGAAATCAAAAATATGTAGGCTTCCATTTAAAATATGTATTTGAATTGCATATAAAATTTCCATCCATTTGGATTACACAAACTAATAAACTTATTGTGATACATATTTCAGTTATTCATAAATGAAACATGTAAGATTTCGGCATTTTAGAAAATCATTGCATAATGTATTATTGACTCATTTTATTGAAATAATCTGTTTTTTCATAATGCATTTATTTAAATTGCTTAAATGTGCATAAATGTGTTCGTGGTGAAACGATTACATTTATTTAGTTAAATAAATATGAACATGGGTAAAACATGGCTAGCTGCGAAACAGCCAGTATTCAGTTGGTTAAAATGTATGAGATTGGATTGATTGATAATAATATGAACCCGGTTCTTGCATATTTAACAGTTTATTAGTACTATTAGAAATCTAACCTGTTTCATACCCCGTTTCATATATGACTGACACATCACATTACATTTATTAGTTTGTGCTGAATCTGTATAATCCAAATGGATGGAAATATTATATGCTGTTCAAATACATAAATATTAAATTTAGCCATAATAATTGAGTGTGTAGCAGCTCAGAGTATATCTTGGAAGAAATGTTTGAGATCATACTCTGGTTTCTTGATAAATCTGTTGTTTCTCAGGAGAACCTCAGAATTGAGAGTCTTCAGCAGAAGCCTCCAGCTCTCTCATTGCTGTCTAGGGAGAAACAATTGAGATATTAAAGAGATTTTTCTCAGTTTTCTTTCCCACAGGCAGCTGATTCTGAAGTCTGAAGGCTTTAGAGGTGCATGAAACAGTTTAAAGACCCAAATGTGTTTTGATGTCTGTGTTTGTCAGGGTTCTAGAGAAGCGTCAGGAGAATGGAGAGACGATCGAGTTGTCGGCGGAGGGTCGTCCGGAGCTCCAGGAGGAGAAGGAGCTTCCGGTGGTGGACTGCACGTGTTTTGGCCTGCCACGGCGGTACATCATCGCTATATTGTCAGGCCTGGGATTCTGTATCTCATTCGGTATCCGATGTAACCTGGGTGTGGCCGTCGTTAGCATGGTGAACAACCACACCGTCTATAGAGAAGGCAAGCCATACGTTGTGGTAAGTTTCAAAATTCAGAACTGTGGACTTTTTCAAGATTTTCCATTCAAATTTGGTGTTTTTCTTAAATCCTTTAGTGTCACTATATTTCCATTCAAAGTTGCGAATTTAACTTATGCGCAAAATTGGAATATCTCATAAAACATTTGCGAATAAAGCAGCGTTTTCATCCCATGTGTTCAAGAGAACAACATCATCACTTCCTAAAAAAAAAATTGGTGCAAAATATCTGTAATAATAATGGAAGTTGCTGTAGTTGATCTTTTTCCTCCATCATAAATCACTTGCATCTCAGAGTTCAGAGATGAAACAATATTAAATTGCTTTAGATGCTGGTGTTTGTGACCGCAATCATGCAATTAAAACAAATAATAAGGCATTTCAGAATGACCAAACCAACATTTGAGATGCTGTGATGCGATTGGTCCGCTGGTTAGTCCAGTTATCCAATCACATCCTCTGTTGAAGCAAAGTCACATGGGTTTTTTGTTGCACATCGAGGGATTTATTCTGTTTCCATCATAGTTTATATGCATGTCTTTTAATCAGATAAAAAATGGTATCCACCTCAATTAAGTGCATATGTTTTTTTAATGCGCATCCAGCGTTTTTTTATTAGTTATCCCTAAATACGCAAAAAATAGGTGGATGAACACAGTTAATGTCAGCTTAGGATTTCATGTTTTAGTTTATAGTTTGTCAACTCAATTGATACAAAATTTCTGTTTTCTTGAGTCGTGTCAGTTTTTCAGTTTCCACCTAGATTTTCTAAATTTTTTCATACATTTTCAAATTCCCCGAACAGTTTATTAGATCTTTGTGCCACTACGCTGCTCAAATTATATTAAAATATTTTTATATATGACAAACCGTTTCTCTATAATTAATTAGACATCAAACAGAAAGAGAGGCTGTATTTTAACCACACTTTACGCTTTACAATGTGCACTTTACAAATTTTGCCCAAAAGGTGGCGCTGACACCTAACTTGTAAGTTGTAAATTAGAATTAAAGGATTAGTTCACTTTCAAATGGAAATTACCCCAAGATTTACTCACCCTCAAGCCATCCTAGGTGTATATGACTTTCTTCTTTCTGATGAACACAATCGGAGTTATATTAATAAGTATCCTGATGCATCCGAGCTTTATAATGGCAGTGAACGGGATCAGCGATAAATGTGTACTCCACACGGCTCCAGGGGGTTATTAAAGGCCTTCTGAAGCAAAACGCTGCGTCTGTGTAAAAATAATATCCATATTTAACAAGTTATGAAGTAAAATTGACACCATTGTATGCAAACTGAACTGAGCTGGATGATCACATCAGCGCTGATATAGATAAATTAACTAAATTAATAACTATTGATTCTTACAATGGAATGAATCAATACTGAATTTACTTAAGATGGACAATGACACCATTTTCTTTAAGAGCTGCTGTGCAGCCAAAATTATATACCAGTTATCACTGTAAATCTGCTTTGACACAATCTGCATTGTAAAAAGCGCTATATAAATAAAGGTGACTTGACTTGACTTAAAATATCTAGTTTCCGCCTGTCCGGCTTCCGTATTCAAGTTACGAAGAAAGTGTAAACTGGTGTTGCGTCAGTTAAGCTTTTTCCGTAAGCTGAATAGGGAAGGCGTAGGACATAGCGTAGGCTTTTTGAACTGCAAAAACTGCACTTTCTTCGTACGTTGAATATGGAAGGCGGACAGGCGGAAGCTAGATATTTTACTTCATAACTCATTTTTTTTTTTTTTTTTTACACAAACGCATAATTTCCCTTCAGAAGATGCGTCAGGATATTTATTAATATAACTCCAATTGTGTTCATCAGAAAGAAGAAAGTCATATACACCTAGGATGGCTTGAGGATGAGTAAAGCTTGGGCTAATTTTCATTTTAAAGTGAACTAATTCTTTAATACAGAGCACATTGGTTTTTTTGATGCATTTTATAAGCAACATATTACAATTGAAGCATACATAAGTTACTGCAAAAACTTCAAAATGTTGCTGGCATATATTTTATTTTTGCTTAATGTGTTGTGCATTGATTTATTTGATCCATTTTGTTATTAAAAGCAACATATTACAATTGAAGCATACCTTGAGGCAATGCAAAAGCTTCGAAACACGGCTGGTTAACGAAAAACACAACTGTACTTGTTATTTGCAGCAATGACTTATTTGTCATGAGTAATGCATTTATAATAAAGTAACATTTCCCAACAGTGTTGCATACTGTACAGTATTTACTTATTGCATACTAAAGTAGTATATGAAACGTTAACATGCATGTGTTAAGCTACAGTATTGTCACGACTCAACTAATTAGTTTGTGTTTTATTTTTGCTGAATGCACATTTGATTTATTTAGTGCATTAATAAAAGCAATATTACAATTTAAGGCAATTTCAGTATTGTTTTATGCATTAAATAATTTTTTTGTTCTATATTTTAATTTCAATTTAAAAGTGTCTGTGTTTCAGAAAGCTCAGTTCACCTGGGATCCAGAGACTGTAGGAATGATTCATGGATCATTTTTTTGGGGATATATCGTCACTCAGATTCCTGGAGGCTTTATCTGTCAGAAATTTGCCGCCAACAGGTCAGTGATCCAGTCATTAAATCACACTGAACAGAATGAATAAAACACTGCTGATGTTTCTCTCTCTCTCTGTTTCTCAGAGTTTTTGGCTTTGCAGTCGTGGCCACGTCTGTCCTGAATATGATGATTCCTACGGCAGCACGGATTCACTTCGGATGTGTGATCTTAGTGAGGATACTACAGGGGCTGGTGGAGGTAAACACAATATATATATACTGTGTATATAATTAATTTTTTCCATGAGTACCACAATATAATGTGTCATTTTAAAAGTAACATCCCTACAGTATTTGCTCTCTTCTGCATGTTTTGACAGTACAGTAGGTCATCTGGGTTTTCTGTGACTAAAGCACAGCAGTGCTCTGATTGTAGTCTATGACTTTATCTACCGTCAATGTCACTTCTGCTCAGGGTGTGTCTTACCCAGCATGCCACGGGATCTGGGCTAAATGGGCCCCGCCGCTAGAAAGAAGCCGATTGGCCACAACAGCGTTCTGCGGTGAGGTCATTATTTTTGCTGAGCAGTTTCATGTCTGTGGAAAATTGTCAGAAACCTTTAATCATGTTAATTATTGCTGGTTGGGTTTTACTTTTTCATATGATTATTGAGTGAAGTAATCATAATAATAACATAATTCTAATCATAGTAATTACAATCTTTGTTAATAATATTTAATATGATAACATAAAATCAACAATAATAATAATAATTAACATTGAATATAATAATAATAATGGTAAAAATTATTCAGTGTTCATAATATTAATAGTATTATATTCATAGTAATTATAATTATTGTTATAGTATAAACAAAAACAGTAATAATATTAGTAATAATAATAATAGTATTACAGTCATAGTAAATAAATTAATAATAATTAACATAATAATAATAATAGTAGTGGTAATAATTATTCAGTGTTCATAATATTAATAGTATTATAATTTTATATATTAATAACAATTAATATGATGGTAAACAAAAACAATAATATTAATAATAATTATTATTATTATTAATTCCAAATATAATAATAATAATAATAATAATAGTATTACAGTCACAGTAATTAAATGATTGTCATTAATAATAATTAACATAATAATAATTATTATTAATATTAATAATAATAGCATCATAGTAATAATAATTATTGTTATTAATAATAACTATTATGATAACACAACAACAATAATAATTATTATTAACATAGAATATAATAATAATAATAGTATTATAGTCATAGTAATTATAATGATTGTTAATAACAATAATAATAATAATGTAATTGTTATTTTGATTAGTCAGTGCTGGTTCAGTGTTCATTATAATAAATAAATAAATAAGCGATAGATATAATTTATCATTATTATGAGTAATATCATTGTTATTATCATTAATATCAATATTCTTGTTGTTTTATTTTAATTATAGCATTCATTTAATATTTTATTAATATATTTTTAGATGTAAATATAGTTTGCATGCATGTCTGTAGAGTGAATCTGATTAGTTGTTGTTTCTCAGGCTCATATGCGGGGGCTGTGATCGCCATGCCGTTAGCTGGAATTCTGGTTCAGTACTCAGGCTGGTCCTCAGTCTTCTACGTATATGGTGAGAGACACACACACACACACACACACACACTAATGACTGATGCATGATGGTCATCTGATGGTGTTTTACATGTCTTCTCTTCTCTGGCTGTAGGTAGTTTTGGGGTCTGCTGGTATCTGTTCTGGATTCTGGTGTCATACGAGAGTCCGGCGGCTCATCCCACCATCACCCCGGAGGAAAGGAAATACATCGAAGATGCCATTGGGGAAACGGCTGGACTCATGAACCCAGTGACGGTACGAACACGTGCGTGTGCATGCTTAAATACTGATGCTAGAAATGAAGGACTCTCTCCTCTCTTTACCTCTCATGCAGAAATTTAACACTCCATGGCGTCAGTTTTTCACATCGATGCCCGTTTATGCCATCATCGTGGCCAATTTCTGCAGGAGCTGGACCTTTTACCTGCTGCTCATCAGTCAACCTGCGTATTTTGAGGAGGTGTTTAAGTTTGAGATCAGCAAGGTGAGAGAGCAGACGCAAATCAAATGTTTCTCCTATCAGATTAAATGGAGAGCAAATGCAGAGGTTTGCTGAAGTGTCCCGAGTATCAGATGATTCTCCTGAGAAAACACTCCTCTAGAGCTTCACACGAGATCACAGTACCTCTGCTCAAATCATAATAATAGTGTTCATATTTTGATTAGTCAGTGTTGGTTATTCAGTGTTCATAATAATAATAATAAAAACAATAAATATTTGTATTATTATTATGTGTTCATAATGTTATTGTAATTCTTAATAACAATAATTAATAATATGAAACCAACAATAAATATTTTATGAACATTGAATAATAATAAGAATAAATTGTTGTTTTGCTTAGTGTGGGTTATAATAATAATAATAATAATAATAATAATGTGATAATAGCAATAAATGTTTTATTTATGAACATTAAATAATATTATTAATAATATAACAACAATTAATATTTTCATTTTTTATGAACATTGAATAATAATAATAATATTTTGATTAGTCAGTGTTGGTTATTCAGTGTTCATAATAATAATAAGAAGAAGAACAATAAATATTTTTATTATTATTATGAACACATAATAATAATAATAAATGTTACTGTAATTCTTAATAACAATAATTAATAATATGAAGCCAACAATAAATATTTTATGAACATTGAATAATAATAAGAAGAAGAAATTGTTGTTTTGCTTAGTGTGGGTAATAATAATAATAATAATAATGTGATAATAGCAATAAATGTTTTATTTATGAACATTAAATAATATTATTAATAATATAACAACAATTAATATTTTCATTTTTTATGAACATTGAATAATAATAATAATATTTTGATTAGTCAGTGTTGGTTATTCAGTGTTCATAATAATAATAAGAAGAAGAACAATAAATATTTTTATTATTATTATGAACACATAATAATAATAATAAATGTTACTGTAATTCTTAATAACGATAATTAATAATATGAAACCAACAATAAATATTTTATGAACATTGAATAATAATAAGAATAAATTGTTGTTTTGCTTAGTGTGGGTTATAATAATAATAATAATAATAATAATAATGTGATAATAGCAATAAATGTTTTATTTATGAACATTAAATAATAATATTATTAATAATATAACAACAATTAATATTTTCATTTTTTATGAACATTGAATAATAATAATAATATTTTGATTAGTCAGTGTTGGTTATTCAGTGTTCATAATAATAATAATAATAAGAACAATAAATATTTTTATTATTATTATGAACACATAATAATAATAATAAATGTTATTGTAATTCTTAATAACAATAATTAGTAATATGAAGCCAACAATAAATATTTTATGAACATTGAATAATAATAATAATAAGAAATTGTTGTTTTGCTTAGTGTGGGTAATAATAATAATAATAATAATAATGTGATAATAGCAATAAATATTTTATTTATGAACATTAAATAATAATATTATTAATAATATAACAACAATTAATATTTTCATTTTTTATGAACATTGAATAATAATAATATTTTGATTAGTCAGTGTTGGTTATTAAGTGTTCATAATAATAATAATATAATAGTAATAAAAACAATACATATTTGTATTATTATTATGAACACATAATAATAATAAATGTTATTGTACTTCTTAATAACAATAATTAATAATATGATACCAACAATAAATATTTTATGAACATTGAATAATAATAATAAGAAATTGTTGTTTTGCTTAGTGTGGGTTATAATAATAATAATAATAATAATGTGATAATAGTAATAAATATTTTATTTATGAACATTAAATAATAATAATATTATTAATAATTATTAATATAACAACAATTCATATTTTCATTTTTATTATTAAATAATAATAATAATATTTTGATTAGTCAGTGTTGGTTATTCAGTGTTCATAATAATAATAGTTATATTATTATTATTATTGCTTGGTGTGGGTTATAATGTTCATAATAATAATAATAATAATAGTGATAATTATAATCATTGTTATCATTATTATTAATAATAATTCATAATTATAAATAGTATGATAACAACAATAATTATTTTTATTTTATGACCATTTAATAATAACAATAATAATAATAACAATCATATTCTGATTAGTCGGTTATATTGTAATGATGATGATGATAATAATATAAAAACAATATATTTTTATGAACATTGAATAATAATAATGTTTTGATTAGTCAGTGTTATTCATTGTTTATAATAATATATTGTATTATTGTATAATAATTGCTTAGTGTGGGTTGTAATGTTCATAATAAAAATTAATATTGATTACCATTTTTATGAAAAATAGGATAACAACAACAATTATTATGTTAATGTTAATGTCCATTTAATAATAATAATGACAACAATAATAATAATTTGATTAGTCAGTGTTGGTTATACTGTGATGATAATAATAATAATAATAATATCATTGTTGTTGTTATATGAACTCAAACATTTCTCATCCAATAATCTGAGCTGCTCTACAAATCAGTTCATACCTCTAGGGAAACATCTGAGACGGCTGATACATGAAACACATCCCTCTTCTCTGTCTTTAGGTTGGCATAATCTCTGCTCTTCCTCATCTGGTGATGACCATTGTTGTGCCGATCGGAGGGCAGCTGGCCGACTACCTGAGGAGTCACAACATCATGACCACCACAAACGTCAGGAAACTCATGAACTGTGGAGGTAAAGCCTTCATTTAGTTGCTTTAATTGATCTTTTCAATGAAAAAAAAGTACACAGTGTGGATGCTGCGATGCCATGTGACTGATCACTCTGGAGCCTCTGATTGGCTGACGGAAGCATCTGATGTTCTGTGTGTGTGTTTAGGTTTCGGGCTGGAGGCCACGTTTCTTCTGGTGGTGGGTTTCTCTCACACTAAAGGTGTCGCCATCTCGTTTCTTGTCCTTGCTGTTGGATTTAGTGGTTTTGCCATTTCAGGTAAGAACATTTATTGCCTTTCAAAAACGAGGAAAGATGCATTAAAAGTGACCGTAAAGACACTTATAATGTTAAAAAAGATTTCTGTTCTAAATAAATGCTGTTCTGTGCATCACAGTTTCCATAAAAATATGAAGCAGCACAACTGTTTTCAACATTGATAACAATCAGAAATGTTTCTTGAGCAGCAAATCATCATATTAGAATGATTTCTGAAGACTGGAGTAATGATGCTGAAAATTCAGCTTTGATCACAGAAATAAATTATATTTTAGAATGTGTTCAAATAGATAACAGTTATTTTAAATTGTAATAATATTTCACATTTTTTTAACTGTATTTTTGGTCAAATAAATGCAGCCTTGGTGAGCCTTTCAAAAACATTAAAAAAAA
Organism: Elopichthys bambusa; assembly: GCA_037101425.1. Classification (NCBI taxonomy): domain Eukaryota; kingdom Metazoa; phylum Chordata; class Actinopteri; order Cypriniformes; family Xenocyprididae; genus Elopichthys; species Elopichthys bambusa. The sequence continues at coordinate 24,925,643 of CM074453.1, forward strand.
TCTTCTTTCACTCTTTTCTTTTCAACCTTCAGGGTTCAATGTGAATCATTTGGACATCGCTCCTCGCTACGCCAGTATTCTGATGGGCATCTCTAACGGCGTGGGCACGCTCTCTGGCATGGTGTGCCCTCTGATTGTTGGTGCCATGACCAAAAACAAGGTATTGACCTTAAACTGTAGACACAGAGGAAAAGAGAGTTTGTTGCGCTGGATGTGCTGACGGTCTGTTCCTGATTGTGTATACAACTCATGCTTTTTCTTATAACATTGACACAGATCATGTGTCATTCATTTTCCCATCTCTCTGGTTTCCAGTCATTATATAACAGCTCCTTTTCTCTTTTTTTTTTGTTGTTCCTGGGCATCACATTTTGTTCATGCACATCGTCCCTTGCCTTTATTTCTCTCTCATTAGGGTTAGGTGGCACATATTATCTAAATATACACTTGCACATACATACATTATCTGAAATGTTATGGTGACACATGCACTTAAATACATAGATATCTCTACACAGACTCTACACACACATAAACATACATTCTTGTCCTGTGTATTTCTCTCTGTAGACGCGGGAGGAGTGGCAATATGTGTTTCTCATTGCTTCACTTGTTCATTATGGTGGAGTTATCTTCTACGGTGAATATTTCTGTCCATTTCCTTCCATCCATCTCTGTCTAATCTTGCATATGTAATATTTATTGTTATTGTTCAGAATGAATTTTGGTGTGTATTTATATGTGTAATATCTGTGGCACTTTGGTTAAAAGGCTGAATCTCATGACAAAATGTCTGGGTCATTTTTCACACCAAAAAAAAACAACAACAACTTCATTTTGCATAAAGAAAATGTATAAAAATATTTTCTAAAAATAAAAATATTTTATTATTAATATGTCTTATTTGATTAAATTGATTGTCATTTTTTTCTGTTATTTATTCAGTAATAAAAATCCCCCTGTCATGTTTAATTTTATTTAAACTAGCATAAATGTAACAAATGTAATTTTAATAATTGTATTAATGAATTTATATTCATTTATACAATTATTAAAATTACATTGTATGTATATATATATATATATATATATAAATTAATTAATACAATTATTAAAATTACATTTGTATATATATATTAATTAATTAATACAATTATTAAAATTACATTTGTATATATATATAAATTCATTAATAAAATTATTAAAATTACATTTGTGTGTATATATATATATATATATAAATTCATTAATACAATTATTAAAATTACATTTGTGTATATATATATATATATACATATATATATATATATATATATATTCATTAATACAATTATTAAAATTACATTTGTTACATTTATGTTAGTTTAAATAAAATTAAACATGACAGGAGGATATATATATATATATATATTCAAATGTATATATAAATTCATTAATGCATTTATTAAAATTATAGGATTTATTATTAAAAAAAATTATGACATTAAAAATGTTTGTGCATTCCTAAAAAATAGACATTTAGACAATTATTTCTTAGGATTTTGGGGTTGTTATTATTAAACATTTCATGACTATTTTTGTGAGATTCATCCTAAATGAATAAATGTCAACATAAATCATAGTGATGATGTCATTGCTAATGCATTTCAGGTATTTTTGCTTCGGGAGAGAAACAGCCGTGGGCGGAGCCTGAGAACATGAGTGAGGAGAAATGTGGTATATTGGGAGAAGACGAGCTGGCGGATGAAACAGAAGAGCTGTACCGCACAACGGGCGGCGGCGGTGGCTATGGAGCAACTAACCAATCAGGTGACCCCAATGGGGCGGGGACTGGAGGGGGCGGAGCCGGAGGAAGCTGGGTCTCAGACTGGGACAAAACAGAGGAATACGTCCAACCTGTCGGCACGAATAGCTTCCTGTACGGAGGGGAGGAGGACAGGGGACTGACCGAATGATTTTGAGGGATTCTGGGCTCAGAAATCAAGCTGGAAGAGGACGGGTGGGTAGAAAACAAGGATTGAATATTCCTCCCGTGCAGAAACTGACTGGGACGGAGGAAGTGGATTTGACCCAAACTAATAAAAAAAACATCACAATTAACATCAAACCTTTCTAGTGATATCACAGATTCAGCAGAAGTGTGTGTGAGAGTGTGTATGTGTCAGTTTGAGTGCATGTGGGGTATGAAAGCCTAAAACAGGCTAATCTACATGACCAATCAAACGTATGGACATTCACTACATTTATTCAGTCAAATGTGTCCATACTTTTGACTTTGTGGTCATGTGTTTTAGCAATTAAAGTGATCATCAAGGTTTTGACAGATATTACTGCCATTCTGCCTAAATTGTGACAATCATGAAAATGTGTGTAAATGGTGATACTCACACATGAAACAGATGTTCAATCCACATTTGCAGAACAACTAAAGTATAATTCCAATTAAAAAAAAAAAAAAAAAAACAAGATTTAGAGAATCTCATGTGCCAATACTGTGAGGTGTGTTTAGTATTGGTCCCTTTTCAATGAGAGTCTCATAGACAAATACACATTTAAAGGCTAGTGATATGAACTATTTGGATAAACTTATAGGAGTGTTGACATATTTTGTTTTTGATAGCTAATTCTCTTTAACGATTGATTTTTTTGATCTTTTTTTTTTAAATTTTTTTATGTATTTAATCTGTAGTCATAGTTATTCATTTATTCTATTGAAGGAATATTCAGCATTCAATAAAAGTTCATCTCTACCAACAGCGTTTGTGGCATAATAACGATTAGCACAAAAAAATTCGCTGGGAGTTTGATTGACAGGCGATCTAACCAATCAAAACGCCGAATCCGCCGTTACGTCGACAACGCAGTCAGGGGAGTTAGTAGATTAACATCGGTAGACTTGAATTTGAAAAATGGTGTGTACTGACGTCTTTTCCCGGTTGAAACAACATTCCTTCTGATGTTCATTCATGTTTATTTGATGCTATAAATTAACTAGTACGAGGAGATGATTGCCGCTTAAACTGAGGCGCTACAGCGATCTGTCACCACACATTAAAAAGCCACAAAGAGGTATTTACTGTTCAAATTTCTTTAAAAATTACAACATTTGAAATTTGAGACTTTGTTTCATATCCAAACTAACCTGCTCTGTCTTGTCTAGTGTCCTCTTTGCTCCGCGATGTATTTTTCACTGCGCAAGAGCAGACATAGCAACAGTAAATAGAGGTCAAATTGAGTGACAGAATTGTTTTTCTGTGGTAATTGATATTATCCCACAAATGTTGTCAATAGAGTTTTTTTTTATTGAAACAAAAACATTCCTTTCATTTCTAATTTGTTTAATTAAAACATCATGTTCAGCCTTTACTTTTTTGTTCTAAGTCGGACAAAAACGATGCCAAGCGCTGACCGTTTGCGTGGAGGGCTTCCACTCAGCAACATGAACAACATGCTATTGAAAGATTGCACAAATAGACGAGAGACGGACCAGAAAATGGTAGTAGAGAAGATGAGATGACCCTGTTACAGTATGGTTGAAAAGAAATAACACAGTTTAACTGAAATTAAAGTCAGATGTTATATTGGCACTTCCTCTCTTTCTCTCCAGCATGGCACTTGACATTTTCAATATACTCTTATTTAATCGCACATCAACAAACTAAAGGAAAGTTCACCCAAAAATGAAAGTTTCGTCATCATTTACTGACCCTCATTATGCCGTCCTAAACCTAAATGATTAATTTCGTCTGTGGAGGAATATTAAAAGGGTGAATCTCATGACAAAATGTGTGGGTCATTTATTCCCCCCACCCTAAAAACAAACAAAAAAAACCCATTAATTTTGCATTCATAAAAAATATCTTTAATGATTTAAGAAAATGAATAATTTAAAAAAATATATTTTATAATTTGATTAATTTATTAGATATTTTTGCATTGACATCAGTAGTAAAAATCATTCTGTCATCATTTTGATAAATTAATTCCTACCCTGCTGTACACATATCATTTTAATATTTTTTTTAATGACTTTTATTCATATATTTTACATATGTTTGTATATACTCCTACATATTGGAAATATCATTGCAATTATGATGAAACTAAGTGAATTCTTCAAAATCTTCATATGACTGAATATGGCGTGCGAGTCATATGAACTGCTGTTATGAAGCTTTATGGTGCTTTCTAAGGTGGAGAGCTTCGGTTGTGATTCATTATAACTGTATGTATTTAAAAGACTTTCTTTTGTGCTTCACAGAAGAAAGTAAATCATTCAGGTTTGGATCGATATGAGCGTGAGTAAATGATGAAAGAATTTGCATTTTTGGGTGAACTATTCCTTTAAAATAAATGAAGCAGATCCCATAGAAATGAGGTGATATTTCTGTGGTTCTCTCTCTGAATTATTAAGATAATCTAGTCACTTATGATGAAATCTCTCTGTAGAAGGACATTCTTGTAACACATCACTGCGGTTTGTGTCTTTTCCTTTCTTCTTTTTTTTTCTTGGAGTTTGTTTCCTACGTATTTGTTCTATGTTGTGAAATGTGAATGTATAAAAAAATTGTGATAAAGCAACTTATACGATTAAACTTTATTATTGTGATTATTGTTATCATTGCTGCAGTTGTGCAAACATAGAGACTTAAGGTCAAAATCCTGATTTCAGTTTACAGCATACTAAAACTACTGCTATATCATTGTTTGTAATGCAAATCTGCATATGTATTTATTTATACATACATTAGCCTATTATTCATTTATATTTAATAGTTATTAGATACTTGAAATAATTTTTTTTGTGTGTGTGTGTGTGTGTGTGTGTGTATATTTACAATAGTAGGTATTCTGGGAGTTATTAAGCTACATTTGGGGTCCACATTAATAATTGATGGTGTATTAATGTGATGATAATGCATCAGAAGTAGAGTTAGGAAGGGATCTGTTTCTGCGATCCATAAATGGTCAAACTAAAGATGCAGATGTCAGTAAATAGTCAGGAAAAAGCAATGAACCTGAATCAGGTTACACCAGAGAAAACAAACCACGGCTTAATTTATACACAATTTAATTTGACCACTCAAAATTAACAAAAGATACTATACATGGAACAGAAATAAACTGTATTATCACTGGCAAAAGCAAAATGACTAACCAATGAGTGAAACCAGAAAACCAAATCAATCCTGCAGTGACCTCTAGTGGTGAACTTCGACAAGAGCGGGTTTGATGATGGGCTTCAGTTTGCCCTTTAGTGGAAAAAGACTGAACTACAGTTGCATTGCAATTACAGTTTATTATTGCATTCTGTTATACAGCTGTGGGTTTTTTTTTATTTTTTATATACATCTTCAATTAAACAGAAAGTGCTTTGCTTTTTAAGCATTGCTTATAAACTCTTTATAAAAACAACAATATGCATATTTAAAATTATTTCAACCTGCAATAAAAACACAATAACTATAATTAAGATCTCACAACACACATAAACAAGAATCCAAATGCATTTACATGAAGCTGGATAAGGCTGAGAATGACAGTACATTAAATATAATTGCTTATATAATAAATCTGTCAAGCCAGTGTAATTATTAAAAAGCTCAGAAATCAGTACATTTACTAATGATGTGTTAATGCTCTTCAGCCCCGCAGATAAACTTTATTAACATAAACTGTACAATCAATAACTGTAACTTCACGCAGACATTCACAATAACTGATTCTTTGTAATTATGTGTGTTTAATTGCCTAATGTGAATCTGTATGTTGTGTGTGTTTGATGCTTATTTATGCGTGATGCTAATACATTCATAGCCTTTAGATCATTCAGCTTTATTGCACAAAACTAACCTTCTTTGTGTTATATAATTGTAGGCCTATCTGAATTCTCATAACTGCAAGAAAATGTCTAAAGTAACCTGTGAATGTGGATATGTAACTAATTTTGTGAACTTGTTTGTTGTGTTAATTGTATATATTTGTATGCTCATGTTCTCATTATATTTATTTCATTTCTTTCTTTACTTAGGCCTAGTAGCAATCTCTTTCTTTAAAGGTGAAGTGCGTTATTTTTCGCCACTAACGCCTGGACCAAACTCGCTGTAGACTGAGTCTATAAAGTCAATTGAGTTAAAGTGGCGTTTCAGATCTTAACGGGAGAATGTGAATGTGAGTTTGCAGTGGATTGTCTGGGATCTTATGAAACACCAGCGGTACACACTTTTGAGGAGGTTTTTGACCAGAAAATGGAGGTTAAAATTCACGTTCACTCTCCAGAGCATCTCTATGTATCCCAGAGGTGACGATTCTTTGTTCAATATTTTTTATATTATTATTGTAACCATCATTATATTAAAGGGATACCCCACCCAAAAAAGAAAAATCTCATGATTTATGCCGTCCCAGATCTATATCTATAACGAAGAAGTAACGGTCCGCTGCGTTTTCGTGGCATGTCTCGCACGCGTTTCACTTTGCACTGACGTTTACCTCAAGCGTGAATTGTGTGACAGTTGGCTGGAAGCTATGGTCTAAAGTTAAAATATTAGTTTAAAAGTTGAAATATTAGTTTTTTCTCTCACACACATATCGTTTAGTTTCAGAAGACATTGATTCATCAGCTGGGATCGTTTGGAACTCGTTCGCTTTGTGCGGTTTTTGAAGCATTAACTTCTGAGTCCCGGTATAGGCTACATGCATTATATTATATTTTTCTTAAAATCTTCATGTTCATATAAAGAAAGAGTCATACATCTGCGACAGCATGAGGATGAGTAAGTGATGAGAGAATTTTAATTTTGGGGTCGAGTATTCTGTACTCAATTAACTGTATTAACTATTTGCAAAGTTTTATAAAGACTTTTTAACTTTATTGACTAATGCTGCCCTCACGTGCTACTGGAATTTCCCACTTCTGAAGTTATGAGCTAATCGCATTCAAGTTTCAAAGTGGGAGGGCGTTCATGTGCTATTTTTACCTAGGAAACTTGTATTTACGATAATTCTGAGAGCACGTGAAGGCAGCATAATTAGCCATTTGGCTATTGGTTAACATTAATCTGATGCTTTTTCTTCCAGGTCCCTTCATTCTTTATCTTTGCTTGTCTGTTTCTTATCCTGTTGTCCGGCCTTCAGTTCTTCATATGGATTTTCATCTACTGTTATGGTCTCATAATCTTTGGCTTTCTGAAGAAGCTGCTCATACCCTACCTCTGATTCTCCTGCCGGTGTTTTTGATTCAGCTGAACTCAGTGTCTGGTACACCTCGGCTTTCACGTTCTTAAGAGCCTCGTATCCACCTTGACCTTGATCTTTACCCTGACTTTGACCTTCTCCAGGTCCTAGTGTGTGGTACACCATCTCCTCCTGTCTCTTTTGTAGAGCTTCGTAACCACCCTCGCCCTCGCCCTTGTCCTTATCTTTGCTCTCGCCTAGTGTGTGGTAAACCACCTGATCGGTGAGTTGGATTTGCTCATAGTCTCCACCTGTCTTCTTGTCTTTATCCCGTTTGGTCGTCTGAACACTGCTTCCTCCACGTCTTGTGCACTTCAGTGCAACCAGCACCACGATCAACACCCCGAGAACCAACAGAACCGCAGCCACAATGAAGGGCAGTACAGACACTGGTGGTGGTTGAGCTATAAGAAAGAGAGAATATGCGTTTTCATGCTAAAAATTAAAATGAGAAGTGGTGTGCTTGCAAAATCGTGAAGTGAAACTGTCTATAGTACATTTTTAAATCAGTGTAATCAACATGAATATGTAGGGAAAACAAAAGCGTTCATACAGCTCTGTGTGCATATCACAGACACTTTCAGAACCGTTTCTGCAGTTGATTGCCACAGAAAATAATTTAGACTGGTGTAGTTTTAGCAGGGTTATTATTATCATTGAAAAAAAAAAAAAACATTAAAAAATAATTAACTTGATATAAAATAAATGTTAACTGGAATTAAAAATTAAACTTGCTATTTTATTTCAATAAGTTGCCAAAGCAGCATTTCTAACTAATTAGATAAAAACTAATAAAAATGACAAAACAGTACAAAATTGCTAAAACTTTACAATTTAAATGAAAACAAAATGTAAACCTAAAAACAAATTTAAAGGGTTCACCCAAAACTGAAAATCATATCATTAATTACTCACCCTATCATTCAGTTCTACACCCGTAAGACCTTCGTTCATCTTCGGAACACAAATTAAGATATTTTTTGATGAAATCCGATGGCTCAAGGAGGCCTCTATTGCCTGCAATGCCACTGAACTTCTCAAGATCCAGAAAGGTATGAAAAACATATTTAAAACTGTTCATGTGACTACAGTGGTTCTACCTTAATATTATAAAGCGACGAGAATACTGTTGTGTCCCAAAAGAACAAAATAACGACTTTTCAACAATATCTAGTGATGGCCAATTTCAAAACACTGCTTTGAATCAATTGTTCGGAGCACCAAAGTCACGTAATTTCAGCAGTTTGATATGAGATCTGAATCACTGATTTGAAACAAAAGATTCGAAGCAGTGTTTTGAAATCGTTGAAAAGTCGTTATTATTTTTTTTTTTTAGAGCACAAAAAGTATTCTCGTCGCTTTATAACATTAAGGCAGAACCACTGTAGTCACATGAACTGTTTTAAATATGTTTTGAGTACGTTTATGGACCTTGAGAAGTCCATTCCCAACTAACAGAATTTTGTTATGAGAACGTTCTCTAAATATTCAGTGTTGGTTCTGGGAACGTAAAAAACGTCCAGTTATCTTGACGTTAGAGGAACGTTTTTATAAGGTATAATGTTCCTCAAATGTTCTTTCAACTTAATTTTGATCTAAAATTCAACATTCTAGGAACGTTGATTTGCAACATTCCAAGAACATAAAAATGTCCAGTTTTCTTAATGTTAGTACAATGTTATTTAAAGGTTAGTATGATGTTCCTGTAACGTTCTTTCAATCACTCAAACACGTGCTGTGAACAAGCACTGAAAGAAAGAGAAATAAGAACACAAACTACAACTTTCTTCACCCACAGCCTTAGATCAACTGAAGATAAAAGACATTAAATCTCTGAAGATCTGATTAAACAACTCCACAAACAGCATTACCAGCTTCAGTTGTTATTACTAACCAGACTGATTTATTTCTGTCACACGTCTACAGCAGTTCTTACTGAGAATTAACATTTTTTGATAGTCTTATTGAAAATGTTTGGTTTGAAGTCACCATCATGTTTGCTTTAGTTGAGCTCTTGACCCTTGACTTTTGTCAAGTTACTTTATCAACAATTACAGGTGTTTCCAGAAAACATTTCTGTCCTGATAAAGCACATCAACATGTCTGTTTTAATAACAGACAAATAATTGCATTAAAGTGGTTTAAAATACTTTTTTCTCTATAATTGACTTAAGAAAATGCTATTGAGAAACAAAGCTCAACCAATGCGAAAAAGAACATTTGTAACCTCGCTGTTGCATTTCAGATGCTGATTGTTGACGTGAATGTATAAACAACACTGTCTCTCTTAACTTTGTTTAAATCATGTTTTGTGTCATTCATACACTCACAGACATAAACATTCGGCATATGAAACACAACAATGGTGACATGCTTCATGCCAGCATACAAAACACATTCATGGCTCCCAGCATGCATTGCGGCATGAATAAATTACGCAGCTGATTTTTTTTTTGATTGTCACCATTGTTGAGGTTTGTATGATGAGTGCTGATGTCTAAGTGTGTCGTTTTCAACTTTTAAATAGTTCTGGACAATATTACACAAATCACTTCAGTTTTACAAATGGTTTTTATCACATTATTTGAGTTTATTACTTTTCTCACATAACACTTCAACAAAAAAACAGTTATATAAGCCACTTTATTACACTCATCTCCATGATGGTGACCTCAAACCAAACATTTTCAGACTATCAAAACCTCTGTTAATTCTCAATAAGAACTGCTGTAGACGTCTGACAGAAATAAAGTCAGTCTGGTTAGTAAGTGAAGCTGGTAATGCTGTTTGTGGAGTTGTTTAATCAGATCTTCAGAGATTTAATGTCTTTTATCTTCAGTTGATCTAAGGCTGTGGGTGAAGAAAGTTGTAGTTTGTGTTCTTATTTCTCTTTCTTTCAGTGCTTGTTCACAGCACGTGTTTGAATGATTGAAAGAACGTTTCAGGAACATCATACTAACCTTTAAATAACATTGTACTAACATTAAATAAACTTTTAAACTTTTTAATTTTAGATCAAAATTAAGTTGAAAGAACGTTTGAGGAACATTATACCTTATAAAAACGTTCCTCTAACGTCAAGATAACTGGATGTTTTTTACGTACCCAGAACCAACACTGAATATTTAGAGAACGTTCTCATAACAAAATTCTGTTAGCTGGGTTGCTGGCAATAGAGGCTTAATTTGTGTTACTAGTAATAAATGACATTTTCATTTTTGGTTGAACTAACCCTTTAAAATAGTAATAAAAAAAAAAACTACAACAGAATTTTAATCATACTGAACACTGACATGAAGTCTAAGGAGTGTGTCTGTGTGTGTGTGTTTGAGTACCTCTGTAGCTGTAAACGTTGCTGAAACGGGAGAAACCTTTCCTGCAGTCCATCCGGCAGCTGTACAGTCCTTCTTCCTCTATGTCAATATACTGGTCATATTTTGGTAGACTTTGGCGTGTAAATAGGTCATTAAAGAGTGTGCGATACCAGCGGTACGATATGCAGTTGGCAGGACAGCTTTTGCAGGAACACAGCAGTCTCTTAGTAGATGCTGAATCCACCGTAGCAGCAGGAGGTCCACCTGTATCAAACACAAATATGTCTTACAAAAGAATTGATTCAGCGGTTGTTCCTTTAACAAGTTGATAACAAGTGGACAGCAATATTAGCTAAGATCATGGGTTAAATTCCCACATGTATCCGGATTAAGTCACTTCGACGTCTTTGTCGCACATTGAAAAGACGTCCCCTGAGGAGCCAGAATGAACGTTTTTATGATGTCTTTTTACGACATCTTTGGACATCCTATATTGACATCTATAGGATGTCTCAAGAAGGAAAAAATTTTGTTAAAATGTGTTATGTCAGCTGCAGACTCATTTTAGACATAATTTATACTGCTTCTGGGACAAATAAACAATTACACGTTGCATTAAATTAAAATTGCATTTATTTCAATGTAAAGCCAATATGTGATTGTGTGTATGTGTAGACACAGAAATAACAAAAACATATGATAGTGGGTCTTAAATTACCTCTGAAAACATATATTTTACGAGCAATTCCATGCAAATATCAATCTTACTGAAAAAAATAAAATTTTACCAAAAGAACAAAATCCAATTTATGTTGTGCATTTAGTTCTGTACTTTACAGCATTAGCTGTGTTTTAATAGAAATGTGAAGGAAATCACTATATGTTTATCCACCACATATGAGGGGTACACTTAGCAAAATTACATCTTCATCCAATATTGCATTTTTTATAAATATTTGTACCTTAATTATTTAATAAATAAATTAAAATGATCAGTTTTTTTTTTATGACAGCATACGTTTACATGATCTTGATCAATAACACATATGATCAACAACGAAATACACGTGTCGGTCAGTTAGATCATTCTAAAACTTCAATAGCCACAACTTATAGGTTACTCTGATATGGAGATTTATTTTAATATGGATCGCACACTCTAACGTTGACATAGATAAATGTGCAAGTTTTTATGCTAAAGTATTAATGCACTTACATGACATGGAGGCAACGGCGAGATCACTTGCATTTTATTCCTGACATTTCCCCGACACAATAATCATTAGGCTACTTTTGTCTGTGCTTTGCAGCAAGCTTTCTGCATGCGCTTGAGCGCGTATTAAATTATGCCTGTATATATCAAAGGCTCATCATGGTTTTGTTATATTAATTAATGTAATATATAGTCGACTAGAAAAATCTTTAGTGGGGGGAAGCCCTATTAAAACCCACTAGAGGTCGTTTTTAAAGCATTTTATAGTCGGATAAATTCCGCTTTCAAAACCGTCACGTCTGATTTTTCCTAAATGCGAAAACGCCAATCAAAATAAAATGGATATTTTATGTTCTGTGAGGAGCCAACCCTTCTCCATTTGGTAGATACTGTTGCTTCTGGTTTGTGCACTGTAATGCACAGAAAGTCAACAAAATATGTTGTCTCCTAATAACACAAGTGTATTTCCCTGATCTAAAATATAAACACATTTATAGGCTAAAATTTTCTTGATGTCTGGACTCTGTTTTCAGGGGTTTAGAAAAATATAAACAGATGATTCAGTATATTGGTAATGAATACATTCTATGAATATTTATATTTATGCCCGCAATATATTATATAAGTTATGCCCGCAAATGTCACATCTATAACGCTGGAATTGCTCGTACATAACATTTAGAAACAACATAAATAACAAACAACAATCCATAACATTCTTATGAAGTCTTTTTAAAAATATTATTGTGTGCGTCCCACTCCTTCCTTTCTTGATGTGCATGCTTAAGGTGCTCCAAAGCATGTTTTTTTTTATCAACTACTCTTAGTTGCATCTTGACTCCATTTCATTACTGCATCTGTATAGGATTGGAAAGACAGAAATTATAAATATGCAAAAGCAGCCTGTTGTCATACACCAAGTACACATTTATATATTAAGATAATGGCAGGGTTTGAATCACTTCTTAACCTCACCACTGCACCAACTGTACTCTATTTATTTTGTACTTTCATTTTATTTACAATAATGACATCTGATGCACAGAAACCAATGGCACATCTTAGTGGCACATCCTGTCTTTATTGGCAGTGTCAGTGGCTATTAGGGGTGTAACGGTTCAAATTGCTCATGGTTCGGTTTGCATCATGGTTTCGGTACAGTTCTGTATGTGCTGTTTAGGGAAAAAAGGATTACTGTCAAATAAAAATAAAGAAAATAAGAACAAACAATCTAACTACAAGCAACAGCACAAATAAGTTCAATAGAGCAAAGATACAAACTTTACTTTTGGTATCTTCATTTTGAAGGCCCTCGATGGTTCAACCCCAGAAATATGGAGATCTTAATGTGGCTCCATGAGTAAATTGGTTTTACGTGTACACATTTTCAGTGGTCAAAAGCCAAATGTGGGTCACTTTGCATACAGCTGATACTTTTTTTGTTTTAAAGAGCAATATCTGAAGAACAATTGCTGAAACTAGAAATGTATCTCGTGAACATAAATACTCCTTTTCCAAAGTTTGCATGCCTGCAAAGTATTGAAGATATCTTAATATCCTTCTAGATTCTCATTCTTAATAAACTTTACTTTTGAAATCTTCATTTTCAAGGACCTATATATTTTAGTCTGTTTAAAAAGTTACCTACATTTGGTTTGTGACCACTGAAAATGGGTAAAATTCAACAGTTTGAACATGGAGTCACATTGGGGTTCCAATATCTACGGGGCCTTAAAAAATAAAGATTGTTTAATAAATTGTTTAGAATGAAAATCTAGAAGGACATTAAGATATCTTGAATACTTTTAGGGGGCTTTCACACTGGCAGTTTAGTTCGAAACGGGGCACGGTTCGCATGAAAAATCGCTAATGTGAAAGCTGTTATGCAAACGCAGGTGCATACCGTGGTACCGAACCCCGAGACTACCTGAAGGAAGTGGTCTGAGTTTGGTTGCACTCGAACTGTGCCGCAGTTCACGTGAACATGAAAGGTGACTCGGGTGCGCACTTGTTCAGGAAGTAAAGTAATCTGTGCATGCATTTTAGCCGATGTATTTATAATGTATTTGCTAAAATAAAACACACGTAAGAGATGATAGTGTTGATGAATTATCTTGGATTCGAGCAGGAGTGAGCCTGCAGTGTATTCGTGCTTTGCTAGTGCAATCAGAGGGGCAAATGACTGTAATCAGCTGTCTTCTCTGTTTGCAAGCAGCGGAAAACCATCTACATGCGTTCTGTTTTCAGTGTGAAATCCACCTTAGAGTTACAGGCATGAAAACTTTAGAAAAGGAATATTTATGGCATTCAGGTGTGTTCTATGCATTTCAGGTGAGATACATTTCTAGTTTCAACATTATTTGTTCTTTAGATATTCCTCTTTTAAAGAAAAAAGTATCAGCTGTATACAAAGTGACCCGCATTTGGCTTTTGAACACTGAAAATGTGTACACGTAAAACCAATTTACTCATGGAGCCACATTAGGATCTCCATATCTCTGCACTGAAAAAAAAAAAAACAATAAATAAAATTGACTTAATTTTTCTTTCGCAAGTTTTTGCGCACATTTTTTTAAAGTACATTTCAAATTAGGTAACTCTACTTAACTAAGTTAAATAAAATTAACAAAGAAAATAAGTAATTTTAACTTGGCCAGTAAAAGGTTGATTAAGTTGTACTTAGTTGAAGTTTCCTTTGCAATATATTTTACTCAAACAACATAACACCAAATTAAACCATACTTTTAACTTCTAAACTTCTAAATAAATAATACAATAGATATTGTGTAGACACCATATCTTTATATTAGAAATAACACAGCACCTGAACACAGAGACCTCAATACTTGGTACTCAATACACAATGACGGTAACATTCGATGGATGGTTTTTGAGTGTGAATGTGGCATTTTGATTACAAAATGACCTCCAAATGTCACAAAATGGCAAGTTACTAAACATAACCACAAAAGCAATGATATAAATACAGCTGGAAAACAGTGAAAAATCGTGTGCATGATGGGAACACCAGTATCAGAAAAGTTGAGTAGTTTTACTTAATTTTAAATGCTGATATTTACGCTTTAATTTCTACAAGCTTAAACTGAATACTAATATAGAATTTACTTTGTTTTTTTTTATTCTTGCCTGAACTAACTTTTTCATGTAAAAATTACACTATTTTTTTTAGTATTTACTTCACCATAAAATCATTTTTTACAGTGTGGGGTTGAACCATCGAGGGCCTTTAAAATGAAGATACCAAAAGGAAAGTTTGTTAAGAACCAGAATGTAAAAGGATATTAAACACTTCTCGAGTTACAGGCATGCAAACTTGAGGCAAAAAAGTGCTTTTTACCATTTTGACATGTCACTGTTGGCATATAATGAAACAAAGATTGCTGAAGTCAACAGATCCACCAATCTCTGCATAAAAATAAAACAATGATGCTGCCATCTTTCTAAAATCATTTTTTACACCCCTCTTTTTGACCCCCTTTACAAAATAGTGGATTAATTCGTAAATATACATCTGTGAGATTTAATATTTTGGCTTATAAAACAGTTAGTT
Organism: Elopichthys bambusa; assembly: GCA_037101425.1. NCBI lineage: Eukaryota > Metazoa > Chordata > Actinopteri > Cypriniformes > Xenocyprididae > Elopichthys > Elopichthys bambusa. Next base: position 24,940,977 of record CM074453.1, read on the forward strand.
CCTGTCCTTGATTCTGATTGGTCAATAAAATAATTTAAATAATCCCATTCAAAAGTTTACATACTATTAATTCTTAAGCTCAGTTTAACTGCTCAGGATAAACAAGCGACTCATGAACAACCATCACAAAACAGTCGTGGATGATCCAGGTAACCAGTATTAAGAATCAATGGTTCACATATTTTACTAAATAAAGTCAGGACAGTACTAAATAAAAATAACATGCATTTTGTAAGCTCCATGTTATTTTGTTAAAATGTTTAACATTTTCACATATTCTGCAAGTGGTTCCCAAACTTTCGCATGGCACTGTAAACAAGCTTGAGCATATGAAATGCAGAAAAGAGAAAGAATAATATACAAAAAAAAAAAAAAAAAAAAAAATCTTAAGATAACAGAATTTATGTTTTTAGGTTAACTTATTTAGTATTGCTCATAAAGTATCACTTACATTTGGATATCACAGACTTCTTAAAGCTAATAAATATAGAAATATATAATTTTGCAAAAGAAAATTACATATACATGGTGATATAGGTGAAGTATATCGCATATGCATATGAAGTTATTTAACGAGCTTTCTCAGTTCACCTGTTTCCTTCAAGTCAGCAGCAAGGGTGGAGCTTCACCCTTTGTTATAGAGGTTTTTTCCTGTCGCTCCCAAAACCACAAAACAATTCGTATCAATAGTTGTTTACCATGAGAAATTAAACATGTTTGAACGAGTTTCAACCAATTTTCGCGCTTCATCTATGTGACGTCACTGATGAACAGTACAGCGCATTCTTTTAGGTTATATACATTAGCATACTTCCAATCACCCATTGACAAATTACCAGCAAAACAAACTAATCTACACACAAGATGTAATATAAAGCCCAAACTTTCATAAACAATCGACAGAGTTAGCCTACCTCTTCTGAAAGCGGTTGAGATGCTAACTGACTTTTTCGAAGACACTAAACCATTTCTATAAAGTAAATATTTAACAGAAGCGTGTCAATTACACGTAAGAAAAGTGTCAGGAACAGATGTATGTATTATTTGTGTGATTTCATGGACTAAACTCACCTGAAAGCAGTGAAAACAACAGCGAGAGACGGAGTTCTTGCTGCTTGCTTGTCAGTTGTTGTTGTTTCCCGTTTCCATGGGGAACTCTGCTCTCCGCTTAACGCGCACGCGCATTAAAACACGTCAAAAATCATATTTAAAATCTCATTAAATAATTATAAAAGCTTAAGCCGCTGACTTTGTGTCACCCCCAAAAATTCTGGCAGGCCGATATGTTACTGTTAGCTGAAATAACCCAATTTTTAGAAAATAACCCAACACAGTGTAACTCAGCACTTGGGGTTTAAAAAAAAAAAAAAAAAAAAAAAAGTTTTTCAGTGGATTGTATCAAGTGTTAACTTTTATGTACAACTTGCACATGAAAGAGAATATGCCAGCAGTATTGAGAATGTAAATCAATTAAGTCAGCTTAATAATATAATGTAATATACTATAATATTATGATAATATTGCATAATACACTTATAATATAATATAATGTTGGGTGTGTCACAACATTACTGTCAAGTTTCTGTACCAGTCTTGCACGTCCACGGACGTCCAATAAACCTCCAAGCTGCACGTAAATATTGAACTTCATATCTACGTCCGAGAGACGATGCCAAAATGTTGATAGTAATTGGCAAAAAAATGTCATGCATGGGTCATTTTTTTTATGTACTCAACCATATACATGTCTGTAACTCCTGAATTAAAAATGAGATATTTTCACCAAATTTGACACATTATGATCACACTCTGAGGACAGTGTTGGGATTGCGCCTGTTGGTGGCGCTATAACAACAAAATATTAAATTGCCACTAACTACAATAAAGTATATGACATAAAATGCTATGTTTTAGTGATGATTTTACTTCATTCTTGCTTCTTTGTGCTTGGACCCTTAATGGCTGCTTGCAGCTATATTTTTCTTTATTATATAAAGTACTGCATGGCACTCTTACATATATTAAGGAATGCCATGGTACCATGTCCAGAAATAACTTCTAGTACTATTTTTTTGTTAGTACATGCAATATTAGTAGTTGTGTATAAATGAAGGGGTGAGGTAATGCAGTTTTTGTAGTGTTTACCTATAACTTTTAACTCCTGGTCATCAGAATTTCCTTCCTGCCGGAGAGCATGTGCACTGATGTGGCTGTACCTGTAGGTGGCGTGGCAGTGATACTTGCCGGTATCATTTTGTGTGGCCTTGGTGATAATGAATGTGTCTTCCTTTTCATTTGAGATTTCTGTATTATCCTTATAGAACACAGCATTTTCCACTTTCCCTCCACCCCAGACTGCACACCTGAGAGTCACACTCTCCCCCACCAGTGCAGGAATGGCCGGAGGCTCCAACATCACGTTGAGCTCTGAGAGACACAGAGACAGAACACAGGTCAGACGACACATCCATCATCTACTGCTGCGAGAAACTGATGCTTCATTTAAACATCCTATAAAATGATAGATGGCTTTGAATTCGTGTCTATTAGCTTTGAACTCATCTATATGCTAATGCACAAGTGAAACCTGACAAACTTTTAAAGTTAGTCTTTTTGTTCTGGGAAAACATACTGATGACGTCATGTTGCACTCATGGGTGTATTAAAATTTCTGTCTAATCAAATGCTCTCTAGAATGGGAACATTCCTCATGCAACCAAATATCAAATCATAGTGTTACTGAAATAAACTAATAGCTATTGGCTGTTTAAGAAAAAGGGATGTGAGGTGTCCTTTTCTCAACATCTGAGAATCAGTTTCATGGCTGTTTCTTCATTTTTTTTTTTTTTTTTTTTAAATAAGGACCAGAATTAAGGAGTCAGAAATTAATTATTGTGAAAATAAGATTGTGGCCTTTGTATATTTAGCTGTTTATCTCTGTGAATATAACCTTGAAAAACAAATTCAACATCACTTTCTTAACATGTTTCTTAGCATGTAAAACTGATGGGAACTAGCTGGCAACTTGTGGTCAGAAACAGTTTTCCAGGAAAGACAGCAGTTTGCACTGAGAGGTGGACTAAAAGATGTACAATCACTGTATTACTCATAATAATGTGTAATATTAATGCAGTAGTCCCCTCTTTTGTAAATGTGTTTCACTTAGTTTTACCAGAATTAATGATATGATAATCGTATGATAATGTGAATCTCTTTTAGACATTTGTTCTTCTGTGGAACATGTCTCAAAAATGTCTCCGAGTTTGTTTGTCCATTCAATTATAGTCAGCGGAGTCTGGTGTTGTTTTGGACCCCATATAGTATTTTTTATTTTTTCCATACAATGGAAGTCAATGGGGTCCATCAACTGTTTGCTTACCCATATTCTTCAAAATATCTTCTTTTTTATTCAACAGAAGAAAGAAATTCTAACAGGTTTGGAACAACTTGAGGGTAAGTAAATATTGACACAATTTTCATTTTTGGGTGAACTATCCCTTTAACTACACAGGTGATCTGAAATACAACAGGAAAAAAAAGGAAAGAGTCACCTGTCGCTTTCAGTGTCACTGCATTGCTTCGTTGTGTACCATTCTTGCACCAGAAAGTGGCTCTTTTTGCCTCTTTTAATTCTGCAAATATAACAGCTGTCTGCATCTTATAAATAGTGGGAAATATGCGGGAGCCGCTCTCTCCCCGCACCACAAAACACATCCAGCTCTTCGGATCATCGTCCACGTGCAGCACCAGGTTTCTTCCATCACCTTTGGTTATCACAGCGCCACCTACAGATGGAACGAGCTGAGCGTGGGGCTCCAGCTCTGAGAGAGAGAGAGAGAGATTATGAGAAACAGCAGGAGGAACAGATAATCGCAAGGGAACGTTTAGTGTCGTTTAGGACGGTGTTCATACCCAGGACAGTGAGTTTTAACTTGTCGCTCTTCGTTCCGCCCTGCTCACATTCGTACTCATTGTTATTTGTTGTCACTGCTGTAAGAACCATTAAAGAACCCTGATGCGGTTGTTGTTCTCCATTAATGAACCATTTTGTTGCTCCATGCCCTCCTTTACAGATCAGAGTGACGTCATCTCCAACAAACACATCTGGGAACTTCGGCAGGAAAGACACTGAGAGAAAGAAAACAGATACTTAACAGATCTGTCTTCTGTAATGCCAGATTGTCTGACTACTTTAGTGTTGTGAAATATGATTAGAATAAGTGAAAATTAATTGAAAACCATGGTGATTTAGTCCTGTGTACTCACAATAGCCAATCATTTGAAAAGTTTAAAATGGACTGAAAAAGGTGCATTTGTTAATTTATTTATCATTTATTTTATGCATTTGCACATTTATTTATGCATTATGAATAAATAATTTATGCACTTACTAATGCATATGTATGAAAAAATATACTTTTTCATTTTTGTCCTCTGTCAGGTTTTTTTTTTTTTTTTTTTTCTTTTTTTTTTTTTTAAAGGCTTCAGTTTTTCTGTCGAGTTCAGTGTAGTTTTTGACTGTCTAATCGATGTGAAATGTGCCACAAGTGGTCAGGGAATCTTGTTAACAATAAACTTGAGCTGCTGGCTTCTAACATTCAGATTCTTCGGGAGGATCTGCAGATCTTACAAAATGGATCTGATGCGTTTTATTATTAATTCGGAGTCAGGCTGTTCGGTCTTCAGCGGACACACCCTGTGGCGTTTACTTGGACCAGGTTGGAGCTTCATTATAAGTTGAGGTACTTTATAAAAGCTAAACATTTAAACATGTACTGACGCTAGAAACATCAGGATACTGGTTGGGTGAAGTGATGCTTATAATAGGTTTGATAGTAAGTTGCTCTGGTCTTGTGCGCAATGGAAATGTGTGTATTTACCTGTTGGTTTTTGTCCGTTGTCTTCTTTTATGAGAGCCAACAACACTGTGACATAAAAAGATAAATCAGATTATTTCTAGATTAAGAATTTGCATCTTTGCAGCTTCATTGATATTGAAATGAGACGGCCGCACCCAGTCAGTTTTGGGTTAATCGTGACTCGAGTCACTGGACTGTTTCGTTTTCAGTGTTCGTGTTCAAAATCCAGATAATCCATGACCGCACCAGGATTTCATTTAAGATACAAGTCTCATTGGAAGATTTAAGTCTGACTTATTGGCAAAATATTTTTTTTTAATATTGACAAGGACACATTGTGTAAGATATATATCAAATCTTTAAAAAAAAAAAAAAAAAATTAGACATTAATCAGTTGACAAAATATGTATTTTAATTAGTAATTAGTATTTTTAATTAGTATAAATAATTAGTAATTTACATGACATTACATTTAGAAAAGAATGCAAAAAAGCGCTTTTATTAATATTCTCTGACTTTTGAATACGTTTTAACTTATACATTGCTATTTAATACTTCTTCTGACTTCCATCAAACTTTCATTTCTGACATTGTGCATCATAAATTAAGCAAAATATTGGCTACAAAAGTAGTTTTTGCATATCTTTGTTTGTGGTGGTGTAATGCAAATCTATGTTACAAAATTGTTATATTAGTGCAGACATAACCAAAAATGAAATTTGATCATTTTTGATTAATTGTTAACGTTTATCACAATTTAATGTTAATATATTAACCAGACAAACAATGCTCATTAAATCATTTGCCTCTTATCTGCTGCATGAAAATGCAAACTGGCTGATTTAAATTAGGCTTCAACATTTTACGTCAAGAATTAGTCAAATCATCCCATTACACAGAATCACATAATAAGATGATGCTGAATCTCTTGTGTTTTTACCAGTCAGTGTTAGCAGAGACCTCATGTCCATCAGCTGATCCGAGAAACGCTGTCCGTCCGTCAGAATGAGATATATGACTGTCTGATGGACAGAAAGACGAGCCGCATGTAGAAATTTGGGGAAGTGGAGAAAGTGTCTTATCAGCTATAATGCATTCAAACTCAGCTGAGAATGTTTTTTTTTTTCTCTTGTGATGATTAGAGAAGTGTTTACCACACCCTTCAGTCAGCAGAGTTTTTAAGAGCTCATTTCAGCTGTTGGTGTTACAGTTTAGTTATTAACAGACATTAGTATTTGCAAAACGTGTGAAGTCATGCCATGTAGATGGTCAGTGATAAAGAACAACTGGGAGGCTCAAACTCAGAATAAGTGTGAAAGAAAGATGCATGACTCATTTCATTTTTAAGTTTTAAGAAATTTTTTTTTCTCATTAAGATAAGTACACTTTGTCTAATTAGACTGTAAAACAGCTATTCACTTAAGAGTGTATATTCATTTTTAGTGTATCAACAATTCTGTTTAGGATATTGCAGAATATTCAGGTTAAAAATCATATGAATCTATAACTTAGGTACTTTCTTGTCTTATTTAGCATTTTTATCAGTTTTTGCATTCAGATGTTCATGTTAAAAGCTCATGCGGTATGACAAGTAACTTTTAGAAAGTGCAATTATTCCATATTATCTCAGTTAATATGAGCTCAGGTAATAAATGCTGAGTTTAGCATGTCAAGTATATATTTCAGGTCATCTAGCTTTTGCATAAAATATAAGAAAATTATAGGAAAGTTATAACTAATTGCATGTTATGCACGACAACACATATCTGCTAAATTTTGCAAATACGCTGCAACATTTCAATGACATTAACTCTTTTAAGTGTGACTATTAGTGATTTTAGTAATAATATATAATAGTAAGGTTTGTTAACTGATTCATTGTTTACTTAACTTGTATATTAAACAATTTTTCTTTCAATGAAAAAATAATGTGATGCAAAACCCTCTTCCCCAGCACAAATATCTGTGTGCTGACCGGTTAATTCATTCAAAATTAATTTTTAATCTAGTGAAATTGTAAAATATTAGTACTGCTTGTTAGTTAACCTGGTTAGTTTAGGCCTGATTTCTATTCTGAACTCTTGAGGTTTGTGTATTTTCAGTGATGGCAATGCAATTTTCCGTGCGTACTGGATTAACAACATTAACCACACTCTGGTGTTTAGTGAGAGATGTTTTTAGTGCAGAGTTCAGAAGCTCTGCAACTATTTGTATTTACTTAAAGTGCAGTAGTTGATAAAAGCAGATAAACGTTGTAAAATGAACGTTCAGTGAGTTTTGCAATGTGGTCTTGAATTTGATTTCACTATGATTCAAATTTTGAATGAATTCATTTCTGTCAGGGGGTCCTACAGGCCAGTGCGTCCACAGGAGAGCAAAAATGACATTTGACCACAGATCTCAAACCCTTACTGGTAAGTTTGAGGAAATGCGCAACCCTTCACACTCACTTCTTTAGTAACAGGAACATTTTTTTAAAATACTGTCCTCCATTTCATATCTTCTGCTTTCGCCGTGTGTCTTCACACTTCTCACTTAAAAGCTTTCATAATCTGTCTTTTGTATTTTGTTGTATTCTTCATTTTCTTAGTTCGAGATGCATTCGTAACAGTAACAGGAACACAGCTTTTACTCTTTGTGTGTGTGTGTGTGTGTGTGTTACCTTCCTGTGCATTTCCTAGAATACCCAATGTTGGTGTTGTTTATAAGCAGGAACATGCCTATTAATCAGCCCTTTGTTAGTTCTTTTTATTTTAGATTAAATAGATTTTGCATTCACCAAATGTATTTGAAATATGTTGGTTGGTTGGTACAGTTCACAATGCATACTCACAATGTTTTATAGACACGTTTAAGAACATTTACAGAAAGAAGTTCACAAATGAAAAGATGATGCTTTTGGTAAAATAATGGGCAAAATGTGTGTCGTTTTGGCCACATATGAATTTATAGCAGCACTTTCTATGAAACCTAATGCATTTTACTGTAATTATTTGACACTGCTCTATTATACACATTTTTCCATAAATAATTGTTATTAATCGTATTTACATTTATGCATCTAGTATATACTTTTATCCAAAAATGACTTACTGTTTGGTCTTCAGCGGACACAACCTGTGGCGTTTACTTGGACCAGGTTGGAGCTTCATTATAAGTTGAGGTACTTTATAAAAGCTAAACATTTAAACATGTACTGACGCTAGAAACATCAGGATACTGGTTGGGTGAAGTGATGCTTATAATAGGTTTGATAGTAAGTTGCTCTGGTCTTGTGCGCAATGGAAATGTGTGTATTTACCTGTTGGTTTTTGTCCGTTGTCTTCTTTTATGAGAGCCAACAACACTGTGACATAAAAAGATAAATCAGATTATTTCTAGATTAAGAATTTGCATCTTTGCAGCTTCATTGATATTGAAATGAGACGGTCGCACCCAGTCAGTTTTGGGTTAATCGTGACTCGAGTCACTGGACTGTTTCGTTTTCAGTGTTCGTGTCCAAAATCCAGATAATCCATGACCTCACCAGAATGTCATTTAAGATACAAGTCTCATTGGAAGATTTAAGTCTGACTCATTGGCAAAATATTTTTTTTAATATTGACAAGGACACATTGTGTAAGATATATATCAAATCTGTTTAAAAAAAAAAAAAAAAAAAATTAGGCATTAATCAATTGACAAAATATGTATTTTAATTAGTAATTAGTATTTTTAATTAGTATAAATAATTAGTAATTTACATGACATTACATTAGAAAAGAATGCAAAAAAGCGCTTTTATTAATATTCTCTGACTTTTAAATACGTTTTAACTTATACATTGCTATTTAATACTTCTTCTGACTTCCATCAAACTTTCATTTTTGACATTGTGCATCATAAATTAAGCAAAATATTGGCTACAAAAGTAGTTTTGAAGGTAGTTTTTGCATTTTACAAAGCAATTTGTCACAGATCTATTTCAGTAACGCATCTAATTAAAACATGTATTATAAGACATTATGCATTATAATACGTTTGGTCTTGACATAGCTTAATTTTAGTTAGCTGTTTAAATAATTCATTATGAATATCTTTATAACGCATTATATACAGTATGGATGCTTCAGAGATGGTGTTGCCAAAATTGATTACCATATGATCTTTTGAGTGAGACAGAATATCTGCCAAATTGTGAAATCTAGACGTAGTAAACTTTGTGCCTTTGCTGTTTTAGTTGTGTTGTGAAAGAGAGACGTCGACATCTGTGGTTAGGTAATGTGACTTGACAAACAGTCCTGTCTGGGAAAAACAAAAAAAGCTCTAACCATAACCTAACCCTTAAACTTGAGGGCCTAACCTAGTAATGTTGATTGTCATACAGTAAATGTTGTATTCCAGGACCAATAAAGATGTTGACCCAGGCAACATCATTTTTATTTTATTTGTAAACATTTTATTTTCCATTCACTCTGACTCTTAGAATTTGAAATGAGCTGTTTGTTGTAAGTATATGTTAGTGATTTTTTCAAATCTTATTTTATTTTATTTGAGAGATTACCCTCGCTTACCTTTTGTAAGCTCTGATGGTGTGCAGGATTTTCTTTTGCTTTTATTTGGAACAAACTGAAAGTCAGTTTCAGCCTTGGAAAAAAAATGCCATGATTGACTAATATCTAATGAATGAGTAATACAGTACATTACGGTCTGAGGGTCAGACATGTCGGGAATTTTAGGTTATTTGCATTCGTTTCTCAGAGAAACAGTTTGTGTTCTCTGCAAGTCATCATATGCTTCGTCATTCCAGTAGTTTCATTTTAATGTTAAAACATTTTTAAAATGCTTAGAATAAAAACAGGGGATTTTGTTTTTACTGACCATTAGGCTTAATTAGTGGTATTTACTAAATTAAGTATCACTATCCCCATCACCCTGCAGCGCTTGTGCTCCAGACATGAATAATTCCTCCATCTTCTTGAGGCGTGTTGGTTATGATTTTATTCCTCTTGCAAATAAAAATGGGTGACTTGCATTAAATGGCACAGATCAAATCAAGCATCAAGGCACAGTGAGTTTTGTAAGTAACCACTCTCATTAGAAATGAAAAAATAAAATATATTAATTGGATGACCAGATAAGTGCAATACAGCTTTGAGAATTACTTGAATAAGTTATGTATCCTTATGGATAATGTGATTAATTTATACTCAAGATGTTGCTGTTTTGGTAGCACAAGATAAATGCATGCTAATCAAACAAAACCAGTATATAAGTGGTTTTGCATCTACTGTCTTTGTCTAGTAAATCAAATTCATGTCATTTGTTTAAAAACGGCTCTGTGAGGATGTTAATGCATTAACTAGTAACTAAAGTGTTTATCTGCTTCATTCTAATTTGAGGACGCTGAGCTTTGATGTTATAGTGAGAGGACGGGGTGGGACTTGGGTCCATTTTGAAAGGTCAGAAAACAGGACAGCAGTGGGGAGCAACACAGCCTTACTCTGGGTACAAACAGGCCACGTTCAGTTCCGTGTTGAAGGGGATGACTGAAGAAAAACATGTATTAGTAATTAGGTAGTAACTCTTGGTATTTGACTCCAACACTGTGTCAGATCTACTTACTAACACCTGAAAATAGAGAAGTACAGAGAAAACCTACACTTGAGGACTCGCCAATTAGAAAACCACTCCATTCACTAAAACTATACATGTCCAGAGAGAGAGATTGAGAGGTAAACAGACAGACAGACAGATCAGTATAGATGCAGACAGTTAGATGGACAGATATGTAGATAGACAAAGATGAGTGGTTGCCAGGGTGTTGCTATGTGGTTTCTAGGTCATCTTATGGGCTGTAGATGTGATTCAGGTCCCTCCTTTATTGTGCGTCTTTTTTTTTTTTCCAATGATTTTTGTGGCCTGGTGACCGGCTGGTCAGTCTCACATCTTTCCGATTCCGAGTCGGTCCGTTTTTGTTACCAGCAGCACAGGCAATAACGTCGGCTGCACGTTCTAGCTCTCTTCTCTCCGATGGCGAAGTGACACGCACCCGCCTCTTCTCAGTCGCTCAGGTTAAATAGGGCTTGTGTTGCACATCATTTTACTAATTTGCGCCCACACCGGGCAGCTTGTGAGTCACAAGTACCAAAATGACTGGCTTACTGCATTTAAACGGTCAAACACTTACACAAATTATGTCAAAATGCCATCTTGGCGAGTATCCACTAAACACAGTCAGTTTTGGAATCGAATTAGTTGAGAAAGATACATGCAAGTTGTGTAACAGTATTTTGGATTCGTGCATAAACTCTTAAAGTGACAGCTGTCAAGACAATTTCAAACGCCCAAAAAGCTACTAAAGACGTATTTAAAACAGTTCATGTGACTACAGTGGTTCGACCTTAATGTTATGAAGCGACGAGAATACTTTTTGTGCACCAAAAAAAACAAAATAACGACTTTATTCAACAATATCTAGTGATGGGCGATTTCAAAACACCGCTTCATGAAGCTTCGGAGCTTTACGAATCTTTTGTTTCTAATCAATGGTTCGGAGCGCGTATCAAACTGCCAAAGTCACGCCCCCCCCCCAGTGGTGAACCATTGAAATTTTGAAAATCACGTGACTTTGGCAGATTGATACACGCTCCGAACCACTGATTCAAAATAAAAGATTCGTAAAGGGCGAGTAATTAATGACAGAAACTAACTCTTTAAGCTTAAAAAAACGTTTCTTGCCGACTAACTGAAATGTTTAAATCGAAGTACTACTGCAGTTACTAAAACTAAAAAATGAATAAAAGCTGTATAGAAATAAGAAAGACAAAAGCACATCAAATTACTAATTCAAAATATGAATAAATGCTATTATAATATATAAATAATATTAAAATAGTAATAGGAGCACAAAGTCTGCAGGACGACGCACACTATCATAGTGGAAGAGGTTTCATCACATCGCTATGAGCGCTAGTACTAGTGATGCTTAACTTAGTAAAAGCCACTACTAAGAAAGAACTGATTTAAAAGTGAAGAAAGTGCAGACAGGCTCTTATGAAGCTGGCTGTCTCTATCTGATGAAGGCCAGTCAGTCTGTCTAACTGCTTTGTGTCTAGGTTTTCCTCGAGGTGTCATCGTACAAACCTTGTGGGTGAGAGACTATGATTGATCTCAGCGTGATGAGGACAGGTGATGATTTCTGCAACCGTTCTCTGTTAATTTCTCCTTTCATTTTTCCGTCCATGACCCACTTGTGTTCAAGAGTGTGTGTGAATGTCACGGTATGTTATTAGCTCAGAAAAAAGACACGTTACACGCTCACACATATGCACGCATGCATGTCCTGCATTATACATGTGAAACTGTATGTTTTCCTACGTGGTTTCAGTGGTTTCCAAGCGTAACAGATGACTTCTTCCCACAAAGCCACAGAAGATCCGGATGAAACCCAAGCCTCAGATGCGAGCCAGTTTGATCTAACATCCAAGAGGCCGTGTGTGTGTATGTGTGTGGAGAGCGAGGCTGGAGGGAGGAGTGTTTGAGTGCATGACGGCGGGATGAGAGAGATCTCAGAAGAGAGATTGTTCCAGTGCTGGAGGTGATCCTGCATGGACGCAACGCCTGGATGTGCACGTTTATTGGCGTTTCTGACTGTTTGCTCTGGTTGTTTCTCTCTGGACCCTGTTTTGACCACATCTTCTGTGCTGGAATGAGGAAGCTCAGGCTGGACATTCAGGTATGAATTCCCACTTGGATAGTGCATCCGTTATGATGCTTAGATGGAGCAGGTATAATAAAACTATTGAATGGATGTGACTCTCGAGATGCTTGATAGACGACTTTTGAGAAAGTGTTGCTTTGCGTACATACAGTTGTGCTGGTGTGCTTTAGTAGAACTGCAGTAGTTGCATATGCAGTGCTTTTGACTCCAGTGTGTGTGTTTTGCTCTAAATTGTGCTGATAGTGAGTGGGTGAGTATGTGTGTGTGCTGTTTTCCTGGTGTGAGAGGCCTGCTGAGACCAAAGGTAGGTCACTGCACGCAGAGAGCATAATTATGCACTCAAACACTTATCTAGGAAATCTATATAGCGAGTGAGAAATGTGAACTGTTCATCTGTGTGTGTTTAAACAGTTTGAGTGCAATTAGCTGTTCGATTTAACTATGTTTTGTATGAGCACACTGTGCATTGTGATCTTAAGCTGTGTATGACATGCATTCTTGCTGTGAATTATGTTTATGATTTAGTTTTTTTTTTTAAAAAAAAAGCAGGGACTGTCAAGATGTAAATATTCAAGCATATGCTCATAGTTGTGCCAAGTTTACGTTAATGGCACTTTTTTGTAACCAAATGCAAAGCATGAAGCTGAAACGCAATGCAGAAATGTGAACAAGTTTTCAGAGCTGTCTGGTCTGGTCCTCTCATAAAGCATCATGACTTCAGAAGTCAAATGGAAGTTGTGCACAAGTTGTATTATAATGTAAAGAAATACATTTATACGGTCAAAACCTGGTTATCTTTCATTTTGAAAGATCATCCCACTCTGTCACGTGGTCATAAAACAAATCCATCCATCCATCCATCCGTCTGTCTGTCTATCTATCATTTGTTCGTTCTATAGTTTGTTTGTTCGTTCTTTCGTTCGTTCGTTCGTTCTGTCGTTTGTTTGTTTGTTCATTCTATGTCGTTTGTTCGTTCTTTCTTTCATTTGTTCATTCGTTTCTTCTACTTATCGTTTCTTCTACCATTCTGTCGTTTGTTCGTTCTATCGTTCGTTCTATCTTTCTATCATTTGTTCGTTCTATAGTTTGTTTGTTCGTCCTATCGTTTGTTCATTCTTTCGTTCTTTAGTCGTTTGTTCATTCGTTTGTTCATATCTATCGTTTGTTTGTTCTACATATCGTTTGTTCGTTCTATCTGTCATTTGTTCGTTCGTTCTATTTGTTCGTTCGTCTGTCTATCGCTTGTTCATTTTATAGTTTGTTTGTTCCTCCTGTCGTTCGTTCTGTCATTCGTTTGTTTGTTTATTCTATCTGTCGTTTGCTCATTCTTTCGTTTGTTCATTCGTCCTGTCTATCATTTGTTTGTTTTACTTATTGTTCGGTCTACCAATCTGTTCATTCTATCTATCATTTGTTCATTCTATAGCTTGTTTGTTCGTTTTATCTATCCTTTATTTGTTCTTTCGTTTGTTCATTCATTTGTTCATTCGTTCTATCTATCATTTGTTTGTTTTATCGTTCATTCTGTCTTTCTATCATTTGTTCGTTCTATAGTTTGTTTGTTTGTTTGTTCTATCCGTCGCTTTTTTCTTTCATTTGTTTAGTCGTTTGTTCATTCGTTCTATCTATCGTTTGTTTTTTTTCTACTTATTGTTTGTTCGTTCTATCTGTCGTTTCTTTGTTCTATCTATCGTTTGTTCATTCTGTCGTTCGTTTGTTTGTTCATTCTATCTATCGTTTGCTCATTCTTTCATTTGTTCATTCGTTTCTTCATTTGTTCTGTCTATTATTTGTTTGTTCTACCAATCTGTCATTCGTTCGTTCTATCTATCATTTGTTCGTTCTATAGTTTGTTTGTTCATTTTGTCATTCGTTCATTTGTTTGTTCATTTTATCTATCATTTATTCATTCTTTTGTTTGTTCAGTCGTTTGTTCATTCTATCTATCGTATGTTTGTTCTACTTATCTTTTTTTGTTCTATCTATCTGTCATTCGTTTGTTCTAACTATCATTTGTTTGTTCTATAGTTTGTTTGTTCATTCATCCATTTTTTGATCGTTCTTTTGTTTGTTCAGTGATTTCTTCATTCATTCTATCTATCGTTTGTTCTACTTATTGTTCATTCGTTCTATCATTCCTTCTCCCTATCTATTGTTTCATTCTATCTTTCGTTCGTCCGTTCTATCTATCATTTGTTCGAACTAGTTTCTCTTCATCTTTTTGATATTCTTGACCAGAGTAGCAGGGATTTGTTGTGCTTTCTGTATGAGAGCAGCATCGTCAGCGTGTGACGTTTGTGAGGTGTGGACGGACTGATTATTGTGTTTTAGTGGAGTTTCTCTTTGTTTGGTGTTTTTTTCTCTAGCACTTACACTCATTCTCGTGCCCTGAGCTCGATCTTAACATCATTTGCGTTCTGTCTCTCCTCGTCCTAGTTTTCCCTTGCACTCCTCCTCTCTTCTAGAGCGCTGACCTCCAGAATGTTGTTGAAGGAGGTCATGGCTGTGGGTTTCCTCCTCGTTTCCTTCCTTTGATAAAGCTTTTGTTTAGTATTTGGGCTGTTCACATCCGATTTCCTGTGTTAACATCACCCTGACTAACCAGTTTCACACAGTTCATTCAGTAATCTGGGATCCTGTCATAATATTATTACTATTATTTCTTGCTTATTTAGGATTATTGATCAAACCATTAAAGCTGCAGTTTGTAAGATTTGACTCTTTGTCGCCATCTCTGTTTGAAACCTGCAGTTGCAGTTATTTGCGGAATTATCATCTTTATCTGGGTTGTGCCTCGCCACGGCTCCTCGGCGCGGATGAATCTAATGTTTACTGTCAGTCACCGCACCGGTGTGGATACTGTACTTCGGAATCACAGATTGTAATCTTGGAAGTATGACCAAAATAAGAATTTTCACCGGAAAATGTCATCAACAAAACTGCCACTTTTGTTCTGACCAGCTGAGGAAATAAAAGCATGACAATAAATCGCGCTACCAATGATGATTCAATCTAATGATCGCTTAGCTCGTATCACATCAAACCCTGCAAATTATTATTATTGTTATACTATGTTTTCAAATTGTTAATGTTAACATCCGCATTGCGTGACTACGTGTATTTAGTGTGTATTAGTACAATTTCTGTACAGTCTAATCTCTAACGTTAATTTTCATACCATACAATCTGCCATCAAAATGATAAGCTTAAAGGGTTAGTTCACCCAAAACAATATGAATCGGTTATAACGGAGCATTATGAATCAGCGTGTCGAACCATGATTCGGATCGCATGTCAAACCGCCAAACTGCTGAAATCATGTAACTTTGGCGCTCCGAACCGCTGATTCATAACGCTCCGAAGCTTCATGAAGCAGTGTTTTGAAATCGGCCATCACTATATAAGTCATTATTTTGGGGTTTTTTTGGCGCACCAAAAATATTCTTGTCGCTTTATAATATTGATATTGAACCACCGTACTCACATGAACTGATTTAAATATGTTTTTAGTACATTAATGGATCTTGAAAGAGGAAATGTCATTGCTGGCTATGCAGGCCTCATATCTTAATTTTCGTTCCGAAGATTAACGAAGGTCTTACGGGTGTGGAATGGCATGAGGGTGAGTTATAAATGACATTATTTTCATTTTTGGGTGAACTAACCCTTTAATTATTCCAGCTGCTGTGAGAAAAGACTATAAATGACGCCACCTCACATGTGATATAGCCTACTAGCTGGGACAGACGTGACGTAATGACGCAAAGACGAACGGCTGCACAAATTTCCTGCAAAAACCCACCAGTACCATTCAGATTAAAAAACATTACAAGCTTACTGTTGTAAACAGGGCTAAGGTTGAACACTGGCTGGTTATTTACTTGCTCAAAAATTGATTTTGGATCATTTTTAACCAAAAAAAGTTACGGACAACAGCTTTAAGTATATGACAAGCATGTTATAGTAGTTTTAAATCAAATTGTAAATGTTTGCATACATTTTGGCATGTAAATTCACTTATCCACTTATGTAAATTCAGTTATCTTTAGTTTTCTAAAAAGTATCACAAAAAAACAGAAGGAAATGCATTAACTCTTATTTTTAACTGTTTTATGATGCTGAAACTAAACAGTGCATAAATATTTACATCATAAGCAATGATTCAGTAAGCATTAATGGTTTATGGTTGGCTGTATGTTGCTTGAATACTTTTGGCACAAGAAAAGAAGGGCTAACTAGCTCTGAATCAGAGCTTCATAAGCCAGGGGCAAAAGTGACCTTTAACTTGGACAACCCTCTTCATGATTATCCTCTTACATACAGTAGAGCATGTAGGTTGTGCATTAGTATTCAAGGAAGTTGCACATTTTTGAATCTCCACTTTTAAGTGCATTTCTGTTTAGCTTCACTGCGGGAGATGTATCTGCTTCACATGTGCTAGCGTGGTTTTTTTTGTAGGACAACATAGTGTGTTAATTTTAGCAACACTGGTCTCTGGTGCCTTTCTGTTCATGTTGATAAATACTGTAACGTGCACCTGTATTTTTCTGATAAGCGTCCTTGCATCTGGATTGTTTTGACAAATTTAAAGTCTGACTTTCATAATAGCAGCAGAAGATGTTTGACACTAAATTACTGGTCGTAAGATGATGGTTGATAATTATTCTACAACATCACATGCTCATTGCTCGGTAAAGGGCTGTTGCTGGATGTGACGTGGTTTATTAAGAATGTTTGGCTTTTTTGAACAAACGGTGGTTTGCTTTAAATTTTAATAAGACTTCAGACTTATGATTAAATGTATGCATTTAAATAAAAATGGAATAAGTGGAAATATAAACTTTAAATAGATGTGTTTTCCTCTAAGGTCTTTCTTTATTATGTAAATTGCGATATAGTATATACACTACTGTTCAAAAGTTTGGGGTCAGTAAGATTTTTTTTTTTTTTTTTTTCTGCAAGGATGCATTAAATTAATAAAAAGTGACAGTATAGTAGTGCTGTAAAATTGTTTAATCGCAATTAATCATATCTAACATAAAAGTTTGTAATATATATATATATATACTGTATATATATTACAAACATGTATGTTAGATACGATTAATTGCGATTAATCGATTTTACAGCACTACCATTTAAAATATTACAAGATTTTTTATCTCAAATAAATACATGAACAGTTCTCAACATTGATAATAATCAGAAATGTTTCTTGAGCAGCAAATCAGCATATTAAAATGATTTCCGAAGGATCATGTGACACTGAAGGCTGGAGTAATGATGCTAAAAAATTCAGCTTTTATCAGGAATAAATGATCTTTTAACATATATTCAAATAAAAAACAGTTATTTTAAATTGAAATAACATTTCACAATATTACTGTAGATTAAGTACATGCAGCCTTGGTGAGCAGAAGAGACTTCTTTCAAACTTTTGAATGGAAGTGTATATTATTAGGTTGTTGCCTGCATTTGGCTTAATTCACTGTTATTCATAATAAATCTCTTATGATCTTCACGCCTCCCACGTAACACTTCTATCACCTGCAAACAAGTGTACAGATGAGGGGACGTCACTCATTTCACTCATTCATGATCTCTGGGGTTTAAAACATCATTGCACCATGAACACTAGCAGGTTCATTATAGGAACAGAAAGTGGTTTTGTGCTTTTCTCAATGGCTCAATCTTACTCTGCGCTCCAGGGAAAGAGTGCAGAAAAAAAAAAAAACACCAACACATGGTTTAATTGTCCGTTATCTGCGCTGTCATTCTTTTCTAATGGAGCGATGGCCGGTGAGAGACACAAAAGAGCGTGAGCGAAAGGAAGAGACCAATGCCGGACCTGGTTGCTCCACTTCTTTTTAACGGGTTATAAAAGTGGGACAGTCTGTTCCATGGCAGTTCTCCAATTAAAGTTTCTGGGGACCAATTCACTGGAAATATATCTATATTCACCCTGTCCTACATAGGAGGGGGTGGTGCGCTGTGTATGTGAGAGAATGAAGTACAATACGATAGGAGGTGTGTGTAAAAGGGTTTCTTCTCGCAAAAACTGAGCAAGCTGAATGGACACTCGGACGTGATGCGTTAAGTGCGAGTGGGAAAAGCCTTGTAGTTAGCCTTTAGTTATTTATGTGACCCAATACTGGACTACTAACTAAATTGCATTTGTTTCATGGTGGCCCTTGTCTTGTGTGTCCTGACAGACTGGTTTCTGCAGTCTCTTTGCTGTTTTCATGACCTGGTCTCGTATCACTACTCTTCCCGCTTTGTCCTTGGGCTGCTGGTTTCTGTGTGACGCCTGCGTTACTCTCTCTGAATAGTCTCTAGAGAATGAAATGAGGCCAGTGCTCTATTTTTCCCCACCTGCCCCAGTCAACTGCCAATTATACAGCTGAGAGCTAATCAGGCGAGGGAGAAACACTTATCTGCATTCTCATTGGTCCTGTTTTATTAGCCGGTTAATATGTGGGAATTCATGCATAGATGAATATAGTTCTGAAAATCGTTCTAAATGTAAAAGAAAGCCACACCGCAACTATAGCGATAATGGCACAGAGGAACTGCTGTATATCGTTGGAATCACTTTCAGAACTTTTTTTTCCAGCTGATGAACGATAAAAACATTGACAGCCAATCAGAATCTGATCAAGCATTTAAAGCGAAAGATGACATAAACAGTAAATAAACAGTGCATTATCGTTCGTTGGTGTGGATGCTAATATAGTTATGGTTATGGTTCATATGGTTGGAAAATTTTCAACAAACTTCATACAAGTGCAAAACAGTCCAATAAAACAAAGCACGGCTGGATTTATACTTGCATTAAAGACAAACGCTGCTGAAAAGACCATGTTGTGTTTTGGATGCTGCAGTAGTGTTTAGTTTGTTTAGTCATAGTTTTTGTGATTTGACAAAAAAATATCTTTAATATCTTTAGTTTCCTTTAGTCAATATTTTTTCTTTCGAAACCTGTATACATATTTAAAATAAGAGCCACATTGTGTGCTATAAAGATGCAGTTGTGAGAAATAGTCACAATTACTTTTTCTTATCATTTATAACTACAACTTTTAAACTTACAATGAGAGACAGCAACTAGCTTCCATAATTTCTAGATTTTTTAATATTCTATAAACATTGTTAGTATTTTCTTTAGCTCTTGTAGTGTTCCTTTTTAATATTTCAATATATTTAAATTGTGTAAATAATTTTTTTTTTTGTCAGTAATTCCACATGTATATATTTTATTTAAAATACAGTCAACCCAAAAAATATTCAGACATTTTTTATGTTTTTACTAGTGGACACTATAGTTCATTTATGTAAGTGAGGATAGCAAAATAAAATAAACTGTGACAGATTATACCCAAAAATTATTCATACAGTGGAATACCAGTAAACTGATAAAAAATTTGGAACCAAAAATTATTCAGACACTTTGACCTGACCATGTTTTGCTTAAGTGTTATCTGACATAAGTAAGATTATTTTTTTCTGACACAGTTTAACATATTTTAATACAATTTTTTTAAACTATAGTGAATAAACTGCATTAATGAGTGAAATGTTCAAGGTGTCTGAATACATTTTGGTTTGACTGTATATCCATCCATCCATCCCCAATGGAAGCCTGTATTAGAAACTTGATTTTGACATCAATGTATTTTTATAAATGGAATGAGCAATTGATCTGGATGGTTTGTGAACGAGACCATCTGTGTCTCATTGGCCTGATTCACCCTTGAATTGGCACCCGTGTAACCAGTCAGGTTTCCTAACAGCCTGTTTTAAACAGCTGATATGATATTAGACTCAATGTCAGATAAAAGATGGGATGAAAACTTTCATGATCAATCAGAAACAAAGTTGTGTTTACCAGTTCCTGGGTTGATTCAGTGGGTGCTTTTGAGGATGAATTATCACTGGATTTGCCAAATTTTACCCTGTTAGTGGCATCAAATCTTTGAAAGATATTAAGCTCATTGCTTATTTTGTGGTGTTTTTTGTAAAACCGTTCACAGAAACTGCCAAGGCATAATTTGTGGTTCCATTTCAAACCAGTCTATTATTGTGGTTGCGCTTTTCACTTTATCATGAGGGAAATGAAAACTTATGCATTTTCAAAGACGGAGGCGTGTTTATCATTTTTGAATACATGGCCAGAAACGATCAATACAATTTTATAGATTAATCAAACAGTCCAAAACCAAATTATTAAAAACCCAAATACAATAATAATTAAAGCATTGGTAAAGTACTCATTGCAAATAGAGAAGTCATATGATTTATAAATAGTATTCCAATAATAATGGGCGTTACTGCAGTATTTACAGTGGGGGAACGTGCACTTGATGAACCAACAGATTGTGATATTTAAGGTAAATAACCATCTAAAGCTGTGAACAGTTGAATCGGTCACCACGAGCCGTCAGTAATGAGGTGACGGAGATCTCTGGAGGTTTACAGGACAGTTTCTTAATGTGGACGTCACTGACGTCAGTTTCCATTTACAGTATTTACTGTACAGATGACAGGCATTGAGGAGAGTTGCAGATGTCTTGTGTCTGTGCAGTTATGTTCTTTAAGTGTGTAAAATAAAGCGGAGATAAATCATGCTGACTGAAATGATATATAAATATATTCAGTGAGTCAGTTTCCCTCTTGTGTGCAATTAAACAGTATAATCAGCAGAAATACTGCGGGCTGATGCTTCACAGCTACAGGACAATGACCCCAATCACACGCTCAATGCAACCAATGTAATCTGTAAGTCAAGTCAATATATTTGTATAGCACATTTTACAAAGAGCTAAACGTCTGATGACACTTTTTCAGCACATGCTCGGTAAAGAAAAACAAGTTTAACCAAATCAAAATGTTTTTTTTCTTGAATGTCCAGTTACTTTTTTGCTGTCTAAAGTTTTGGTGTGTTTGAATTTAAATTTAAGATTAAAAAAAGTGTTTGTGGGTAAAGGTTACTATGCATGACAGACCATATAACACATACAAGATTTTTCAATGGCCATGAGATTGGAGAAATTGCAACATTTAAGAAATAAAAGCTGATTAAATTGAAAAATTGAGTCTTTATTTCACTGATGTATCTAGGACTGTTTTTTCATTACTGATCAATATATTATTGGGGTGCCTATTTTATACAATTATAATGTAGGTCGCACTCAAAGTTTTGCTTTAAAGGAGCCCTTTTTACAAGATGTAATATAAGTCTCTGGGGTCCCCAGAATGTGTCTGTGAAGTTTCAGCTCAAAATACCCCACAGATCATTTATTATAGCTTGTCAAATTTGCCCCTATTTGGGTGTGAGCAAAAACACACCGTTTTTGTGTGTGTCCCTTTAAATACAAATGAGCTGCTGCTCCCGGCCCCCTTTCCAGAAGAGGGCGGAGTTTTAACAGCTTGTGCTTCGGTTGCTCAACAACAACAAAGCTGCAGAATCTCACGCAGCCAAAATGACGACGTTGTTCAGCCTTACATTGTTTAAACTATTGAGTCAACACTGATGGAGAGACTCAGGAAGAAGTTACAACTTTTAGACGTTTCTGAATGGTTAGTGGATAAATTTATGTAGTTGCTGTGGAGTTGATTCAGCTCATCCACTAGCATGTGCCGTCATGTTAATCTTTTGTGCAAATCCAGCGTTGAATTGATCCTCGTTTGTGAAGCAGTCTGGCGTAAAATGACGGCAACAGCACTCTACTACAACAACTCTTCCTCTTCTCTAAAGCAGCCCAACATGGCCCCGCCCCCTTTGTTCTGGGGATTCTTGGGGTTTGTGATGTCACCAACCCGGGAAAAAGCTCTTTGTAGTCCCTAACAGCTGTTTGTTGTAGTCCTTAAAAAGTGATTTCTGTAAAAGAAAATATCTCCCTTTGCATTGAACTTTGAGCATCAATACTTTTTTCTTTCCCATGTATCTTCTTTCACAAGAGAACCACAATTATTCCAGTAGCGCAGAGAAGTTATGCATCTATTTTATTTTGATTATCTTTTCAGGCACACAAATGGGTGGTGAAGAGTAACATTAGCAAGCTAAGAGCAATAACATCATCTTGGAGATGCACATGGATGCCACCAGCACATAGAGATTCACAGAGAACAACTAAATCATACTGTAATTTAACCCAAATTCAACTTTCAGTCTTCCGCAAATTGAATCCAGTCTGTTAGCCCTGGAGATGGAGTTGGAGTTAGTTATTTTTAGAAATAAGATGTGGAAAAAGTTCCACAGACTGCATTAGCTTGCAGATCTTTATTAAATGAAAGGTTCCAAAGCTTTTTTACTTAAACGTACTGTTATTTATTATAGATTTGCAGGCCATACAGCAGTGTTGTTTGCAGGGTGTTGCTACACATTAGCTAAGGTGTTCTGAGTGGTTGTTAGTGTGTTGCTAAGGTGTTCTGAGTGGTTGTTAGTGTGTTGCCAAGGTGTTCTAGGTGGTTTATTACTGGTGTAAGTCAAAAGATATCCTGGTTTCTAGGTGTGGCTTTATATTGCCTCTGTATGCCCTTACGAAAAAGAAAGTATACTTTCAGTCTACTTTTTATATACTTCTCAGAAATAAACTTAAATTTGCACTTAAGTATACTTATACTGACAGAAAAGTCTAAGTATATTTGGCCTATACTCTCAGACTCTGTTTTGATCGAGATATACTTAAAAGTACATTGTTTGAAAATATTGATTTATAAAGAAAACAGATATATTCCTAATTCTGAGTATCTGAATTTTTGTGTAGGCTAGTCCACTGGTAGAGTACATAGGAATTTACTTCAAATCTACTTCACTCTTTCCTCGCCATTGACTGAATTTTCAGGTTAGACAATAGGGGGCGCTGTTACGCATCTTCTGAAAGAGTACAGAATCTCCGGATCAAAATGCAGGAGAAGAACAAGCGATAGATGATAACGCAAATGTTCAATAAAGCGGTCATAAAACATTAAACAGCATATAAATCAAAACTGCCATGTGTGACTATGAGGACTATGAAGCTTTGGGGATGTTTATGGACTCGATTTACTCCATCTGTGTTTAATCATCGTTCTTCATAGTCTTTGACAAAAATGCAATTTTCTCAGCTTTTTGTTTAAAATGTTTCCCTCATTTTTTTAAAAATGAAGTGTTAAATAAAAAAGGATTCAGGATACAGTTAAAGGTATTTCAAGTATAAAAAAATAATACCTAAATAGGAACATAGCAGTATACTTAAAGTGCAAAAATAATATATAAAAAATAAACTATAAGTGTGATGTTATGTTCACTTGTAAGAAAACTTACAAGTATACTTGCATTAACTAGTAGTTTACTGAGAGTATATTTCAAAGTCTATACTAAAAATGTACTAGTAGTATTAAAATAGTAAACTTGTTCACTTGAAGTACAGATGCAGTACAAATGAGAAACGAAGCTGTGAACTAGCTACTTAAAGTTTACTACTGTTACACTTATAGTGCACTTAAACGTATACTTCAACCAATTTAGTGCCAAGCGGTATTAAAATAGTAGTTTCCTACTAGTACATTGATACTAGTATACTTACTACATAAAGCATACTTAAAAAAATATACTTGAACATTACTTAAGTATACTTGATAAAATGAACTATACTTCTTTTTCGTAAGGGTATTAACCTGGAATTGATTTTAACATCAAATAATTAAATGCATCACCCCTCTAATGATTATTCTTTTATTCTTTTCCTCTTCAGTCTGTCTAACATGAAGGTGGACGCCGATAAGCACCATGTCCCAGCAGCATAACATCAACACTTCTTGCTGACACGGTGCTGCAAAGGATGCTAGGAAACACCAAGCGTTTTTTTGGCAGCGCCGAGGACAAAGAGGGCGAGGATGAGGAGGACGAGGAGGAGGGATTAAAGAGAGCGAAACAAAATGGGATGATCGATATGGGAGACAAGGAACACCAGAACCGGGGTGGACGCAAGGTGGACGGATCCAAACCGGCAGCCGTTGTGATTGGATGGCAGAGAGGGGAGAGACAACCGAGGGCTGGCAATTTGGGCCAAAGAGGAATCCCGCATTTGCCCAGTCAGCCGACGCTTTATCATCAGACAACCAATCAGCCGCTGTATCACCCGGTCTTGACCAATCAGCAGGCCCGGCGGCGTATGATGGAGCGGAGCATGACCACGGTCACACCTGTAGAAGACTCGTACCTCGCTGTGATCGTCTTCCGCATCGGCATACCTGATATCAAACAAACGGTCTGTGCATTTCTGTTCACACACACACTCAGACGTACAGTACTCACAAACTCTACTAGAGTGTGGCCGATTCATCATTTCGATTACTTTTCGACTTATTCTTATTTAATTTTGCGTCTGCCAATATGGTACAGAGATTCATGTCTACCAATAATAATAATAATACTGCAAATGTGGCTTATTATTATTATTCATAATATTATTTATAACTAATATTTTATTTTATAGATGTGTAATGATTTTTCAGTTATGTCTATTTTTTGTTGTTGTTAATAATAATATAAATAGTCAAAATTATTTTTATATTTGTTTTTTAGTTACTGTTGTCAAATGAAATAAAATAATTAAAAATTATATTATAAAATATTAGTATAATATAAATTATAATATAATTATATTGTAAAAATATAATAAATTCTATTATTAATAATAATGATAATATTTTATTCTTATAGATGCATATTTTTAGTTATTATTGTCATCAGTTTTATTATTATTATTATGGTTATTATACATATTCATTAATAATATTTTACTTTTATAGCTGTATTGTAATTTTTTTAAGGTTATTATTCTTATAAATATGTATTATTATTATTATACAATTAATAATTTAGTTTTTTAAATTATTTTTTAATTATATAATTACATAATTTTTAATTATGTAAAATAAATAGACAATTTAAAATTGATTCTGCATATTGATAATTGGGCACTTAAAATAATTTGGTATTTGAGCCGTTTGTTGAAAATGCAATATTGGTCAGTCTGTAATTTTCCTTGACAGCATTGAGATATTAATGGAGACTTTTGCTGAATTCTCCTACGATTCTCAAGAGAAAAATACTCCAGTAATCTCACGTATCTCCTCTAGAGTTTCAGAAATAATGTCTCAGACACTAAAGTCTGTAATCAAAATTCGAAGATCTCAATGTAAATATATGTTGCTGTCTCCTTTGCTAAATTAATGTCTGGTGTTCACGTGTCAGTCATAAACACACACACACACACACACAAACTGTACAACAGTAAATGTTCCTAATGAGTTTCTGAAAGCTTCAAAGAAACACACATACACTTTAATATACTCTGGATCTATTGTGTCTCCCAAGGTTATCGTGGGAGGGATTGAGACATTAAGAGAAAATTTTAAAAATAAGTTAATTCATGGGGAGAAAAGGGGGAACATGGGAATCCTTAATGAAAGAATATTTAGTGCGTTTGTATATTAGTGTGTGTGAAGCTGTTTGGGGAAATTTTAAATAAACACACACACACTGAGTTTCCTCTCATGATTTGTGTGGGAGCTCTGACCTGATTTAATGTCAAAATCACTCTCATCTAAACTCATCTAAACTCCTGACTCAATTAGCAGCTCACTTAACATGCTCAATCGTGGCACAATTAACAGTCCCCAGATAAAGCAGCATGCTAGCACTCACTCTTCACAGTGCTGAAGTTTTGCTGTTGGATTTTAATATGCAGGATGGTTTATTGTTTGCAGTATATCAGATGTTTGTTTTAAAGCTTTTGAAAGGGCTTGTAAAAATGATTGCTCAAATGCAAACAAAACAGAAGCTCTTCTGTGTCGTTTTAAATTCATTTTCAACAGGTGTCAGTATTTTAAGCATACAAAATGTTTAATCTTTGTTGTGCACCACAGAAAATTATTGCAGGTTGCACGCTTTGCCTGTAAACCCTCCAGAATGTCTTTCCCATAGACATCCATTGTAAGTGCATTACTGTAAACATGACTTTTGTATGAGGTATGAGTCGAAATGAAGGTCAGTGGTGAACGACAGCACGTCACAGATGTCGCAGATAAATCCGAAGTTGTTTTGAACCTTAAATCCGGTTAAATCTGTTGTTCTTACTCTGTTTCCTCTCTCGCCGTCTGTAGAAGTGTTTGCGGTTTGATCCCGACTCAAGCGTTTGGAGTGCGAAGCAGCAGATTATTTGTTCTCTCGGCGAGTCGTTGTGGGACGTTTACAATTACGGCCTCTTCCAGCCAGCTGGAGACGGACGAGATGCCAAGTTCCTGGAGGAGGAGCGCTTTCTTCGAGAGTTTTCCCAGTCCCTGGAGAAGGGAGTGCCCTACCTGGAGGTGCTGTAGCGAATATTAGATCACAAACACTAGACAACATCACCCAGAATAACTTTCTGCACAGACATACCTTAAAGTCTTGGCTACAAAAAAAAAAGCTGGAACATTTCAATCGTTTATGGCCTGTAAAAAATGGTACAGGTCATTTAACTCATGTTGAGCCTATAGGGGCAAGTTGTCACAACAGAAATCTGCTGTTAACATAAACTAACAATACTTCAAAAGCATATTCATTTCAGCATTTACTAATACATTAAATTAATGAAATTCAAAAGTTGTATATGTTAATATTATTTCATAGAGTTGAGCTAATACAAACCATCAATGAATAATTGTATTTTGATTAATGTTATTTTAATTAATGTTATTAAGATTAATAAATAATGTAACAAATGTGTTGCTCATTTATAGTTAATATTAGTTAATGCATTAATTAACATTAACTAACTGGGAACTTATTGTGAAGTGTGATGGAATACCTTTATGAAAAATTATGAAATGATAAAAAAAAAAAAAAATTCTGTTTAAACTATATTACAGGGTTTTTAATGGCATTTCAGCACAATTTAAATATTAAAATAGTTACCAAAAAAGTAACTATTTTTGTTTTTATAGTAAAACTATAAACTATCAAACTTTTTGTTTTGACTGTCAGAAACTGCATTTTATACACTAAAGTTTAATGAATATAAAATATAAAAGACACATATTAAGGTAAAACACTTTTTTCACATTTATGAAAAATTCACATTTAGAGAAAATGATTTAATCTTTCAAATGATTAAAATCTACATTCATTATATAGTTGACCCTTATCTTAATATTTTTATTATAGTTTCAGAATTGCACAGTTTAGACTATTTAATGGCTCATTTAGTTCTTGTAAACTGAACAAGCTTTAACCAGTTTCTCTCTATTCCTCCCTCTCTTCCTGGTGTCTTTAACTCACAGTTCAGATACAAGACACGGGTCTACAAACAGACAAACCTGGATGAGAAACAACTAGCGAAACTGCACACCAAGGTGAATACAGGACAAAAATATTAATATCCACCAAAAACACATCTTGTATAATTGTAGAAACGGCCAGCAAAAATGAAATATTCAGTAGAGACGGATGTGTTGTGGATGAACACACTAAGGGAAGGAGGTGAAGTGTCTGTGTGTGTCTCCCTCTACAGGCCAATCTGAAGAAGTTCCTGGATTATGTTCACGGTGGAGCTGTGGAGAAATTGAGTAAAGCTCTGGATAAAGGACTGGATCCGAACTACCACGACACTGAGAGCGGAGGTGAGACACACGGACAATTTAAACTATGTTGAAGGGTCATGAATCCTTTGGGAGTCTCCAAATGGTCATTTTGAAAATATGCCCAAACAAACCCTTAAATGCAGCTTGCATTTTTTTGTAGTGCTAAACTCCTGAGTATGAAATTTAAGTGCAATAATTTTATTTGGACAGTCAATGTGATTCTGGAGGTTAGATCTGTTTTTGATCTAGATTGCATATATGATGTAGTAGATGTAGATTACATGGAGAATGCTTTGACATTCTCAGTTCTGATGAGCGTCATTGTGTCAGAATCGTCATTTTATTGACCTTAAACTCAGCACTCATTATGCTCCTCTGAGTCTATTTTCATCATCTGTCGTGCTTTTTCATTGAACAGATGCTTTTTATTTGATGTGACGTTCAGCACACTAATTGCACCGATGCTTAGAACAAGCAAGAGTTCAGTATCTCGCTCATGGGCAGTATGATGTCACAGTAACGCCGCAGCTCATTGGTCACTTCTAACCGAGACAATCCTTTCATGTTTGCCATTTTAACATTTAGTATGTCGTCTGTTATTCTTAAATAAAGCTGTTCTTCTGTTGCTGTAATGTCAGTATCTGTTTGCATCTGTCTCTCAGAAACGCCTCTGACTCTGGCGGTTCAGGGGAGCCTGAGCGTGGAAGGGATTCGTGTTCTGGTGCTGAACGGTGCTCATGTGGATTTCAGATCCAGAGATGGACTCACACCCCTCCACAAAGCAGTCAGAGCGCACAACCAATCCGCACTGATGGTACAAACACATGCAGTTCATTGAACAAAATGCATTTAAATATTTTGAGGTGCACCAAGTTGTTTTTTCTCTCTTAAAGTGGCACTATTATGCTATTTTAAAGTTCCTAATTTTGGTTTGGAGTCTCATACAATGGGTTTACATGCATCCAAGGTCAAAAACACTTTAATTTTCTCATAATATTTTTTGCCACTGTGTCTGAATCGGTTTGAACAAGGAGTCTGCTCTGCTCTGATTGGTCAGAGCCAAAACCAAACACTATTACCATTACTGAATTTCAGCTTCAGCTCTTCCTCGGCACTTGATACACAGTGATATTAACATGGGCAGCCAATGAAGACCAAAGGCTGGCATTATGCAAATTTCTCACAACCTACATAGGTTCGAGCAAGAAGTGAAACTGGAATTACCGATGACTCGATTCAGTCGGTTCAGAATCGCTTCTTTCAATAACTCCATTTATCTTTGAAACTTTGCAGACCATAAACAGATATATTTCACACTACACGAAATGTAATATCTGAAAACGCATAACAGGGGCACTTTAAAATAAGTTTTATACCTAAAAGGCTAGTCGTATTAGAAAAATTGTCATTTGAAAAAGTTCCTTCGTCTTGAGATCATGATCATGACCAGCTAAATACTTTGTTTTATCTCCAAAACCTTTCATTTGCAGAAGAAATTTATGGTGACAAATGCAAAATATTGGTTTGTGCATCTGTAATGGGGTTTGTTTGTAAATCTTAATGTGCATAACTCTTCATTTCCATCCCATCTTTCAGGCTCTGCTGTCTTTGGGTGCTTCTCCAGATTATCGAGACCGTTGTGGTCTGACACCGCTGTACCACTCGGTGCTGACAGGGGGCGACACGTCCTGTTGTGAAACCCTGCTGTACTATGGAGCACGACTGGGAGTCAGAGATGAGAACGGCTGGGACGAGTCACACCAGGTGTGCGTCACTAGTTTACAGTCTTATCCTCAAGGGAATAATAAATATCTAAGATTATGGATTCTTTGTGTATATGTGTGCATGCATGTGCCCGTTTCAGTTGGTTTTATTTTGTTGGTTTATATTCACACATCATTCTCTCTTTTTTTGGTTCTCTTTTCATCTCTCTTTGTGGCTGCTAAATTTCCACTTTAAATCAGTAAGCATCCCTGCATTTCTCTTTCCAAGGCCTTTTGCACATCTTTGATGGCCCACATTAAATTGTATAATAGAAAAATGTGTTTTGCTACATTAGATGACTAGAAATAGTAGGCTTAAACATTAAAATGTGGAATTTTAAAATGTTTGAATTTTTAAAAATTCAAATAGTGCTTGAATAATGACATTTGAGCTATTTCCCATCAGTCTCTCATGCTCTTTGCCCTTGCACATACTTGTGTGTTTCATCCTGGTCATCACTCAGTGTCTGTATTCATAAGCAGCTAGACTCTGTTTATCCTGTGTTGAAGATGTTTTCCCCAATCATCAGGTGTCAAATGATGGGATTCCTCAACCTTTATCCTTTAACCTTATTACACACCATAATGTCAAAACTAAAATGAGGGAAACAATGCTAAATGCCAACAGTAAAATGCAACTAAACGTATGAAATTAATTAGGCTTTTGTCAGTTTTTGAAATACAGGAGAAATGCTTCTTGCTATTGTTCGTTGTTGACATACATCTGATCAAAACCTACAGTATAAACTCAGGACAGTACAGTAGCAAAGTACTAGTGAATTATCGGCTGCCAAGAAGTTGTTTTATAAACTAAAACTATTCAAATAATTTTTGGTAATTGAAATGTTGACCTGGCATCTAAGTT
This sequence comes from Elopichthys bambusa, assembly GCA_037101425.1. NCBI lineage: Eukaryota > Metazoa > Chordata > Actinopteri > Cypriniformes > Xenocyprididae > Elopichthys > Elopichthys bambusa. Next base: position 24,971,772 of record CM074453.1, read on the forward strand.
AAAGTACAAAAAAAAGCACCTAGACAATTAAAATAAATTAAAGTTAATTAGAAATATTAAAGGGGCGTCCTTTGATCTTTTGACATACAAGGTCTTTGTACCATTAAAACATCCTGCAAGTTTCATAGCTTCAAACGTCCTCCTCATTAATAACAAAGCATTTATTTAATCAAGCTCACTTTGATATTGCGGTATCTGTGACGTCACTTAGGCAAACTCATTTGCATATTCCTGCCTCCAGAGCAAGACTTCGACGAATAGTTATGCAACATCACAGCATAGGCCCCGCCCACTGGCGTTCAGTCACTTAATGGCTGACATTTGCCGACATTTGCCTACATTGGATGCGAGCGTCGTGTCAAAAGCGAATAGAAGCCATTATAATCACTGATGCTGTCTACACTGTTCTGTGAATGATATTTTATATGGATAATATTTTCAAAACACTTATTCTTGTGCAATAGCGATTGGGCGTTTGATGCGGTTTCCTATGCAAAGACGTTACCGTTAACGTTAAAATTAATAATTTTTCCGCATATATTTGTGCAAAAATACTTTATTAACATTGTGCAGGAGAACCTCAAGAAACATATATATATATATATATATATATAAAAATAAATTTAACCTCTTTAATCCATGTAAAGCTGCAGTCCGGAACTTTTTTTGATAAAAAAAAATCAATTTTTTAACCAAGTACATATCCAGCAAGTGTTCAAAACTATCTCCTTATCTTAGCCCGATTCACAACGGTAAGCTTGTAATAATGTTTTATAATAAGAGCGACCTGGTGGAAATTCGAGCATGCAGCAGTTCGTCTTTGCGTCATTACATCACGTTTGTAAACAGAAAGAAGGAGTCCAGGCTAGTTGGCTTAATCATGTGAGGATGCTTGTTGTAGCGGATCATTTATAGCCTGTTCTTACAGCAGCTGAAATAATTAAACGTCAATCTGACAACCATCAGTGACAACTGGAGATTCACCTGCAGTCAAAAGCAAAAGGCTTCGGACTGCGGAGTGGCTACAGAAATTAAAATCTACAGGTAACGATACTACACACTAAATACACAGTCACGCAATGCTGATGTTGTTAACATTAACAATTTGAGAACAAAGTATAACAGTAATAATAATTTGTAGTGCAGTAACAATAATCCAGGCTTAGCGATCGTTAGATTTAATCATCATTGGCAGCACGATTTATTTGTAGACTAATGCTTTTTTCAGAACAAAAATGTTACTTCAGATGTTGTTCAGATGATATTTTCCAGTGAAAATTCTTATATTGGTCATACTTTCAAGACATAGAATCTGTGATTCTGAAGCATCCACACTGGTGTAGTGATTGACAGCAAACATTAGATTCATCCACGCTGATGCACAACGCACGTAACGATAACAATTCCGCATATGACTGCAATTGCAGGTTTCAAACAGAGATGGCGACAAAGAGGAAAAATGCCAGACTGCAGCTTTAAATTAAAAAAAATGAACCCTTTTAAAAATTAAAATGAAAACTGAAAATATAAAAATAATTCAAAACATCTATAATAGTATATGAATATTACTAAAACAACACTGCTGCCGAATGTAGTGTAAAAAATATGTTGCGTCAGGTTGTACATACTGTCTAATGTAAAAATCCTGTGAGAACCTCTGATTTAGCAGATATTTTTATCCGAAACATCTTCCAGTACTTACTACAGTACAGTTCGTGTCCCCCTGGAGCAACCTGGAGTTAAGTGCTTTACTTCAAGGCACAACAGTGATAGTTCACTGCTAGCAACCTTCCAGCACATCAACCCTGAGATATAACCACTGCACCACCAATGTCATGAGACTCACAGATGTTTCTATGCAATGTGCACCTGAAACTACATGAATCCCCACCACCCAATCACAGTTAAGCCTTCAACAAATGGAGAACAACATCTAGGTGCTTTTGAATCAGCTATCAGACACTTTCCATAGTCTTCCCCTGTCTGTCTCTCTCTCTCTCTGTGTCTCTCTCCATAGATCAGACATGAAGAGACGTTTGGAGAGGTTGAAGTTCACAGGTACCCATCTCTCATCTCTCATTTCATTCATCGTCTTCTAATGTCTGTCCTTGCTTAATATTAAACAAAAGGTTCTCTTTTTAATTCTCTCCTCTCTTTTCTGAACCTCTTTGTGCACAAATATATGAATACAGTTTCTTTTCCCCAATTCACAACCACCTACCTGCCAGTTACCCACACAACATGATACGACTCCCACAGCACCCTGAGAGCCCAGTGATTATATATATCTCTTGAATTAAGGCAGAGATTTAATTCTGAGCTTCTGGCCCATAAGAAGAACATTTAGGAGAAATTGAATGAAGTTCAAACAAACAATATGGGCTTTTTAATGACCAGTACTGAATATCTAGAGAGCAGAGCAGGGTTATTGTGGTAAACTAGAACTAAAACCATAAAAATTGTTACTTGAAATAAAATAAATGTTGACTATAAATATAAATAATTATATATATATATATATATTTTAAAAAAAACTATAACTGAAATAAAAATTAATATAAACGAAATAGACGCATTTTAAAAAATATTCAAGGATTGTAATGATAATGGAAAATATCACATTGAAAGGATAATTCAAAATAGTAATATAAACTATAATAGTAACTTGATGATACTAGAATAACATTGAGGCAGAGTAGTGGATACAGTTCAGATCATAGACTGTAAAAAGATGGACGATGCGTCTCCACTTCCTTCCACTGTAGAAAAATGAAGCCAAAATATTCTGGGTCGCTCCCGATGACGTCATTCAGAGCCCGAGTCTGCGCAGTAGTGATCCTGAGGTGGAGCCGCGGTATCAAAGTCCCGCCCACGTTCACAGGCACAGCTGTCAATCATGATGTTACACCCCTTTTTTATAGCATCAAATAACTAACTAAAACCAAACTAGATACGTGTGCTTGATGAAAACTACATAAAATGACAGAAACCTTCTTTGGGAAAAAAATGATCTGAAGTGAAATTGGATTTTTTAGTTGATTACATGGAGAGGGCAATGCTTTGGCTTCTTTTCAGGATGTGTGTGGCACACTTTATTCATATGTTTAGATCTTTCTGTACAAATTATACTGTTAACCAAATTACCACATCTGTTAACTGGCCAAGATTTGTCACTTACAGTGTTGTGCAAGATTCAGTGGGACCTTCCCTTAGACCCCAAAGCACTTGCATTGGCTGAAAGAAATTGTTTTGTGTATTGTATGCACATTATGATGATAGTAGTTTTAACCATTTAAATGCCAGTTATTGTCTTTTTTAAATTATACAGGATGCATCACATTAACCTAATTAAGTAATCATATCAAAATGTTAAATTTTTAAGCAGTTCATTTGAGAGTACAATAATATATATTTTAGGTTTAACAAGAAGATGCAATATTACTTTCAATAATAAACTCCACAAAAGGAAGACGTTTAACCAGGTTTCTTGAGATGTCCCAGCTTCTAATCTAGCAATGACTGTAATGCTATGCTGTCTTTACTGCCCTCTTTAGGTTGTTCCTCTAGTTTTTCCCTGTTCTTCAGACTTTTTCCCAAATATAGGTCGGATTTCCTCTTATTTCTATAACCTCTGTGTTTTGTTCACTCAACTGTAGGCGTGCCAGCATGGATTTGCCCAACACTTAGAACACCTTCTGTTCTATGGAGCAGACACCACTTCCCAGAATGCATCAGGAAACACTGCTCTCCACATATGTGCCCTTTACAACAAGGTAATCAACAATCTGGCAGTAATCCACCAGGTTTTATCTTATTTATCATGGTTTAGTTTTATGTTATTGTAGTATTATGTATCTACTATTCATATTTTGAATAAGCTTTAATTTTTATATTTTCTGTTTATTTTAATTTCAGTAATTTTGTTAGTTGCTTGTCATTTTTTTATTAATATATATTTTTTTAAATATTACAATTTAGGTTTAAAATTTCAGTTTTAGTTGTTTTATTTTGTTTAAATATTTTTTTTCAATTAACAAAATGTTAAATTGTTGTTATTAATATTTTGAATTAGCTTTAATTTTTATATTTTCAGTTTATTTTTATTTTTTATTTTTGTACTTTTGTTAGGTGCTTATGTCATTTATTTATTTAATAGATTACAAATTAGGATTAATTTATTTTTATTTCAGTTTTAGTTCATTAGTTGTCAATGCAACATTTCTAATTTCTTCTGAAGTTCTTTATCCAATATTTATTTTATTTTATTTCAGCTTTATTTCAATTAACAACATGTTTAAATGATTTTAGTTTAGTTTAATGACTAATGATTGACATCTCCTCTGTCCATTCAGGAGAGTTGCGTCCGGGTCCTTCTTTACCGAGGAGCCAATAAGGAGATAAAGAACAAACACGGTCAAACCCCCTTCCAGGTAACTGTGTGTTATCAGTCCTAATCACATGACTTATTATGAATGCATGTGGGGTGTTTCTCCTCTGTACTAAACAATACATTCTAGCAGAACATGAAGACATTGACATTAAGTGCACAAATAAATATGTGCAAGTGAACGTTTCTTAGAATGTAGATTGCAAAGGTTGTCCTCAAATCCTCAAATTAGAGACTGCATTGTTGCAAAGTACATTGCAATGCTGTTTTCACAGGTTGCTGTGATGTCGGGCCATTTTGAACTTGGAGAAATCATCAAAAATCACAATGACGCAGATGTTGGTGAGTGTGCATCTTTATGTCAGAAAGAAATGATAAGTATACCATAGCGATCTTCCAAAATTTAGCCTATATGTAGGCTACTCATGGTGTGATTTTGTTTTCTACAACGGTACCTTGTTTTGGCCAAATTCTAAGGCAGAGTTTCATGTATCCTTTACAGAGAAGCCAAAACCCATAATGCGTTGTGACAAAGCTCTAATGTTTTTATTACCTTAGAATGATCCATTTCTATCTCATACACTGCGGGTCCCCTTACATGTTAAAGGGTTAGTTCGCCCAAAAATGAAAATAATGTCATTTTTAGGGTTGGGTATCGAGAACCGGTTCCAAATTTCAAAGAACCGGAGATTCGATACAATGCGCGCATTTCGATTTCTAGCCCTTGCATTAGCTTTACTACTAGATATATTTATGGAGATGAGAAATAAAACCCGCCCTGTACAGCTATGATCAGCTGTTCGGCTGAGCTTTCGATGTTGTTACAGAAAGGCCGAAGCTCATCAGTTGGTTCTTGTCACATGACCTGATGTCACATGATGTTATAATCTCACCGCGGCATAGGCATGCCTGGAAACAATTGAAATAACGACAATTGAAATAACGACATTTGAAATAACGAACTTGTGCGTGCAAAAAACGCGATATGTGAATGGCCCCTAAGAAACCGGCGAATTTCGTTTCATGAAGAGAACTGTTTAATTGATCAGAGTTTAACGGAGTTTATTGTGAAAGTGGACATTCTGGTGGTGAAATGTGTCAAATGTATCTTGCCTATTTTTTCTTAAGGTCCGATGTTTCTCCTTCATTTTTGAAAGAGAAACATCGGACACATTTCATGATGATACGTTTAATTCATTTAATTTTAACGCGTAGCGCTGTTTTTAAACTTGTAGTTAAGCTATAATGTATTCGTTATTTGTTTAAAAGCGATTAAAAACAATTTGATTCGTTTTGCATGACCAAAAACGGAAAGGTTATTTTTTCTCATGTTTTAGAGCTCCGATGTGTCCTGACATCCTAAAAAAATTTTTATTTGGAAAAATAAGTAATTACAAATGTTGTTTGTGAATTTTATTTTTAATTTATTTTGATAATGAACAGGCTGTGATGTCAAGCAGTGCTATTGACATGCGTGCGCGCGAGGCGCCGGCGTGATCACTTGAACTGCTTCCTTACACAACTTAAAATACTCATTTTGGTACACACACATGCGTGACAAAACTGTGTTTACAGGAATATTTTGACATAATTTCTGCTCCTCGTCCTCCCTGACTTTGCACAAGGTCTGTGCAAGCAGGCTTACAAGGGGAAACGCATATTTGTGAAAGCCCCGGGGCCAGCTGTGTGCCAGTACATCTGTCCCGAGTGTTCCCTCGGACAGGGAGTAAAACAGCTGGCAGTGGGAGGTTTCTGGCGAGGCAAACAGGTCTACCTGAGCCTCTCCGAACTCTCTCCAAATCAGCTGGACCACCTGGTGGTGGAGTTGCCACACTCCCAGCAACGCAGCTCGCGTGAGCTCGTTGGCCACATGGTTGAGCACACCGGGGACATGAATGGCGCGAAGCGACCTCAGAAGACTCCAAAAGAGGAGATGGCAGGCGAGTTGTGATGGGAGCGTAGACCACCTTGACGGTTGATGTACGCAACAGTCGCAGCGTTGTCCGTGCGGACCAGCATATGCTTGCCCTGTAACGGCCCTTTCAGGCGGCCCAGGGCAAGGCGTACTGCTAGCAACTCAAGGCAGTTGATGTGCCAATGCAGATGGGGGCCCGTCCACACCCCTGATACTGCATGCCCGTTGTACGTGGCACCCCAGCTGGTGGCAGAGGCATCTGTGAACACCACAGCACGCCAAGACACCTGCTCTAGGGGCACTCCTGCCCGAAGAAACAAGGGGTCCGATCATGGGCATTCCGGAGTGATTGCCACCCGGAGCGTGCTGTCTGTTCGACCGAATCCAACTCCATACCGAGAAAAGAGATCCTCTGCACAGGGGAGAGTTTGCTCTTTTCCCAGTTGACCTGAAGGCTGAGGTGACTGAGCACCAGGTCCCAGTGTTGGGTCCCACAACTGATTACGAGACTGAGCTAGAATAAGCCAGTCATCAAGATAGTTGAGGATGTAAACACCCTGTTCTCTCATGGGAACAAGGGCTCCCTCCATGACTTTCGTGAAGACGCGGGGAGACAGGGCCAGCCCAAAAGGTAGGACCTTGTACTGATCGACCCTCGAACGCAAAGCACAGGAACGGCCTGTGTCGAGGGTGTTGCTGCGCAACACTTACCTGGTTCCAAGGTCGGGCAGGGGGCGCAGGAGAGGCTTTGGCTGCCTCCTCAAACTGCAGGAAGAGGGGGATGAGAGTGAAGAGGTTCTTGCCCTCCCACTACTCTCTGAGCCCTCTTCGGACCCGGAGATGAAGGAAACTTTTTTTGAAAATTTGGGACAGATTTACCACCCGGCCCTCCTCCGGGGGAAGGAGTGGAGCGGTCACCATCTCCTGAAGAGCAGTCCCAACCATCTCCAGGTCGCCCGTCCTAGGGCCTCTTGCTCTTGGCTTTACCACCCTTGTTGGCGGAGGCCTGGACGCCATAGCATGTAAGGCGGAAGCGGCTTCCCCGCAGGCCTGGTAAGCCCTGCCGGTAAGATCCGACGAGTGCTTACAGGCCCGGGAAGAGAGAGACGGCTCCCCCCGCCAGGTGCGTATAACCCTTTGCCGTACCGCCATCAAGGGTGGTGAGGGAGGAGGATCCACCGGAATGGTTTTGGGCAGTAAAAGGTGCCGTCCACGTACCGGTGAGTTCTTCATGCACCTCCGGGAAGAAAGGAACCGCGGTGGGTGGCTGAGAACCAGCACGCACCACCCCGAGATACCAGTCGTCCAACCGCGAGGGCTCGGGACACGGTTGAGGGTTGACACGGTGGACACGAGCCCAACCTTGCTGGCAGCCCGGGAAAGCATAGCCATCATGTCTGGATCCAAATCGGCGACTGAATGGGAACTAAAATTACTAAAGCTAAAACTTAATTAATTAAGGTTAAATAGAAATTTACAAAAACACAAAAAGCAAAAGCACATAACAAAATTACTACATTTTAAAATGAAAATATACTATAATAGTATATAATAAAAAACTTTATTTTGTTTTTCTGTCAATGTACTCTTTCCAAATTGCTTGCTTTTGAAGTTCCTTAGAAGGCAGCTGCCTATGTAGACAGTAGACATCAAGGCAGCTCACTAAGTTTTGGAACAGAGCCCATCTCTATGTAATCTCTTCTTCTTTAATCTTTTATTCTTTCCCATCAGTTCCTTTTTTGGAAACTCCCAAATATGTTCCTCACTTTATGGATGGTATGTTGAATCAACCCATCTCAGCTGGCCTTCAGCATCCTCACCCACTGCTCCGTGCCAAGAGTGAGAACACAGTGACTACGCTCATGGATCCCGTAGTGATGCCCACTGCTGCTGCCAGCATGCCACCTGCTCAGGTAGCCCTTAACCTCCTGCTGGCCATCAAGGGAACACACAAGCAGAGACATCAGTCACTAAATCATTCGTTTTCTCTCATTTCAATCAGACTCAACGCCGGGCCTCTTTCGCTTTGAGGAGCTCCAGCAGTCCCCGCGGAGCTCGAACCCGTTCCCCGTCTCGTGGGAGAGAAGGAGGAGAGAAGGAGGAAAAGCAGCAAAAACAGCGAGGGAGGCAGGGGTGAGTATACTGTAGATACACAAAAAATGTCTATGGTGGTTGTTTTTGGCCATTGCAGCAATGATTTTTAAAAGCTGATCCTGTAAAATTCCTGTGAAGAGGTTTGTTTTTGCCAGATTTGGCAGGTTCACTGGGTTTGTTAGTGCATCTTATTCATCCAACAACACTAAATAAAAGTACACTAAATACAGATCATTACTCCAGTTTTCAGTGTCACATGATTCTTTAGAAATCATTCTAATATGCTGATCTTCTGCTCAAGAAACATTTATTGTGTACAATTGTACAAAATATTTGTGTAAATTTCAGGATTCCTTGATGAATAGAAAGTTCAAAAGAACAGCATTTGTCTGAAATACAAAGCTTTTTTAACATTATACACTACTGTTCAAAAGTTTGGGGTCAGTAAGAATTTTAATTTAATTTTTTTTTTTTAAAGAAATTAAAGAAATTAATACTTTTATTCAGCAAGGATGCATTAAATCGATCAAAAGTGACAGTAAAGACATTTATAATGTTACAAAAGATTATATTTCAAATAAATGCTGTTCTTTTGAACTGTCTATTCATCAAAGAATCCTGAAAAAAAATTTACACAAATATTTTGTACAATTGTACACAATAAATGTTTCTTGAGCAGAAGATCAGCATATCAGATTGATTTCTGAAGGATCATGTGACACTGAAGACTGGAGTAATGATGCTGAAAATTCAGCTTTGATCACAGGAATAAATTACTTTATAAAATATATTCAAACAGAAAACAGTTATTTTAAATTGTAATAATATTTCAAAATATTACCGTTTTTACTGTATTTTTAATTAAATAAATGCAGCCTTGGTGAGCAGACGAAACTTCTTTTAAAAACATTAAAAATCTTACCGTTTTCAAACATTTGACTGGTAGTGTGTATATATATATATATATATGTAAATGATTGAAACGGATCAGTGGGATTTTTGAACAATTTTCATTTACACAAACCATCTGATGGAACCACAAAAATAAATAGACTAAAATAAATTATTAAATAAAAATAGAAAAAAATAAATACATAAATAAAAAATATATGAAAATAGATTAAAATTAATTAATAAAATTATTTTAATTAAAATAATATTTAAAATAAATAAATACAAAGACAAAAAAAGTAAAAAAATAAGATTTAAATAAATCAAATAAAACTGCTAACAGTGCAATACTATAGTGACTAGTGTGTAGAATAATAATATATATTAAAATATTTTCCAAGTAATATTTCACTATTGTAGTTTTTATTAATATTTTGATTTAACATTAATTTTTATATTTTCTCTTTTCATTTTCATTAAATTTTTTTGTAATTTTATGTGCTTTTGTCATTTTATTTTATTTTTTAAATAAAATTTATTTATTTTCAGTTCAGTTCAGTTTTAGTTTTTTTTTTATTTCCAGCAATTTTAGTGCTTCAGCTTAAACGTATTTCAGTTAATACGTTTTTCATCTAATATATTTTTTTTAATTCAGCTTCTTTTCATTTATTTAGATTTTGTAATGCTTGACACGAGAGAGACTTTTTAGTGAAGTTTGATTAGAGCTGCTCATTCCTGTAAAAGCTACAGTAAAAAATTTAAACCCTAGTAGCGCCACTAGTTAGTTACTTAACAGCGCTGTGTAAAGCTCACTGCAAATCATGACAAACAGCTCAAATCTTTCTGACTGGGAAGAACATTTCAGCTTCAGCCTGTGCCGCAAAATCAATCATCAGTCTCTCAGCAGGCCTGAAGCGCACATAACAAGAGCGACTCCTGCTAGGATGAGCTGTTTTTTAAGCCAAGTTCAAACCGATGGAAATGAGAATCACCTTAGGGCATCATAAATTAATAAATGAATTTCCCAGGATGCCTCTGGGTTGTAATTACATTTGTTTTCTTTCAATTTACCCCGTCGTTTGATTTCCATGCTGGTAAACGTCCCTTTGGTGACTAAACAATCTCAGCCTGTCAAGAACTCTTCCGGGTCAGATTTCAAACCAAAATAAAAAAAATATATAGTTGTGCTCAAAATTATTCATACCCTTGGTAAATATGACCAAAGAAAGCTGTGAAAATAAATCTGCATCGTTAATCATTTTGATCTTTTATTTTAAAAATGGGGGGAAAATCTCTTTATGAAATAAATGTTTTTCTCTAATACTCACAATTAATCATAACCTTTTATTCAATACTTTTTGCAACCTCCATTTGCCAAGATAACAGCTCTGAGTCGTCTCCTATAATGCCTGATGAGTTTGGAGAACACCTGAGGAGAGATCAGAGACCGTTCCTTCATGCAGAATCTCTCCAGATCCTTCAGATTCCCAGATCCATGTTGGTGCTTCTTCTCTTCAGTTTTCTTTAGGGTTCAGGTCAGAGAACTGGGGCGACCATGGCAGAAGCTTCATTTTGTGCTCAGTGACACATTTTTGTGTTGGTTTTGATGTTTGTTTTGGATCATTGTCCTGATGGAAGATCCAACCACGACCCATTATTGGATTTCTAGCAGAAGCCGTCAGGTTTTGATTTTTTTTTTTTTTGTTTCATCTGACCATAGAACATTTGAAAAGTAACTGACACTGCTGGAACTTCAAACGGGATGGCTTCTATGGTCAGATGAAACAAACAAACAAAAAGCAAACACTCAAGATTGTTTTGGTGCACACAGGGGTAAAAAGTTCCCCATGTGAGCGGTGGGTTACGACCGATCTTGGACCTGCGTGTTTTGAATCGGAGCCTCCACAAGCAGCGATTGACCTGAAGGACACGTACTTTCATGTCTCGATTCATGTCTCGATGAAATATACTGCTGTATCTTTAATGTTGTGGGCCTATATTTCGGCTGGAGGTCCTGGACATCTTGTTCAGATACATGGTATCATGGATTCTAGCAGATACCAACAGATAAAAAATCAAAACCTGACTGTCCCTGTTAGAAGTCATATAATGGGTCGTGGTTGGATCGTCCATCAGGACAATGATCCAAAACAAACATCAAAACCAACACAAAAATGTGTCACTGAGCACAAAATGAAGCTTCTGCCATGGTCGCCCCAGTCCTGACCTGAACCCTGAAGAAAATGAGTGGAGTGAACTGAAGAGAAGAAGCACCAACATGGATCTGGGAATCTGAAGGATCTGGAGAGATTCTGCATGAAGGAACGATCTCTGATCTCTCCTCAGGTGTTCTCCAAACTCATCAGGCATTATAGGAGACGACTCAGAGCTGTTATCTTGGCAAATGGAGGTTGCAAAAAGTATTGAATAAAAGGGTATGATTAATTGTGAGTATTAGAGAAAAACATTTATTTCATAATGAGATTTCCCCCCATTTAAAATTATTATTCTCCAGTAAAAAAGGTTTGATTTTTGTGGATTTTTTAAATAAAAAATCAAAATGATTAACGATGCAGATTTATTTTCACAGCCTTCTTTGGTCATATTTACCAAGGGTATGAATAATTTTGAGCACAACTATATATTTTACTTTAAGCAAATTAAGTCCAGTTTTAAGATTTGTTTTACAGCGCAACATTATTTTCACATTTTTGCTCCCAGTTTTCTTACTGTAATGTAGGGATTGAGATTTTAATTTAATATTTAAATAATTTAAGAAATTCAATAATTTAACAACATATTTGCATGTTCACTTTTTTATTTTACATTTAATTATTAGCTTTTAATCAACCTTTAGGCCCTTTAATTGGCTTTAATTTATGCTGGTTTATGTTTGTTTTTTTAACAAAAAAGAATCACCATTGAGAATAATGGAAATTACAGAAGAAAAAAAAAAAAAAATAATAATGAAAAAATAAAATGTCTGGATGCATTACAGTAATGAGAAGGGAAAATGGGCTTAATTGTTATGAACATTTTTAATGGCCCAAAAAATAGCTTCATTTTCATTTTTTTCCCCCATGATATTTTAAGCAAAATGTCATTTCTTATTTCTTTGTTTTGCTTTTGGGCTGAAATGTGACCTGTCCGTTTATATTCACCCATAGATTAAGAGTGTAGTTTGTAGCATTTGAGATGGTTTCACTATACATTTGCTGTTCAGTAGTGCATAAACATCACATTTCAAGTGTTAATACATGTTTAAACCCTTACCTCTTTCATTGTGTGTGTTTTTTATTACATGTTAACTGTCAGCATTGATTTCTGTTGGTACCATTACAGAAGCTCTGACTCACTATTTTGCACTGTTAGGCTTCTGGCCAAAGCTCTGCTGCCATACTGAGTTAATTCTTACTCAGTGGGTAAGAAACAAACATTATCTACTGTGTAAAAGAATCAATCATCAGGCTATGGAGTCTGTACAGTAGAACACCTAGAATATATTCTGATTAGACTAGGATACTTTTACATTTGGTCCAGTCTGTCTTGAATATTTGGTTCCATCCTTAAAAAAAAATTATAATCTTTTTGTATGGGGGTTTGGTCACACGGTGTTCAATAATGGATGAGATCCAGATATTAAGGAGTTAATTATTAATTATATTAAGCAAATCCTTGGAAACTTAGCCTATAAAATAAACATTATTCATTGGCTTTAATGCACAAAGTCACCCGCCTACAACAATTTTTATTACTTTGGATAGGATACAACTTTATGCCTGCGTGTTCACATTATTGTGTTCTGTATTCCTGTCTGTCCTGTGTTATTTTAGTGTTGTTTATGTACTATTATTATATTTTATATTTCCAGTCTCATTTTAATTGTAATTTTAGTAGTTTTCTAATGTGTTTTGTCGATTTTGTTTCATTTTATTTTTAGTAATTTTAGTTCTTTCAGCTTTGTTTAACAAATTAACATTTTTAATTTGCGTTTAAGTTCGTTTTTGTCATTTTTATTAGTTTTTTTTATATATATATTTCTATATACAGTAGCTGCAATTTATATTTATTTCAGTTTTTTAGTATTTTTACTACTTAAAACTTATTTCAGTTAGTTGCTTGGGCAACTTTTTTAAAAAGTTTTTTTAAATTGAAGTTTTTCATAATTTTATTTTATTTCAGCTTTATTTCAATTACCAGAACAAACAAAACAAAAATAGCCTGTTAACGGTCAGCGTTCTGGTAGCGGGACACTTGTCATACTTTTTTATTGCTCTTTTCCCCTATCACATATTTTAGTAATCATCATAAATTAGGTATGATTTAAAAGCTTAAACACTCAAAATTCATCGCGTGAAAATGTTTGAATTTGGACGTTGCGTTACACTGGAAACAGTACTTTAAAGCCTTTTATCAGGCTGTTTTTGTCATATCAAATTTTTTGTAACACAACTGGGTTAGACATGGCTTTTGATGTTCTAGAAATTTTCCAGATCATTTTGTAAAATATATACGTTTTAGTTCAGTTCATTTGCTTTACAGTAAACTTAAATATCTGTAATATTTTTACACTTTCATTTTTTTAAAACCGTTTTGCAGTAAGTGTCTTCTTTAAAAAGAGACCGACCTTAGGTCTGTATTCCAAAGAACTACAACCATTTAAGTTCAGATATGTGTTAAAAAAGGGAGATGACAGTTAACAAGTTAACAGTTTTGTTTTAGTTAACAATATCAGAGCTGTTATCTGTCTGTGTGTTTTTGTGTTGTAGAGGGGGCGGAGGTCAGAGGAAAAGGCTTTACAGCGCCGTTCCAGGCCGTGTGTTTGTGGCGACGCGCTCTCACTCGGCTCACGGTGAGCGTGAGATCAGCCTCAGCAAAGGAGACAAGGTCAAAGGTCAGATGATCTTTCTCATTATGTCATTTTTTTCAAGTCAATATAAAAAAATGCATGATAAAATATCCCATCTTACATTTTCTACTTGTTGATGTTGATGGTAATGTTCACTTTGAATATTTAAATGTACTAAAGCGATGCTGAACTCTTCTCACTCTCAGTGTTGAGTGTAGGCGAAGGAGGATTCTGGGAAGGAACAGTGAAGGGCCGCACAGGCTGGTTTCCTTCTGAATGTGTTGAAGAGGTGCTGCCCCAAAACCAGGAGCAGCACACAGGTAGTGTCTACAAACACAGACCTGAGCTCTCTTTAAAATCTCTTTGTGTCTCCTAGACTACATTCTCGCGAGATAAAAAGTAGAAGGAGTAGGAGAAACATCTGAGACAAAGTTGGAGCAGTTCTCCTGACCTATGATAATAAACATCTGAGCAATAATATTCTTCTGCTTACCCATCTAAAGTTTGACTTCTGTTGTGCTTAAAGTACACAGGCCATATTATGCCTTTTTACAGTGCCTTGACAGAGTCTTAATTTTGTTTTCGGGCTCTACTAGAGCAGGTTTTCATGCTTGAATGTTCAAAAGCACATTATTTTCCTCATAATCTCCATTGTTGCAGCTCCTCTCTTTCCAGTCTGTCAGTAACACTCTGTTTAGTTCCTGTTTCTATGAAGCCCCGCCTTCTGAAAAGCACAGTGTGCTCTGATTGGTCGACTGGACCAGTGTGTTGTGATTGGTCAAGCGCTTTGAGCATGTCACACTCCTTACCATAACCGGCAGTTTCAACACACTACTAACTAACTCAACCAGGCCCCCCCCCCCCCCCTTTATTCTGTGTATGAATTATTTAAATGAGGAATATTGTGATGTGTTCGTTCCTGGAAGAAAACTCAAGACAATGGAGGCGTTTCAGGGAGTTCGGAAACAGTGACAATGATATAGAGAGATACTTTATAACCGTAATCCTAAAACACTTTTTTGAGGACGTCCCCAAGAGCTTTTCCCTGTGGTGGTTTGCCTACTCACATAATCTTCATGCGCACAGCACACGAATATGCAAAATCACATCAATTTGAATACATCACACTTCCACTCACAGAGATATACACGCCTACATGTACTAACAGTCGGAGTGTGTGTGTGTGTGTGTGTGTGTGTGTTTCAGAGAGCCGCAGCGAGAAGGCGAAGAGGA
Source organism: Elopichthys bambusa (assembly GCA_037101425.1). Taxonomy (NCBI): domain Eukaryota; kingdom Metazoa; phylum Chordata; class Actinopteri; order Cypriniformes; family Xenocyprididae; genus Elopichthys; species Elopichthys bambusa. The sequence goes on from CM074453.1 coordinate 24,987,141, forward strand.
AACTGTTTCGTCATTACACAGTAGGAACGTACGATGGCCTCGAAGTGCCCAGGTGGGAACAGAACAAAATCTGAATTCACTTGTTCCAATGTTAAAAGCAACTGAATATGAATTTTCTTGTTTGAATTAAATAGACATTTATTTGGCTTACTATTATTGTAATATTAAATGTAAATAATATTTAATATTTTATTTAATTAAAAAAAATATATATTTAAATTAAATCATTTGTTAATTTTATATATATATATATATAAGATTTTAAAAATAAATTATATATACATATATATATATATATATACAGTCTTCAGTGTCACATGATCCTTTAGAAATCATTCTAATATGCTGATTTGCTGCTCAAGAAACATTTCTGATTATTATTATAAACATTTCTTCAGGATTCTTTGCTGAATATAAAGTTCAAAAGAACAGCATTTATTTGAAATATAATCTTTTGTAACATTATAAATGTCTTTGCTGACACTTTTGATCAATTTATTGCATCCTCACTGAATAAGAGTAAATTACTGACCCCAAACTTATATTAGTTAATATTCCATCATTTCTAATACTGTAAGTACAGTGATAAATATAAAACTCTCCTTGTTATTATAAGTTAAAAACTGAACTAAAATCATGTGGTTTCACTTTGCTTTTTGCATTTCTAGCTTTTCTGTTTGCAATTGTGTGTGTGTGTGTGTGTGTGTGTGTGTGTGTGTGTGTGTGTGTGTGTGTGCAGGTTTGGCTATGCTTGTGAAGGCCAAATGTCCTCACTTGTATACTGAAATAGTATGACAACTGACTAGTGATGACATTTTACTGGTCCTCACTAGTTAAAAAGGTTTATAAATTGATCAAACATGTTTCAGTTTAAATCTAGAGTTCTGCACATGTTTCTGTGATGGCTAAGTTCAGGGGTAGAGGTTGGATTAGGCCATAGAAAATATCATTAACCTTATTTGAAATCAGTGGAAGTCTATGCAATGTCCTCACTAATATACTATAGTGAAACAAACCTGTGTGTGTGTGTGTGTGCACAAGTATAAACTGAACTGTAGATGTTGATCCACTAAAATCTGTTGATGGGTTTTTGTCAAATGGATTCACCATAAGAAAGATTAGCGGCTGCTCCATGTTTCCAACGTTTGCTGGCAGGTGCAAAAAGCGAGTCTCTGCCTCCACTAGACGGGTATGCAAATGTCACAGCCACTTTCAAAAAATTACACAACAATGTTTGGATCTGTGGCTCTCATGTGGAATATTAACACATGCGGTGTGAGCCGCTGCTGTCTCTCTGCTCAGATCTGTCTTTCTCTCTCTCTCTGTCGGTGCATCAGCTGAAAAGGGCTGGTTTCCAGTGAATATGTAAAATTGTGTGCATAGTTTGTTATGTGCAACTGATTGTGTATGTATGCATGGGTGTGTGTGTGTGCGCATATAAGCTGTCTTGATCATCTGTTGCCATGCAGGCCGAGTGTGTGATGAATACCAGTATCCGCTCGCATCTCTCTCACCCACTCATCAAAATCCCACAATTTATCTCCAGTACTGTATGAAAGGAATAGCTCACCCAAAAATGAAAAATCTGTCATTATTTACTCACTCTCATGTCGTTCCCAACTGGTACGCTGTTATTTTTTATTTGCCCAAACAGGATAATTTGTGAAGAATCTTAACGCAGCTTTTTTTTAATGTTTTTTAATGTTTACTCACCAAGGCTGCATTTATTTGATCAAACAGTAACAGTAATATTGTGAAATATTATTATAATTTAAAATAACTGTTTTCTCTTTAAAAATATTGTAAAATATAATTGATTCCTGTGATCAAAGCTGAATTTTCAGCATCATTACTCCAGTCTTCAGTGTCACATGATCCTTCAGAAATCAATCTAATATGCTGATTTTCTGCTCAAGAAACATTTCGGGTCCTAATTAGGTGATGATGAGGACATGAACTGTTGTTGTCGTGCTGCTTAATATTTATCAAGCAGTAAAAACGGCCCTTCCCGCGGCCAAAACAACTTGCGAGTCCGAAACCAGGACTGGTGGGATGTTGTCCTGCTCCACTTCACAGTCGATGAGTGAAAGGAAAATTTTACAATGACACAACAGTCATTTATGACGCTTCATTCAACAACAACAACAGCTTGTTCCACGCCATTTCTACGTCATTTCTTTACGCTTGGGACCATTTTACACCATCATCGTGACTATAAGTTTGAGTGTGCATTCGCAGCCTTTTGTTTAGTGCAAATGTAAGTTGTAATATTTTTTTTGTGTGTAGGCCTATCTATATCTGATTTATCTCATATAGGATGCATTTGGTTAAGAATTTACGCTGTAGTAAAGCGTGCCAATGATCATTTTCAGCGCATGCAGCTCAAACAGCAATGCACAACTAATAATGACTATGATTGGGACTGTCATATTACATAACATTATAAAGAGAACAATATTGTAATAAAACATTTTGAATTATTTAGAAATGGTTTCTTTTCGCCATCTTGTTCTCAAACTGAGGCTTCAGCAATGTTCCCGGGGCCCCTCCTCCTTGTTTCAAATCAGTGGTTCAGAGTGCTGAAATCACATGATTTCAGTAAACGAGGCTTTGTTGCGTCATAAGTGTTTTGAAACTTCAATAGTTCATGTGACTTTGGCAGTTTGATACGCGCTCCGAACCACTGATTTGAAACAAATGATTCGTAAAGCTTCGAAGCTTCATGAAGCAGTGACTTAAAATCGCCCATCACTAGATATTGCGGAATAAAGTCGCTATTTTGTTATTTTTGGCGCACAAAAAGTATTCTAGTCGGTTTATAATATTAAAGTTGAACCACTGTAGTTCATGTAAACGCAGCTAGTGAAAAATGCACTACATTCAACAGCATTTGCACTACTTTTATAATGTTTTTTGGTCTGTTTTTGCCATGCACCATTAAAAGTATCTTTATATTTTATATAGTCAATATAAAATTCTGTACCATAAATGCAAGGAAGTCACTTTGGGTGAAAGCATCTGCTAAGTGCATAAATGCAAACATTACATTTCCATCTGTTTCTCATGCAAAAGTTATCTTATGACTTCAGGAGGCCACAGTATTTGTCATGTGAGATATCTCAGCCCCTGCTCATTATATGCTTTCATTATATGAAGAAGAGCAGCGTGAACGCTCAGCTAAACATCTCCTTTCATGTTCCATGGCAGAAAGAGAATCAAACAGGTTAGAAAGGAGTGCAGGATTCTAGTTTTTGAGTGAACTATTCCTTTAAAGCATGTTTCTCTCCCACACTGGTTTCTTTCGTTCTCTCCCTCCTCTTTTTTCACACAACCCCTCCTCGTTCTGTCTCTCTCTGAATGTCGCAGTGACTGAATGTGAGCTCTGTTAAACCCTCCCTTTCTCTCCCTCCTCCTCTCTCGTTCTTAAGCATGTAGGTTTCTTGGTGTCTCTCTCTATCTCTCTCTCTCTCTCTCTCTCCTCCTCTGGCTGTGTGCGCACTGAGAGACGAGGGGCCGGAGAGGAGGAGGAGGACTCAGAGGAGGGGGGGACATGGCAATGGGGGGATACGGAGAGAAAGACCTGTCTCTCCCTCTCTCCCTCTCATCCTCATGGCCCTCGCTCGGTCCCCAGAACCGCAGCGTCTGGTTCATTTACAGGTATCGGCTGCTCCATTCTTTTATTGTCGCTGCGGAGAGAGAGGTAGAGCAGGAGAAAGCGAGAGAGGCAGATGGATGCTCTGAAGAGGTAGCAGACAGACTGTTGAGCAGAATCAATGTTTTCATATACAGTATATATCATCTGTGTGTGTGTGTCTGGTCGTTTATCGTAATCAGATCCCTCTTTTTCGGTGTGTGTATGTGTTTATACGTGTGCATACGAGTCGTGAATGTGGCTGTCATTGTACATGCAATGGAGGAAGAACACGCCAGAAAACGTTTTCCTGCTGTTTGTGTGTTGTAAATGAGTTCATGCGACATGTATGTGTGTTTTTGAATCACTGAAAAGGGTATGAATCACTATGGGTGTATATATGTGTGAAAGTGTGCATCATAGAAAGTTGCGATCCTTCGGGGTTGATCAAATGTGTGTGAGTCTCGCTGGCGTATCGTCATCTATGCATCATAATCTTTCCCGCTGTCATTCCTACACAGATGCGATATGATGATGATGATGCTGTTCAGAATGGTGTTAACGTGGGAAAATGATGCTAAAATTCGAGACGGATCAACTTCTAGAATATGAGTGAACTTGTCACGTGAGAGGATTTTGTATTTGAAAATCACAATTTGAATAATAATAAAGAACGTTCAGCTTAAGTTAAAGATGTTAAATTGTAATCTGCTTCAGTTACAGAAACGGAACTTATTTTAGTTTTCCAATGCTGATAATCTGAATGTTTTTTCATTTGCATCTTGTGATGCTCCTGGATTTAACAAGTGTGGCATAAATATGTGGAATTTTTGAAATGTTGGGATTGTCGTTGGTTGGAAAAATCTGATTTTTAAATCTAAAATTGTACGGTTTTTCCGTTTGTTGTAGGGTTTTGGCTTGGGTTCGTCATTATAATTATCTTTATATAAGAATATATATAAGAAGTCTAAAGTGTGTAATTTGTTAGTTAAGTAACCATGTGTTACCTCAGTATAGTGATGCGTATGCACGCGTTTAAATGGATGGTTGCTCTGTCGTTCAGGTGCATCTGATATGTTTGTTGTTAGATGGTGTTAAACCTTGTGTTTGCCGACTCCGTGGGTCGTGTGCTGGATCTATGATGGATGATGCCATTCAGAACGATGTTTAAGTTAGAAAAATGCTGCGGCCGGGCCGGAAAATAAAATTTGAGACACGTCAACTTCTACAAAATGTTAGATTTGAGAGCATTTTGTAATTGAAAATCATTATTTCAGTAATAAAAAGTTGTTAAACTGTCATTTCACTCAGTTACACAAACTAAACTTTTAGTTTTCCAGCACTGATCATCTGCATATTAATTAGTTTGCATGTTGTGATGCTCCTTGATTGAACAAATGTGGGATAAACATGCGGATTTTAAATTGCTAAATTTGACACAAACTGTGCTGTATCCATAATGGATCTCCAGGATTATGGGGATCTTATCTATATGCTTGTGGAAGAAGATAAAGGAGACAGTAATATCACTACAGTTTTAGCTAATGGAAAGAGCTTACAGCCACAATAAAGTCCTTTTTTATGTTGATTTAGTAAATTGAGAACCATTTTAATCAACGCAGGCTGACGTAAAGCTAATAATGGAGAATGTTTCACATGGATAACATTATGTAAAGTTGATGTTTGATAAATGTTCGAACAGCGTTAGGAGAAAACGTTCCTAGTCTAACATCCTGACCTTAAATGACTTTCTACTTGCATTAGGCAAACTGTACATTGTAACATTCTCACATCCAAAATGGAATGTTTGGGAAACATTTTTAGAATCTAAATTTGTTGCAGCTGATCCATGTGTTAATTCTTCTACTGGCTTAACGTTGTGCCTGCCTTTGTAGTGTTAATTCAGCTAGCCGCATTTAAACATCGGAACAAAGATATTTTGCATTGATATCGCAGTCAGAACATACAATGTCCAAATAATAGAGCTGAGCTGACAAAACACAATGCTAGTCTGTAACTGTCATTGTCTTTGCTCTGAACTAACTGCACACTTCTACAAACCCCCATACGTTCACCATGGTAACCAAAGTGTCCGCCAAAATACCATAGTTACTAATGTTATCGTTGCTACTGTAAATCCAACATATATGACGTTTCAGAATCTTTGTCATTTCTATTTTTGAGCTTAGGCTAGTAGCTGTGTTTTGGAACATGGTAGCTGGTTTCTAACCGGTCCAAGCTGGTCAATAACTAACAAAAGCTGGATTTTAACTGGTTTACCAGCCACAGCTTGACCACTGCTGTATGCTGTAACTCGTTTGCTGCTGATCAAAGATGATCTACATGCTTCAAACAGTTCACATTAATTGGATATTATGTTCCAAAACAGCTACATTTCCTGTAAATTCAGAAGTGTTTTTTTTTTTGTTTTTTTTTGTATCATTAATATACTAGTGTAGTTTGTATTAATAATATTTTTATTATTATTATTGTTTTTATTGTTTTATATTCTATTTTCATTACGTTTTTTAAGTCATTTTAATTTTTAAAATTATTCAAATTTAAGTTTTTTAGTAATTTAAGTAAATTAATTTAGTAAAAAGTTTTAGTACAAAAATGAGTAATGTTGCTGAATTAAAATATTTTTTAAATTTCATTTTATTTCAGTGACATTTTTTTATTTTAAGTAACAAATGTTTTTTAGTGCTGTCAATTGATCACACATTTTTTCTGTGTTTAATGACGATTAAACATTACATTTTTTAATATATGTTTTTTTGTTTTTAATTTTATAATGTGATCATTTTACAGTTAATCTGTAGAAACAACATAAAGACAGTGTATTTTATATACTTGTTTAATGGCATCTTTTTAGGCCAGTATCACTGATACTAATAATACTGATGTCTCAATGTAATAGATTTTTAATTATAAAAAATATTAATTATAGCCATTCAACATTAAAATGTAATTGAAAGCTATTAATTTAAACATTTGTTAGGCTTCTAAAAATATAACAACTTCACATAAACCCTGTCTAACAGGTAGGAAATATACTACAGAAATTGAATAAAGTTATCACTGCATAAATTATAAATGAAATATACATTAATCCTTATGAAAGCTAGTACTTTAGTCAAGAGCAGTGAGTAATTTTCTCTGTTACCTTTGTTCTTTGATTAACATCACAACATTAGTGGCTGCTGTCACTTTAAGATCTGCTGCTGACACGTTATATAACTCTTTACATTAGTTTAAGACTTTATATAAGACCGCTTTTGTGAGTATACTGGACAAAATGGACATTTTGGCATAATTGTGTGTGTTATTGTTCATCAAGCGCGAAAGAGAACTCGATATTGGCGCGCATTTGCATGAATAAGAGCGTGATCATATAATGTAACGCTAGCCAAATTATGACAGAAAAAACAGATGCTGCGTTAAATATTTTTAATGCGATAAACTGAAAAAAATGAATCGTATACGTTAACACGTTAACGTTGACAGCACTAGTTTTTTATGCTTTTGGGTTTAGTTTTAGTTACCGATCATAACCTAGACTCTCAAATTTTGAATATACACTCTAAAAAATGCTGGGTTGTTTTGGGTCAAATATGGGTCAAATATGGACAAAACCAACCGTTGGGTTAAAATTTTACTTTAAAAATGTAACCCGATGGTTGAGTTTGTCCAAATTTGGGTTGAAACAACCCATCATTTTGATAAAATGAGCTTCAAAACACCTGTGTCTTTTCTCTCTGACAGTGACTACATCATAAAGGAGAAAACTGTACTGCTGCAGAAAAAAGACAATGAGGGCTTCGGTTTTGTGCTCAGAGGGGCCAAAGGTGAGTGATGGACATCAGCGAACTCTTTTCTGGTTTGATAACAGAGCACAGCATGACATAGACGGATCTCATCTGCTATTGTGATCTATGATCTCTAGCCCAGACTCCTGTCGAGGAGTTCAGCCCGACTCCAGCCTTTCCTGCTCTGCAGTACCTCGAGTCTGTTGATGAGGGGGGCGTCGCGTGGCGGTCCGGCCTGCGGATGGGCGACTTCCTGATCGAGGTTAGCAAAGAGGTTGCGATTGGTTTAGCTGTATAGTCTCCTATATGTGAGGTGTTAAACACTACATTGAACAAATCTTAACACCTACACTGAGGTGATAAGCCTCACAGTGATACTTGTGTTACTGACTTAAATTTGATTCTGCAAGAGAAGGTGACGTGCATCTGGTGTTCTCTGTATACGCCATCTTGACAGTTTGGTATTGCAAAAGATATATTTTTATTGATGCATCTCCAGACGCTTCGGCCTGTTAGCAAACACCTTCACCTCACGGTTCCCGGCTGGTTAATTTGAAGTGTGAATCATGTTGAATCATTTTGAAACAAGTCTGATGATAATGCTTAAGACACCCACTTGTGTTTCTCTCTCTCTAAACTGCAAATTTGCTTTCTTATATAATTGTCAAATATAATTTGATTTAAAAACAATCTTTGTAAAACTATATGTACATTGAAAGTCACTTGAACATTGAAAAGTCACCGAGGCTACATTTATTCAATCAGAAACACAGCAAAAATATTCTAAAAAAAAAAAAAAAAAAAATTGCAATTTAAATGAATGGTTTTCTGTTGTATTGTATTTTAAAATATAATTTATTCCTGATCAAAGCTGAATTTTCAGCATCATTACTCAGTGTCCTTCAGAAATCATTCTAATATGATTATTTGCTGCTCAAGAAATATTTCTAATTATTATCAATGTTGAAATCGGCTGTGTTGCTTTATAATATATTATATATTATAATATAGCTACTGTATACACGTTTTTACAGGATTCTTTGAGAAATATACAGCATATATAAGCATCCTTGCTGAATAAAAGTATTAATTTCTTAAAACATACTGACCCAAACTTATGAACATTTGTATATCTTGCAATATATGTTGAGTTACTATTGATTCAAAGCACAATGATAGTCATTATCGCTGTTTTCTCACAGGTGAATGGAATCAATGTGGTGAAGGTGGGTCACAGGCAGGTGGTGAACATGATTCGCCAGGGTGGGAACAGTCTGATGGTGAAGGTCGTCATGGTTGCGCGAAATCCTGAGATGGAGGAAATGCCTAAGAAGAAAGGTCAGGGTCTGTTTTTACTGTGGATTTGTCTGTGGGAGTATGAATGAATGGCATTGCAGCCAGTTTTTTATTTGATTTAACAGCGCTCTCTCCTTACCTTTAGTTCCTCAGCAAAGTAAGCGGCTGACCCCTCCGGCCATAGCTCTGCGCTCCAAATCCATGACTTCAGAACTGGAGGAGATGGGTACAATCTTACAAACTCATATACTCACCTTACATACATATACACGCATGGAATACGTTAGTATATTAAGCAGTTTTATCTTAAAACTTATATATCAGGCATTCACTCATCTTTTTTGACTGATAATGTTTTTCTCTCTTCTTTGCACACAGTGGAGAAAGGTCTGTCTATCTCTTGTTATTTTTAAACTATTATATTATTTTAGAATGAGTGAACTAAAAACTATCCAGTGACTTTTGTATGTGTGTGTGTATATATATATATATATATATATATATATGTATGTATGTGTATATATGTATTTTTTTTGTGGCAATCAAGCTCATTCGTTTTTTTTTTTGTAATTTTCATTAATTCACAATGTTTCTCAATGCTATTCTCATCAGTTACTTTCATAAGAATCTCATTAATGTTTTTTATTTTTTTATTTCACAGCTATAATGTATAAATGCCTTACTATTAAAAAAATAAATTATACATATTTTTGCCTTGAAAATAGTGTCACAATGAAAAAACAAAACAAAAACCTAAAACAAGCTTCATTTTTATTAAGCAAAATATAATTTATTATTTATTCTGATTTAAGGATGTAATATATTTTAGATATTCAACAATGAACAGCAGTATGTGATTTGCATTTATTAGTTATAAAATGTGTGTCTTGTCAACGACAATGAAAGCATTTTATAATGTTTGTTGGCTGTCAGTCTTTTCATGACAACTCAAAATAGATCGCAAACTTGAGGAAAATACTTGCTGTCACAAGGGAATCATTTAAAATAATGATACAAAAATAACAAAATGAAAATATTACATTGTCACCTCACCATAGTGTCCAGTAAAATGTGCACTTGTGAAAAGTTATTGCATATGTAACATTATTCACTTTCTGTTACAGCTGCCTCACCATGGAAGAAACCAGGTGATTTGATTTTTCTTTTGTTTTCGCATTTATGGATGTCAGTTATCAAATGCATGGTGGTGATGAAATGTGTACTGTGAATGCCTCAAGTTAGTACGATTATAATATGTGAGGCATTTAAGAGCAATTCATGAAATCCCACAAGTTTCTCTGGTATGTATGAATGTGCATTGTAAGCTGTTTATTAGGAACATGTCTGTGTATTTGTGTGTACAGTTGCAAATGTGATTTTTCTCTATGCTCAGACCACACAGAGAGCTCTCAAGCTCCAGAAAAGAAGAAGAGTGTCTATCAAATGGCCCTTAGTAAGAAACCTTCCTTTTCATTATGACCTCTTTTTATATGTATCTCCTGCTATACATTTCTTTTTATATATCACATTTTAATGTAATATTATGATATGTACATGGCTTTACCTCCAGTCTGACAGTCTGTTTAAATAAAAAGATGAATATGTTTTCATGATTTATAGCATCCTTTCGTTCTCCAGATAAGCTGGACGAGATTTTAGCTGCTGCTCAGCAGACAATTAGCACATCAGACTCTCAGGGTCACAGAGGTCATGGGGGCAAGAAGGAACGAAACAAGGGCTTTAACGCTAATGAGGTAACATCTCTGTTTCATTATCTCTGTACTGATTAACAGTGATTCGACAGTGTTGAAGAAGCTACTTTTGAAGCTAGTTTGTCAAGCTCATAATTTAAACTACAGTCAAGCTACTTAAAGGTAAAGATACTGATGATATATTTTGTCATTTATCACCAGCATAAACTTTAACAAACAACTTTAAAACCATTGTAATGAACAGCAGCATATTTCGGCATAAAAAAGAAGAGCTAAAATGCTGTGCAGAGACACAAATCTGTGAGCCATCTGAACAAAACAGTTCACTAGAATGAATAGGTTTTTCTAACATTACACAAGTTTGAGAAAGCATGTTTGATTATTGCATCAGCTCACTCTGCTGTAGAGTTGTGTGCACAGTAGCATATGACATCAAAAACCGCCGCTACTCGTTGGAAAAAAGCTGCTACAAGAAAAGCTTCAAAAGAGTTATAAACACAGCTTTGAAACTTGAAGAAAGGGGTTCTTTGTAGTATATTGCTACAAACGACCATTTACGTTTGCTAGCCTGATCTTAGGTGTTGCACAGCTGTGTTAGTAAGGCTTTTCACCTGGTAATATGTGTAAGAGTGCAACAACTTGCAGGTGCTGAAAAAAAGTACATTTACAAGCAGTTAATGTGTGGATATAGTGCTGTAATCCGTATTTCACTGAGACAGCAAGGAAATGTGCTAAATATTCAATCCCATCAGTCTCTTCCCTTTACAGCAAACTTTTGAACAATCAGGTGTTGGCATGATGTCATCAGGGTCTGGGTATGGTTATAACCAAGCCCAGTTTTCATCAGGCCATTCAACTCAGCGTGCTATGATGATGCGTCAGAAATCCATGGGTAAGATTAAAGGCAGCAGGTCCAGTTGTCCAATTGCACTGTAATTCTTAGTGCACTTTATTTAACTGTGTTCTGCATGTCTTCTGTCCAAAGGTGTTACAGAGGAGGAGAGGGTACATCTCCATCCTCCTACTATGAAGCTGTCTCGTAGTCTTTCTGTGCCTGGACCAGAGGACATTCCCCCTCCACCCGACACCTCAGCGCCTGAGCCGCCCCTGTCTGCCGGTGGCCACACAGACAGGAGAGCAGCACCAACACATTTTTTTGCTGTCCCTCCTCTGCCTCCATCACACCACTTGCCTCACAGCCAGACACAGCACAGGGTCCCGCCCAACCGCAGGGTAAGAGCTTGATATCATAGGTCAAAGGTCCCAAGAAGTGGCATCGGTCATATGCTTTGTTCTTGTCTTTTCCTGAACACATATTTCCAAAATATCAAATCTTTGAAATATTGTGTTTTACAGGCTGAAACTGATACCAGCAAGATGGGAGGAGCAAGAATGGGTGGACTGAGGCGTGGCTATAGCAACGCCACACCTCCTTCTGATGTGGGCGGCAAACAGTCCACCACACAGCGGAACCAAGCGCCAGCGGTGGCCAAGATTGCAGGTCGGCAAGGGGGGAAGGGGCTGTTGGTGAAGCAGCGCAAGGTGGAGGAGACATCAGGCAGAGAAAAATTGGAGAAAAGTTCAATTTCAATCCCAACGATTATTGTTAAAGCACCATCTACCAGCAGCTCTGGGCACAGTAGCCGTGCGAGCAGTGAGGATACAGAACCGTCTCCTGAGATTAATGAAGAGCAGGAAGAGGGAAAGCCTCAAAACCCAGTCATGGCTTCTACGCCCACTCCACCTCCGCCACCTAATATCCCATCAAAAATGGAAACACTGGGAAAGAGCACAGCACAGAGGGAACGTGAACGCTTCCGTGATTCCCGCCGGAGAAGCGCCTCATTCTACTACTCCTCTGAGGAGGACTTGTTAGATGAACATGAGTCTGCTCAAACTCCACTGGAGGGCAGCACTTCCACTCGTCTACGCCCTTCCAAATCTATCGATGAGGGATTGATCTCTAGTGATGCCTTAAGCATGCCGCCTGCGTTTGGGTTGCCGCAGTACGCATCAGCTACACCTCATCAAGCCACTACCTTCATCCACCCATTGACGGGGAAAGTTCTAGACCCAACAAGCCCTCTTGGGCTCGCGCTGGCAGCACGTGAGCGAGCGCTGAAAGACGACCACCGTACACGTAGGGAGGAACGGCACTTCGGACGCCAGCTGTCCAGCACTGGAGCTTTTCCTCCTGCGGTCTCCCCTCCAAACCAAAAGCCCGTTCCTCCGTTCTACATCTACCAATCACACACCTCGCTCTACCTTAGTGGTGCCTCTCCAACAACAGGTGGGCCAGTTCCACAGAGTCGCCCCCAGTCTCCTCGGATGCTGCGATTGACGGGTGGTGGGACGGGGAGCTTGGAATGGAATGAACAGAACCTTATGGATAGAGAGGAAAGAGGGGCACCAAAGGTGCGGTTTACAGATAATCAAGCCAGTCAGTACCAGTCTCACCTTCAGGACAGAGACAACAGATCCAATCAGTACCACACTTACCTGCGGGAAAGAGAGAGAGAAGGGCACAAGAGGATACCGCCCAAGCCTCCTCCCCGCAGGCTATCCTACATAGATAAGGAGAGTGAACTCGGCACAGCTGGCAAAAGTCCTACCAGTAATTCCCAGGATGACAGGGGAGGACAGAAGATGGGAGAGAGTGGGATGGAAAAGGAGGGAGAGAAGGATGTGAAGAGAGGGGGAAACCTAGGGGTTGGAGAGGGTGGTGATGTGATGGTGCTTCCACCTCCTGCTCCATCTGTGGATGTGGATGATGAGTTTGTGTTTGCAGAGCCCCTACCTCCCCCTATACAGTTTGCAAATGGAATAGAAATAGACACCCATGGAACAACAGAATATAATCAACAGCAACAACAACAGAAGGAGCTGTCAGGATCTCAGCCACTCAAAGACCAACAGTCTCTGCAAACGCTTTCCAGTCCCCCGCAAGATGCCATGTCTTTACCAGACAACATGCATGCTGACTCACAGCAGACACCCGTCCATCCTTCTGCTGTGGTACATCCATATCTTTTCCCACCATCTCCTCTAATCCCCCCTCCACAACTGTGTCCTAAAATACCTCCCGCAAACCCTCCCCAGTCTCAACCCTCTGGCTATTCCCAGCACCCAAACACCGGCCAAGCCCAACCTTTACCCTCGCCACAAGCAGGAGACTCTGCCACTTCTAGTCTTACATCCTATGACAGTGAGGTAGCCAATCTGACTCAGTCAGCCCTCTCCCCATCTCTTCCTTCTCCTCAGATTTTCCCTCCTTCGAGTTCCCCTTCCGCCCCAGGCTCCTCATCTGACCCTATGTCATTGCATCGACCACTTCCACTTTTCTACCCGCACCAAGGCCACACTAATGTTTCTCTGTCGTATTCCACCATGGCTGCAACTGCAGCTGTAATGACTGTCACCACAACAATGCCTTTGGAAAGTACATCAGTTATCGCAGGTGATCGACTTCCTCAGGCACTTAAGGGGCGTGATTGGTCGGAGGCTGTGGTTGATTCTGGGATTGAGGAACTGGATAGTCACAGCAGCAGTGATCATCACTTGGAAAACTTCACAGAAAGAAGGGAGCGAGAAGGAGGCCGAGAGAAGGAGAGCGAAGAAAGACGGAGAGAAAGCATGGAGAGCGGGATAGTAGGGGATGGTTTCAAAGGAGACCGAAGAGTGTCCCTGGATTCGTCTCTTTCTCAAACTGATAAATTTGCTCAAAAACCACACAGACCGCACATACATAAATCCAAACCCCCAAACCAGCCTCTAGCAAAAACACACACTCAAAATATGTCAAAATACCATGTACACACACAGAATGGGCGAACCGGACCACCGTTACAGCGGCAGGCTAGCACTGCTCCCAACATGTACAGGTCAAGGGAAGAGGAAGAGCAGGAACTGGGAAGAGGAGGTGATGCTGCAGTGAAGATTCCAGCATTTATGGATCGTCGACTGAACTCTCCTCTCTCCAACGTTAAGGCCAGCATCATAAATGAACTCAGCAGTAAACTACAACAGCTTGGTGGCTGGCAGGGTCAGGAACCACCACCTAATCATAGGTGAGACATCCTGTGAAAACAATCACGCAAAGACACACATTCTTACTAAAAATACAGTACAGTTGCAAGAAAAGTTTGTGAAGCATTTGAAATGACCTGAGTTTCTGCACTGATAATGAAATCCCAATTATAGACAAATACAACTAGTTTGAACAATTTGAACAGATCCCAGAACTTGTGTTATAGACATGAATGATAAATCATAGTAATACAACAAGTTAAAACCTCTCAGTACTCTTTAGCAACCACATAGCAATCTTTGGCAACCACCCACAACACCTTTCCATTGTTGTGGTGCATTTTTTCACTGGCATGCATTTTATTGCTAACTTTGTCTGAACTAAATTGGCATTACTGCTGTTCTTCTGGTCTACACACTTTTAATTTCTCTTTCTCAGGTTTCCAGGTGATCCCTCTAGCTGTGCCCCTCTCCTCCCAGCTTCCGTGCAGTCTCTCCAACGCTCCTTCTCTCCAAACCTGCCCCCTAACTCTTTAACACCTAACTGCCCCACTGTGGCTCTGAACCCTAACCCTTTACCTTCATCTCCTCTTCCTGTGACAGCTTTAACCCCAGCCTTAACCCCTACCCCATTACCTCTAACCCCAACCCCAGCTCCAGCCCCTCTCAAAGACTGGACACCATCTAATTCTCCTATTTCTTTTGCTCATGGTATTTTGTCCCCTCCGTCACTGCCCCATGCCCCCCTCTCTCCTCTTTCCCTGGCTCATGCACCCCTCTCTCCTCCATCATTACCTCATCCTCCCATTTCTCCAATATCTCTCTCTCATGCGCCTCTTTCACCTTCCTCTGTCTCTCATCCACCTCTCTCTCCATCCTATTCCCCCTATCCCTTGTCTCCGAAACATCGCTCTAAGTATCGCGGGAAAGTTTCCGAGTTTCAGTTCTCCGGGCCAGAGCTGCGGCGTTCCGAATCTCATTCGTACGCTCAACGTCGCCGAGCGCCCAGTCCCCTCATCTCCTGCTCGGACCACCCTCAACCTGGACCTCCACGTCCGTCCTCGCTCCCTCTCTTTCCATCTGCACCACTTTACAGCTCTCTGTATGAAATGCAGCCCCCTTTAACACCCCCACTGGGAGTCGCCCATCAATATTCAGACCAGTTTTTCCCCCAAACTTCTCCTCTCTTCCCGCTCCCATCTTCTGTTGCTCCTCCTAACCCTGCGCTGGTCTCTAGCTCTCTCTCCCCTACCAACTTTCTGTCTGGAGGCTCCTCCCCATCTTGTATGGGCTACCCACCCTTAACACCGCCTCCACCCAATCAGCCATTTGTGTCTAAGCCCCTCCCCTACTGGAGCAAATATGATGTTGCTGATTGGCTGACTTACCTGAATCTGGCAGAGCACCGGGAACGTTTTCTCGACAACGAGATTGATGGATCCCACCTGCCATCTCTGACAAAAGAGGACTTCCTGGATCTGGGTGTGAGTCGGGTTGGACATCGCATGAACATTGAGCGTGCTCTTAAGAGACTTACGGACAGGTGAGATAGGAAGATGAGGGGAAATGAAGGGTAGTTTTAGATGAGGACCTGATGAACAAGCAAAAGAACATTAGACAGAAGTAGTGAGGGGGAAAATATTTTGTTTTTTCGAAACTGGAAAAAAAGCCTTTTACATTTGTTTTTCTAAAAATGGTCCACCATTTCATAAAACTTAGCTCTGCATGGATAATTCTGCCTGCAGCTTTACTCGACAATAAATAAATAGTCTGCCCTCAAT
The DNA here is from genome assembly GCA_037101425.1 of Elopichthys bambusa. NCBI lineage: Eukaryota > Metazoa > Chordata > Actinopteri > Cypriniformes > Xenocyprididae > Elopichthys > Elopichthys bambusa. The sequence goes on from CM074453.1 coordinate 25,003,396, forward strand.
GTTTTTGTATGCTTAAGATGAAGTTTAGTTAAGTAAGGAAGACTTAATTTGATCACAAAACCCATTTCTTAAGACTGTGACCTTCATGTATACATGTTTTATTTTGCACTACCAGTCAAAAGTTTGCACATCTACTCATTCTTCATTATGTACATTTTCCTAATTTTAGAGTTATAGGAAAGTATGAAAACTATGAAATAATACAAATAGAAATATTTCTATACTTTAGTGACTAAATAATGTTAAATCCCAGACAATTTAATGAGGTGAATCCTGGGAAGTTTTCATTTGTATGTTTTCATGCACTAAAATTAAACGTGTAGTTTCTATTTATTTTTTATTTATTTAAACATAGACAGAAGCCTTTGATCAAAAGGTCATTATAAATATAAATTCAGTCAAGTGTTTCTAAACCTTTGGCTGGGAGTGTATATTATAAATGCTTTGAGTTACGATTTTTCATATTCCATTTAAGTCCACAGAAAAAAAACAAACAAACATCCAATCAATAGAATTATCTCATTCCTTTTGTTAAAGATGGCATTTATTTGAAATTTCACAACTGACACATGCCCTATAATTACATACGGCACACTTATGTAACTTTAATTGCCTTTTGAATGCCAAATTCTTCATCTTAGTCTGTAGATGATCAAGCACTTTCGTTTCTTACCTCATGCTCTGCCTCCTTTCTTTTCCTTTCCCCCTTCCATGTTTTCTAGGCTCTCCTCTGCTTTCTCTGTCTCCACTGTTTCTTCAGAAGGGCAGAACGAACGCATGAGAGATGAGGCGACTTAGAGCTAGAGGAGAATTAGAGAGAACTAGTTAGAGGATAGAAAGAAAGAATGCTGTTTGACAAAAAGCACTTGGGATGAAAGGGACAGACTTCTACTGAAGGACAGAGATGGGTATGATTGCAAAGGAGAAGTGCTATGAAATACTCGAACACTCTCGCAGAGTGAAAGCTAAAGTCATCATCTCCGTCGTTCTGAGCAAATGTTTGTCATCCCAGCTGAAGCCAGATGGCCAAACTTCTTCAGCCAATCAGAGACACACAGAGAATGTATTTCTTTCATTGTTTTTGGGATGACGATATCAAAAGGTGTAATGAATTTTAGTAATATGATATTATTATATTGATTAAAAAAGAGGCTACTGTGCATATATTTTAGCATCATGACGTACAGGCTTTGATTCATCTGATAATATGATGATTAAAGTCAACATGAAATCAGAATGGACCCCATTTACTTTTTTAATACACATTTCCAGTGCACATTATTCCAAAGAAAACAAAAATGCCTACTGTATCAAATGTAATTTTCCTTTTTGGCTGATCATCAAGCTCTCTTATTTTTAACCATCAGTTACGTAGATAACCATCCAGTCAGTTTGCGATAGATAAAATCAAGCTTGGCCTTACATTATTATCATTGAGTCCTTTTTTAAATAGGAAAATATGTTGGATTATGAAAGAAAAATGGGTTGCAAACTGTTTCGTGTTGACTTTCAACAGTAAAAGCTCTAAAAAAAGTCATCATAATGCCAATAATAACCATATAAGGATTAAGTATGTTAGCGTTTTAATACCATAAGCAGAATCAGTCTTCCAAAGATCAGAACACAATAAATGAACCCATCGTTTATATTGCTTAAGTGCGCTCTTCTTAACCTTCACAAACACACACACACATGCACACTAACACGGACTGTGTGTGTATGTTTGTGTTTTGTGACAGCGGTTGTGGTTGTTTTATAGGAGTAAAGCATAACTCCATTTTATTTGAAAATATATTTAAGGAAATAGGAACAAAGGAAATATATATATATATATATATATATATGTATGTATGTGTGCGTGTGTGTGTATGGAAATGTATGCAGAATTAAAGTATATATATATATATATATATATATATATATATATATATATACATATATAAATAAATATCAGATATTTCTATTGTTCTGTACAATAATTGATGAATATGATGATACATAAACTCTGCTTAAGAGGTTTGAATAAATTATTCTCGTTGAATTTATTCTCATCTCTTCTTGACAAATAATTGTACGCAAAACATAAGTGATTCCACTTCTCTTTTTTTTTTCCTTTTTTTTTGCAGCTTAAAACGATACTCGCCCTCAAGTTGTTCCAAACCCGTATGAGTTTATTTCTTCATTCTAACCCTTTCTGAACACAAAAGAAGATATTTTAAAGAATTTTGGTAACCAGACAGTTGATGGTAGCCATTGACTTCCATAGTATTTTTTTTTTCCCCTACTATGGAAGTCAATGGCTAACATCAACTGTCTGGTTACCAACATTCTTTAAAATATCTGCTTTTGCATTCAACAGAAGAAAGAAACTCATACAGGTTTGGAACAACTTGAGTAAGTGGTGACAAAATTTTAATTTTTGGGTGAACTATCCCTTTACCAGCCTGTTTTCGCTGTGTTTATTAACTGTATGCTTGAACATTGTTCCATGGAAGACACAAAAATAAGGGTGAGTAAATAAAAATGTCATTTTTCATATTACACTTCTAAATATACTGGGTTAAAAAGAACCCAAGTTCGGCTGAAAATGGACAAACCCAGTGATTGGGTTGTTTTAACCCAGCGGTTGGGTTAAATGTTAAATGTAGTTTTATTTAACTCAACTATTGTTTAAAAATTACTGTATTGCTTGCTTAAAATGAACCCAAAATATGTTGGAAATTAAAATGTATTAATATGTTTAATAAATGAACATTTATTAATAAGTTTAATGAATAATATTTAAATAATAAACATTTATTAAATTGCTTTATATTGTTGCCTCTAGTAATTATGTCTGATTTTTAATTTCCAACATATTTTGGGTTCATTTTAAGCCAGACATATAGTCATTTTTTAAACAATAATTAAATATATTAATACTTAAATAAAACTGCCCAGCACGTTTAACCCAACCACTGGGTTAAAACAACCCAATCGCTGGGTTTGTCCATTTTTAACCCAGGAATGGGTTGTTTTAACACAAGAATGAGTTAAATGTTTTCCCAAGTTGGTTTATTTAACTTCCCACAGGCCACGATTGACTATATGTATGATACAGTAGAGATCACATGACCACTGTGGGTTCTACAGTTCCTGTTGCCGAGGTGATGAACTCTGATATTAAACAATCATCAACATTCACTCGACCAGTGTTACTAAGTTAAGCACTTTATAACTTTAAATGCTTTGATATAGAAATTGCATTATATGAAACGTATATTGTTTAAGCTGTGTTCTTTGCTTTTGAACTTATGAACTTGCTTTGTAAACACACTGATACATACTAATTGCTTCACATGTTGGCGGTTTTTCGCTCTGAGCTGTGGTTGGCAGAGAGCTGGAATAACTCACATTCTACAACACACTTAAATTTCACACCTGACAACTCATTTACACTGAGATGAGAGAGAATGTGTGTGTCTGTGTGTGTGAGAGAGAGGAGGAGAACATACACTTGCATGTACATATGCACCTCGGCGACAGCTGACTGACTGCACAGACACTGGAGTGAACATCACACAGACAGACAGACATGGGAGAGAAGTGAAGGATACTGAAGGAGGGCAGAACAAGCCAACGACTGGAAGTAAAAAGCCTCGGAGTGAGAGGTCAGATTTGCTCTTTTTTTTTTCTATTCAGTTTGACTTAAATTTATGGGTAGTTCACAAATAACACATGCATGTTAAGCTAAAATTGACTTGAAAGCTTTTATTTTAGGTGCTGCAACTGATCAAGTCTTTGTACACTTAGTTCATTCTCTCAGTTATTATGAGCTCATAAAATCTGCATGCATAATAATCATACAAAATCTTTTTAGGTGCATGTCACATCAACTACCCACATAGTGTAAGAAGAGTGTTAAACACGCTGATTTATTGCAGTGTTGCATGTGAATTAGTGGAAAAAAAAAAGCTTTTGATAGTGTTTAAGTGTATATTTAACTCTCACACAGAGCTTGATCAATAGATCAGTGCTGAAATAGCCTGTTGAAATGCTTCCATTGTGTTGATTTTTATGTGCAATAACAAAAATGCTAAATTTTTTTATTATTAGTTTATTTGAAGATTTAATTTTGATATGATGCTTTTCTTATATATGTGTACTTTTATACAAGTGTTTTGTCCCATGCAATTCTTTCATATTAGAGATATGATTGTGATCTCCCTGTTCATGTATGTACAGTAACATAAAAAAAATTGACTCCAGATTGAAGTTTAAACTGTTCTGCATGAGTATAAATGACAGTGACAGTTTACAGAGTTTGCATTTGACCATCACGGTCAGAAATCCCTCAATTTGGTGGCATTTTATTATGTTACTGTTATCTAATATATGACAATATTTTATTTTAGGTTCTAATTATGGGTGTAGACTCTGTAGTGATCATTTTAATTAAATTATTTAATGTATTTGACACAATGTGCATTGTGTTGGAACAGAAAATCACCTCCACGGGACAAATATTGCCCCTTTTTTGACTCTGTTATCAATGTATTTTGCACAGAGTGTGTGTGTGTTATGAAGCATGTGTGTAAGATGACCTACCAGCTCTTGTTTATTTGGAGTTCACTCGGCTGGTGGATGGAATTCCAGGGTGGGGGAGAATTCTATTTCTGATCCCAGATTCCAATAGCAACACACACGCCCATGCTCATAAACACGTGTATTAATACGTGCTGATGCAGTTATGTCTTTTAATTATTTTGCCGTACTTTAATTTGGCTAGTCTGTGTGATTTTGTGAGCCTTTTCTTCAGTATAAAGATTTCTGTCAGTTTTAATCATGTTAAATTGACCGCACATTTCAGAGATGTTTATCATCACAACTATATCCAGTTGCAGTCTCGCAGTCAGTTGCAGCGAGTCCCCAGAGTGATTCACACGGACAGTTGCATGCTCTGGATGACGGCCAGAAACTCACCCAGGACATTTTTTAACAGATGGACTTTATTAAGCAGTGCAAATACATGCATTGCTGACACTTTACAATAAGATCTCATTTGTTAACATTACCTCACATTTACTAATAATGAGCAGTGCAATTTTTTTTACAGCGTTTATTCATCTTCGTTGATGTTAAAGGAACAGTTCACTTCAGAATTAAAATGTCCTGATAATTTACTCACCCCCATGTCATCCAAGATGTTTGTCTTTCTTTCTTCAGTCAAAAAGAAATTAAGGTTTTTGAGGAAAAAAAACACAAATGCTCGTCTTGCACTGCTCTGCGATGCGCATTACGTGATTACGTGTCCACTATATAGAGAAAAAATCCTGTTATGTTTTCCTCAAAAACCTTAATTTATTTTCAACTGAAGAAAGAGAGACATAAACATCTTGGATGACATGGGGGTGAGTGAATTATCAGGGAATTTTAATTCTGGAGTGAACTGATCCTTTAATAAAAATACAAATAACGTTAATTGTTCATGCAGTTCACAGATACAACTTTTAATAAAAAAAAAAAAATGTATTATTAAATGTTGAAAGATGATTACTGTAGAAGTATTGTTCATTTTTAATTTAATTATAACAAATGAAAGCTTATTGTAAAGTTTCAACCATAAGTCTTCATTATGTGTGAATAGTTTAGTGTTCTATAGCAGTGGATCTCACACTCTTTTCATTTAAAATGGCCTCACTTTTACCAGTTTGCAAGACTATTCAGATCTTTTTTATTTTAATTATCCAATCAAGTCACAATGATTTGTAGACCACAGATCGAGAGCCACTGCTCTACAGACTATTAAGTATTTTTATCAAGCAGGCCGCAGGACTTCTTGCTCTTGTAATTTACTATTTTGTGTCTTGTTGCTGTGTGTTTTTAGACCCTAAACCACAGCGGATGTAATTTTAGTCTTTGTTACCCTTGTGCACTTAACTGTGTTTAATATGCACTTGTAGTTACTTGCAGATAATATGATATTACTGAAATAAAAGGCCATTTAAAGGGAGTAGACTTTCATGACAGTGTCCTAACACACTTAAGTACACCTTTAAAGTGTTTTTTTTGTTTTTGTAATAATGTCAATGAACTTTTACTTTTAAATTATGTTACTAAATCGGAATTTCTTCATCTCGAAGTGCTCTTTTTAAAAAACTTCATTTTTCATCTGTTTAGACTCCTTTCTTATTAACATGACTAAGATGTTGGCTATTGTTATATTGCATAATGCAAAAGGAACAACCTGACCATGCAAAGGTGACGTTTTTTTCTTTTTCAAGTGCATCTGTATTAGTTAGTTGCGTTTGCAAGTCAAGCATCACTATTACTATTACTCGTAGTGTTCTGAACAAACACTTTTAAACTGCTGCATGTAATTCATTCTGCAATATGTCAAAACATGAAGACGAAAACATCCGATGAAACAACAGGCCCGGGGAATGCAAATGTGCTGAAGGTTCAAACGCTTCTGAGACGCTGCAGCCGAGCGGCCGTCTGTTTGCAATGAAGCCTGTTGGAGGATTGTGGAAACAAATGGGTAAACAAACCCAGATGCCCCTGAATAAATGCCACCTGATTTGTCAATGCGGGTTCTGATAGCAACCGCAAAAGTAGGGCAGCAGCCACTTTGAGGCTGGTGCAACAAGCAGGAAACTGGACAAAGACAACTTAGGACTTCTGTTGGTGTACTGCATTTAAACTCCATAACATGAAGCATGCAGATTCGTGCATGTAATCAGATTGGTTTAACTGTGTCTTTTGCAGCCAGCTGCGACCATGGCGGACCCTCCAACAGGCCCACCTGAGGATCTCAACAAAATCAGCTTCTGGATGGTAAGAAAAACGTTGTTCCGACACCTAGTGAGCTGCCTTGCTGTCTTCTCCCTACATAGGTAGCATCATAGCTGGGACAGAACCTCAGAAGTGATCGCACTACATAGGATGTGCCTCACAAAATAGCACTTCTCATGGGAGACTCCCATGAGACTTTCGTTTTAGTGTTTCTAAGCTAACAATGCAATACTCTTATATCTCTAAATACACATTCACTCTTAAAATAAAGGTTTTTTATTAACGTCTAACTTTCCACGAAGGACTTTCAACATCAATGGAACCTTTAAATTGCACAAAAAGGTTCTTCAGATTATTAAAATACTAAGAAAAAAATGTTCTTGTAAGAACTGTTTACTGAAAGGTTCTTTGGGGAACCAAAAATGGTTCTTCTATGGCATCACTGTGAAAAACTCTCCTTTGGAAACATTTTTAAAAGTGTAGCACACAAATATCATTTTTTTCCCCCCATTCTTACTATTAAAAATTATTTCAATATATTCTCCCTAATTCATATTTTTTCCCTTTCTAAAAAAGCCTGTTGCTTACATAATTTCCTGATATTATGCAAATGTGTTAAAGGGGTAGTTCACCCAAAAATGAAAGTTATGTCATCATTTACCCACCCTCAAGTTGTTCCAAACCTGTATAAATGCCTTTGTTCTGCTGTACACAAAGGAAGATATTTGTAAGAATGTTTGTAACGAAGCAGATCTCGCCCCCCATTTACTATCATAGTAGAAAAAAATAAATACTATGATAGTCGAGATCTGTTTGGTTACCTTTCTTTGTGTACAGCAGAGCAAAGACATTTATACAGGTTTGGAACAACTTGAGGGTGAGTAAATGATGACAGAATTTTCATTTCATTTTTGTCCGACAGCCTCTGTAGTCCCATTTAGGCACTTAAAAAAAAATAGGACGATGGACGATGGAACCGGAAGTGCTAAAATGCTAACTTGTTTCTGGGTTTTGGCCTACAAAAATACGTCACCTGTTTCCTTCTGTTCTTGTCTCTTAGCCAGGAAATTATGTGCGGACAGTGCGGAGGACACCAGAGTCGTATCAAGCTTGTAAAGACATCATAGCATGTATGAAGGACCGGGCTCATGTAGAGCGACAGTACGCCCATCAGCTGACTGAATGGAGCAGCAAGTGGAAATCAATCACTGAGACTCGTGAGTGCTACGGTCTGACCTGTCACTTAACACAGAGTAGCTCCGGTCACAGTGAAATCTCATTGGTCCAAAATCCTGCACTATTTTCAGAAGCGTCACACCTACCGAAACTGCCGTAGCCTTATGGAATCTTTGCAGAAACTTTTGTAATTTTTTTTTAGTGGAATTTATGAGTTTTTGTAGATCTTTGTATCTTTGTCAGACAGTGTACACCCTTATTATTTGCTTTAATCTGAAGATTATCTATGCACCCTTATTTTGTTGCTCTTGTACATACCAGGGTTATTATAGTTAACTAAAACCATTTAAAAAACATTTCCGTTACTTGAGCTGATGTGTGTCGCTCTCTCTCTCTCTCAGGGCCGCTGTACGGGTCTCTCTTGCGGGCATGGCAGTGCTTTTTCTCGTCCACAGAGCGTCTGTCTGCCCTTCACACGTCAATCTCCCAGTCTCTGGTTTCAGAAGATGGAGAGCGCATTCGTTCGTGGCAAAAGGAGACGTTCCCGCGGAAAATGTTCTGCGGCTTCAGGGAGTCACATGACCTTGGGACGGCTTTCTCACGTGCTCAGAAACCCTGGGTGAAAAGATTAAAGAAGGTGATAGTATGACGTATACTGATGATGATATAATCGCGGGAGGTCGCCAGCTATTTTAAATTAAAGAGTTAGTTCACCCAAAAATGAAATTTCTGTCATTAATTACCATCATGTCACCTGTAAGACCTTCGTTCATATTCAGAACACGAATTAAGATATTTTAGAGGTTTTTTATCCCCCATAGAAAGCTACCACATTTAAGATCCAGAAAAGTAGTAAAGACATTGTTAAAATAGTCAACATTACTACAGTGGTTCAACTTTAATGTTATGAAGTAACGAGAATACTTTTTGTGCGCAAAAACAAAACAAACCTCTCGTATTTCATCAAAAATATCTTAATTTGTGTTCTGAAGATGAACGAAGGTCTTACAGGTGTGGAACGACATTATGGTGAGTAATTAATGACAGAAATTTCATTTTTGGGTGAACTAACTCTTTAATAGGCGTTAACCAACTGAACCTTTTGGTTCAAAATCCCACTCAGTATTTTCAGTATATTAAAGCAAGATAATACAAGTAAAACCAGGGTCAGTTTGGAGATTTCAGGCTATTTTGCTTCAATAACATGTCCTCTTACAGACTAGTGGAAGGAAAACATCCAAAATACACATTTATTACACTTTATCTATTTGCTTAGATTTCAATTACAATACATATCATTAAAGGCTGAATTTTTTTCTCCACTTCAGTATCAGTTACATACACCAAATTTTATAGTTTTATTCATATCTATATTCTGAAGGTTTTTATAGAGAGGTTTGTTCATATATCATTTGCCTGATTTTATACAATAATTTATTTCTATAATTTTATTTTATTTTTTCTGTCTGTTGACAGTTTTTTTTTAGTTTATGGGGTGATAAAATTACAGGTGCTGGTCATATAATTAGAATATCATCAAAAAGTTGATTTATTTCACTAATTCCATTAAAAAAGTGAAACTTGTATATTATATTCATTCATTACACACAGACTGATATATTTCAAATGTTTATTTCTTTTCATTTTGATGATTATAACTGACAACTAAGGAAAATCCCAAATTCAGTATCTCAGAAAATTAGAATATTACTTAAGACCAATACAAAGAAAGGATTTTTAGAAATCTTGGCCAACTGAAAAGTATGAACATGAAAAGTATGAGCATGTACTGCACTCAATACTTAGTTGGGGCTCCTTTTTCCTGAATTACTGCAGCAATACGGCGTGGCATGGAGTCGATCAGTCTGTGGCACTGCTCAGGTGTTATAAGAGCCCAGGTTGCTCTGATAGTGGCCTTCAGCTCTTCTGCATTGTTGGGTCTGGCATATCGCATCTTCCTCTTCACAATACCACATAGATTTTCTATGGGGTTAAGGTCAGGCAAGTTTGCTGGCCAATTAAGAACAGGGATACCATGGTCCTTAAACCAGGTACTGGTAGCTTTGGCACTGTGTGCAAGTCGTGTTGGAAAATGAAATCTGCATCTCCATAAAGTTGGAAAACACAGTGGACCAACACCAGCAGATGACATGGCACCCCAAACCATCACTGACTGTGGAAACTTTACACTGGACCTCAAGCAACGTGGATTGTGTGCCTCTCCTCTCTTCCTCCAGACTCTGGGATTTCCAAAGGAAATACAAAATTTACTTTCATCAGAGGACATAACTTTGGACCACTCAGCAGCAGTCCAGTCCTTTTTGTCTTTAGCCCAGGCGAGACGCTGTCTGTTGTTCAGGAGTTCAAGGAATGCGACAGCTGAAACCCATGTTTTGCATACGTCTGTGCGTAGTGGTTCTTGAAGCACTGACTCCAGCTGCAGTCCACTCTTTGTGAATCTCCCCCACATTTTTGAATGGGTTTTGTTTCACAATCCTCTCCAGGGTGCGGTTATCCCTATTGCTTGTACATTTTTTTCTACCACATCTTTTCCTTCCCTTCGTCTCTCTATTAATGTGCTTGGACACAGAGCTCTGTGAACAGCCAGCCTCTTTTGCAATGACCTTTTGTGTCTTGCCCTCCTTGTGCAACGTGTCAATGGTCGTCTTTTGGACAACTGTCAAGTCAGCAGTCTTCCCCATGATTGTGTAGCCTACAGAACTAGACTGAGAGACCATTTAAAGGCCTTTGCAGGTGTTTTGAGTTAATTAGCTGATTAGAGTGTGGCACCAGGTGTCTTCAATATTGAACCTTTTCACAATATTCTAATTTTCTGAGACACTGAATTTGGGATTTTCCTTAGTTGTCAGTTATAATCATCAAAATGAAAAGAAATAAACATTTGAAATATATCAGTCTGTGTGTAATGAATGAATATGATATACAGGTTTCACTTTTTGAATGGAATTAGTGAAATAAATTAACTTTTTGATGATAGTTATATGACCAGCACCTGTAGATATCCAAAATCCCCTCCTTTAAAAACTTTTAAATCTAATATGTCAATATTAGGAAAATGGATTTATGTGCATATTTAATTAGATAATAGCTCACAGTATATTTAAACATAACATTTCAAGAAACTTGTTATTCAAAACAATTGTCTTAATGTAATGTGATTAATCAACTACGGAAAGTGTGGTAATATCTATTAGTTCAAATTTTTACGCTAATATTGCCGACATTTATTTCTTTTCATACAGTATTCAGCTTTTTAGTGAGAAAATAAATATTACTTGTCATTGGAAACGTCCCAGTTAGAGAGAGGAGATGAAATAGTTGTATTCCCAATGTGTTTAATAGCATAAGTTAGAGCTGAATATAACTTGAAAAGCACTACATGATGCTAATAATACGTTTTTGTGTATCCATTAGCTGGAAAAGGCCCGTGCCGCATATCATAAGTCATGTCAGAGGGAGCAGATCGCTCAGGAAAAAGAGAATCAAGCCAAACACAACACCAACCTGAGTGAGAGCAAACTGTCCAAGATTCAGCAGACGAGAGAGAGAGCCACACAGGAACGCAGCAAGGTCAATGAGCAATGAGACTTTCTACACAAATATTGCAGTTAAAAACTATTATGCATTAATCATTTACGGCTGTTTTTGCAGGCACGTGATCGTTATGAGAAAGTTCTAGAAGACGTCACTGGCTTTGCACCGCGATACATGGAGGAAATGGAGTCTGTGTTCGACCAATCACAGGAGGAGGAGAGGAAGAGGATCAGCTTCCTGAAACAGACCTTCCTGTCCATTCACAGACACCTCGACATTACCAACAATGAGAGGTTTAAAACGGCAACACGCATTTGATTAAAACAGTGATGTTCATTGTCATGTCAAAAAGCCTGAGAGTTTTTATATGTGTATTGCATGTTTCAGTATAAAAGCAGTGTACGGTGAGCTACATCACTCGCTCATGTCCATCAGTGAACCTGATGATCTCCGCTGGTGGAAGAACAATCATGGGCCGGGCATGCCCACTGACTGGCCCAAACTGGAGGTGTGTGTCATCATGTGCATCTGAATGAGGGAAACTATTATATATTTATTTTTATGTCAAAAACACTCGTAATTTAGTGTTTCACGACTCTCTGAGTTTTAATATGACTACAGGACCCATATGATTCTACTTTCTTATTGTTGGCTTTGTGTGTTTTGGGTGCAGGAATGGAATCCTCCGATTAAAAAGCAGAAACCAGGAAAGAAACCAAAAGCACACAGAGGAACTGAGGAGAAGGCGTAAGCTCACTACACACACAAGAAAATGTCTATAAGTGTATATTTAAAGGATCAGTTCACTTCAGAATACATTTTTTTTTTTTTTGATAATTTACTCACCTCCATGTTATCCGAGATGTTTATGTCCTTCTTTCTTCAGTCGAAAAGAAATGAAGTTTTTTGAGGAAAGCATTCAGGATTGTTCTCCATATAGTGGACTTCACTGGGGTTCAACGGGTTGAAGGTCCAAATGTCAGTTTCAGCTTCAAAGAGCTCTACACGATCCCAGACGAGGAATAAGAGTCTCATCTAGAGAAACCATCGGCCATTTTCTAGAAAAGTAAAAATGTATACACTTTTTAACCACAAATGCTCGTTTAGCACTGCGATGTGCCACGCATTACGTAATCATGTTGGAAAGGTAACAAATGACGTAGGCGGAAATACCGCGGTAGGGCGAAAAACGTTTGCACGTTCGCTTTGTAGACACTTGCATGGTACTTCCACCTACTAATCACTTTCCAACGTGATTACGTAATGCGTGGCGCATCGCAGAGCAGTGCAAGACGAGCATTTGTGGTTAAAAAGTATATACTTTTTTAGAAAATGACAGATCGTTTCGCTAGATAAGACCCTTAGGCCGGTTTCACGCCGCACGCGTCAGCAGAGCGTAAGCAGCGCTCATGTTAACAGATGAGAGCATTCACACGGCACGCAGAGGCTGCGAGGCAACGTGCAGCAGGAGCAGACGCAGCAGCGCCGCGATCATTTTAGTAATTACAGGGGCAGGTAGGCTATATAATAACCCGAGTTTGTGGTCTTTTTTCGCCGAGTTTGCTGTCTTGTAAACATGTACACGCAGCAGATGATGTAAATACAAAGTTTACCTCATTCATGTGCAGACACGAGACTTCTTGTTTGTTTATTTGTTATTTACGCTTACATGAGACTGTTGTACACCTCCCCATGTTAACAAACTTTCAAGACTCTGAAGTTTATAAATGTTCAACTTATAAAAACAAATTTATAGCTTGGAGCCGCTGCTGTGACGCAGCGGTGCCGTTCACGCTGTAGTTACGCTCACGCACTGCTCATGTGCCGCTCACGCTTGCGGTGTGAAACGGGCGTTATTCCTCGTCTGGGATCGTGTAGAGCCCTTTGAAGCTGCACTGAAACTGACATTTGGAATAAACTTCAGTATCACTTACATACACCAAACTTTTTTCTGGTTGTTGATAGTGTTTTTTAATTTATGGAGTGATAAAAAGAGATATTCAAAATGCTCTCTGTAAAAACCTTTAGCTCTAATATGTCAACTGAATGAAGCAACCTGGCTTTATCCAGTGTTCACATTTGTGTTCTGGAAATACATGCAAATTAGTGCATATTTAATTAGATAATGCTTTATTTAAATATTTCAACATCATATTTAAAAAAAAAAAACTTAATAAATAACAATTGATGTAGTGATTAATCAATCAGGGAAAATATGGTGATATTTATTAGTCTTTCACCTGTAAGGTCTTGCCTCAACTGAGAGTTTTTGCACGCAACATGCTCTATTATAATGTCAAAGGTAATATTAATTAAATCAATTTAATTAGAAAATGAATCAGATTACGAAATGAAATGCGTAAGTATTGAGCAGCGCAGCAATTAGAGCGGCGAGTCTCTTTGGGTTTCCTTCTGTCAGCGTTTCAAATCCTTCCGGGCTAAACTGATTCAGGCTGGATGAGGACTGATTGTGAACTGCAGTCACAAAGGTGAAGTGTGTCATTTGCCAAAATGTGCAGTATACTGTGTGCATTACTGTGGTGTGTGATGCAGGGTGCTCAGCTTGACCTTGATGAATGAACTGGAGCTGATTTCATCTGATCAGCCTTCAAAAGAGTGAAGTCATGTTTTTACTTTTTACACAAAATGCATTAACAATGCAATTTTTTGTTTCTAGCATGATTTTGGGACGGCATTCACTGAAATAAACATGAGGTCATGTGACAACAGTGTAGCATACTACTTTTTTAAAAAAATGCTCATTGTTGCACAATGCATACTTGAATACTTTTAAAAATAGTATGTAGTGCATGCAATATGCAGTAAACAGTCTGAACATTCCATTCTTTTTCTTTTATGATGTTCAAAAATAATGATGTATATAGAATGGAATGTCATAAACGGTAACCTGAAAATGCATTTAAATTACCTGGTTTAATTCAAGTCAAAAATATTATTGAACATCACTGAATCAACCTAAATACATACATTTATACCAACAAAACTCATTTTTATGGGTTAAATCAGGTAGAAATAGCTCTTTAAGGTAACGTTACCTTTGTTGTCACACCATGTTTTGGTTTCAAACCTTTACTTCCTGTATTGTGTATCGGGTATCAGGTCATTGTCCTGCTGCAGTGTCCCTATCGTGCTATTTTAAATGTTCCTAATTTTATTTTGGAGTGTCCCACAATAGTTTTACATGCATCAAAGGTGAAAAAACACTATAATTTTCTCATTTACAGCTACAGCGTTTAAGGGCGGGGCAAAGGAAACGTTGTTCGAAGGCAGCAAATGAAGACAATAGGCTGGAATTATGCAAATTTATAGGCATTTTACATTCACAAAAATTGCATGAAAGGTAATATAAAAAAATGAATAAAAAAAAAAACGTAATAGGGGCAGCTAATCAGGTGCTTTGTGTGTTGCAACTTGACCTTTCCTCCAAGATTTTGTGTGTGTTCCGCTCCTTTATGAGTTTTGTAGTCCCTTCCTCAGAAATGCATCTATAAAACATGCTGCTGTCACTAATGTTTCACTGTAGGGACGCTGTGTGTTCATTGTGATATGCTGACAATCTGTAGCACTTAAGCATGAAGGCTCAAAAGTTGGTTTTGTCATCTTCCTTCAGTGTGCTTTTGGCTGAGCTCTTATTTTTGTGAACTGTTGTCTGGTGCGTTTTTTCCATCATGAGGACTGTAACTCCTTTAGGCATAATTGTCTCCCTTAAAACAGCCTCTCTTATGCTGCGGACACATTGTTTTGGAGGGCAGCCAGTCGTGGGCAGATTCACACTTGTGAATGTCACCTTTTTAATGATGGTGTTCAGTGTGCTTTAAGGTATATTCAATGTTAATGGCTGTAAGTTGTGTTTGGTGGGTTGAATGGATGTTTTTGGGGAAGAACTAATCAGTGTTTAGTGTTATTTCGAGGCATTTAGTAGCAAGTAAGATTCATGCATTTGAATTGCATATTACATTTCCATCCGTTTGGATTACACTGCATATAATATAATAGTATATACTAAGTATAATACTAAAATAGCACTGTATCTTCCAAACCATTTGGGACGCCTTAGGAGATGAAGTGAAATTGAAACTGCTCAGATCTCTCTCCCATCTTCTCCCGCAGGGTCATGATCGGAGGCGTGCGTGTGCGAGCGCTGTACAACTACACCGGAGAGGAACCTGATGAACTGTCCTTCAGAGCAGGTGATCCTCTGACCCTTCTGCAGTTAAAGCATCAGTTCACTTCAGAATTAAAATGTCCTGATAATTCACTCACCCCCATGTCATCCAAGATGTTCATGTCTTTCTTTCTTCAGTCGGAAAGAAATGAAGGTTTCTGAGGAAAACATTCCAGGATTGTTCTCCATATAGTGGACTTCACTGGGGTTCAACGGGTTGAAGGTCCAAATGTCAGTTTCAGCTTCAAAGAGCTCTACACGATCCCAGACGAGGAATAAGAGTCTCATCTAGAGAAACCATCGGCCATTTTCTGAAAACAATAAAAATTATACACTTTTTTAACCACAAATGCTCGTCTTGCACTGCTCTGTGATGCACCACGCATTACGTAATCATGTTGGAAAGGTCACGTGAAAAATTTTCTCATAGTTTTGCCTTTTTTTTTAAAAGTGTATTTGACTTAGTCTTTGAATGTTCGCTTTGTAGACACTGGATCGGTACTTCCGCCTACGTCACGCGTGACCTTTCCAACATGATTACGTAATGCGTGGCGCATCGCAGAGCAAGACGAGCATTCGTGGTTCAAAAAGTGTACATTTTTTATTGTTTTTAGAAAATGGCCGATGGTTTCTCTAGATGAGACTCTTATTCCTCGTCTGGGATCGTGTAGAGCTCTTTGAAGCTGAAACTGACATTTGGACCTTCAACCCGTTGAACCCCAGTGAAGTCCACTATATGGAGAAAAATCCTGGAATGTTTTCCTCAGAAACCTTCATTTCTTTTCGACTTAAGAAAGAAAGACATAAACATCTTGAATGACATGGGGGTGAGTGAATTGTCAGGACATTTTCATTCTGAAGTGAACTGATCCTTTAAACTGCTGTCGCTCGGTCTCACAGGTGAAGAGTTCCTCAAGGTTGAGGAAGAGGACGATCAGGGCTGGTGCTGGGGGGTGAAAGAGGGTGGAGTCGAAGGATTTTATCCGGCCAATTACGTGTTGCCTGTGAAATGACATCCGGAATCATTGCTGAGGCACAACTATGCTTATTTACAGTTATGGAACACATTTATACGGTGGCCATCAAAAAGTATATAAATGTCTGAATATCATTACATTACAACTAACTTTTCTTTTAGACTTTTTCAGCACTATATCTATTGTTTTGTCATGTAAAACTGTCTTAAAAGTCTTTTTTTTTTTTTTTTTTCTTGACAAGTGTTTTATTTCTGTAAATGAACTGCTACTTAGTTTGATATTTCATCTAATGCAGTGACATTCAGATATTTTTAAGTGTCCAAATACTTCCACCGTATGAATGGCAAAGAATTAAGTTGTGTGTTCATTGGAAAACAACTACAACCAGTGTTACAGACCAAAATGAAAATAAAATATTGATTTTCTTTCATGAATGGAACCTTTACCTCTTCATTTAATAATATGGGATGTCATTAATTTTAATTAACACATTTCTGCTTTTGGAAAACCTCCAAGAGTGCCAGAGACCTGCAAATGATTCAAGCAGAGTCAAGAAACGGCCTCTTTGTAATTTATATATTGCTTAATGAGGGGTTGTACAAAAACCAGTAGGAGTCTGTTAGAAAGATTACGGTGCACTGGAGAAAAAGCCTCCATTATCATCAGAGCCAAATCCATATTATATTACACCTGACAAAGTGGAAGGAATAGAACTAACATTTCTGTGCATTGAACGCTTGACTATCAGCTCTGACACACTCCAGGACCGACGAGCAAAGGAGGGATTTTAACAGGTATCCGGATAAACATCAAGGAACAGGTGTGTAACTATAGCAACCAGTCATTAATCCTGGAATGACAGGGACCTCTGGTGGTCGATCTGAAATCACATCTCTCCATCTGTTTTAATGTTGTTTCCACAGCCAGGAGAGAAGTTAAGATTCAAAGCTTGTCTGTTTTACTGTTTGTACTAAGGGTTAATCTGAATATTATATATATTATAAATGCAGTTTATAATAGAAAGAAAACTCATATGCTCTTAAAATGTGAAATATTATTAACATTTAAAATAGCTGTTTTGTATGTAAATATATAGTAAAGTGTAATTTATATCCTGTGATCAAAGCTGAATTTTCAGCATCATTACTCCAGTCTTCAGTGTCACATGATCCTTCAGAAATCAATCTGATATGATGCTTTGCTGCTCATTTCTGATTATTATCAATGTTGAGAAAATTTTTGTGGAAACCTTCAGAAATTCTTTTTAACATTATAAACATTATATTCACTGTCGCCTTAATGCATCAATGCTGAATAAAAGTATTGAATTCTTTTTTATTTAAAAAAATACTGACTCTATCTTTTCTTAGCATATAAATCAATAAATAAATCTGTAAGCACAAACTTTAAAAATGTTTGAAGCATCTTTAGTTCACTAACAGACAAACTGTTTTTAATTGCAAATCATTTATTAGTCTTTCGTGCAGCAAGTTGGTGCCACTTTTTTTCTTTCTTTCTCTCTCTTTTTTTTTTTCAGGCCCAGAACTGCCCACAAACACAACAGTAAACAGACCAATTGTTAGATAAAATGATGGACCTCAGCAATAAAATCAAACGTTGTCTGCAGAACAGAGCAGAAGGCTGGTGAAGAATGACACAAACTGCTGTTCATTCAAAGCCAAAGTTTATTGAGCTCACTGTAACTTCTATAGCAAAGTCTGGGGTGTTAAATGAAACAGTGTGGCTCCTATAGGAAATAAGACATTTATCACAGGTGCGTGTGACAACAACAGATTAAAAACAGGAAAAGAGAACTTAAATCAGAAGAAGAGAGCCAGGACAAAAGAAGCAAAACACATCCTTTCTAACACCCAGCATTCGAGTACTTGTGTCGATTATATGTCTGGTCTTATACTACAGCCTAAAAGTTCATAATCTAACTACACTCTAAAAAATGTTGGGTTAAAAACAACCCAAGTTGGGTTGAAAATGAACAGTGATTGGGTTGTTTTTTAACCCAGCGGTTGGGTTAAATGTTTGCCTAACGTGCTGAACAGTTTTATTTAACCCAGTTATTGTTTAAAACTTGCTTAAAATGAACCCAAAATATGTTGGAAATGAACATTTATTGATAAGTTTAATGAATAATAATTAAACAATAAACATTCCTTATTAATAAATGTTCATCTTTTGATTATTATTGTTGCCTCTAGTAATTATGTGTCTGATTTTGGGTTCATTTTAAGCCAGACATATAGTCATTTTTAAACAATATTTGAGTTTAATAAAACTGTTCAGCACATTGGGCAAACATTTAACCCAACCGCTGGGTTAAAAAACATCCCAATCACTGTGCTTTTTTTTAACCCAACTTGGGTTGTTTTTAACCCAGCATTTTTTAGAGTGTAGTAATGGGAAAGTTTGGAGTTAGTAAACCGTAATAACACCAAACCCCCCCTTTCCTTTGGATGTAAGCATAAACATCCATAGCCAAATCCATTACATTACAATTAATTCTTATTTCATGCGTTTACATTTCTTCACAACCATTTAAAACCAGAAATAATACATTTAGATATATTATCTTCAACATATTCCAATCTTGCATAAGCAATTATTTAGGACATGTAGCAACTGAACCGGGATGCAGCACAATTTTTGATATAATTGCTGAGATTATAATATCAATATCTTGCATATAAAGTGTCCAGTCCATATGTAGCAGGCCATAGCATCAGTATTAGTAACAGAAGCACATAGCGTGTCAGTGAGGCAGATACAGAGAACTCATTCACACACACAGTCCTCCACATGCACACACACACACACACACACATACATAAAAAAAACCTTACATACACAATAATACGCCACAAGATGTTGAAGCACATATGCACTGGAAGAAAAATGAACGCGCAGAAAGACTGAGGATCATATATGCGCAGCCGTGCGCCGTGACATTGTGAGGGCAGAAACCTACCGCACGACAGCTGCGTTTAAGACATCAACAAAACTGATGACACAGCTCGAGCTTAAACAAGAGGGAGTGATATAGATGCCGCCAAACCGGGGAGTTGTTTATTGTTTGTTTGTTTATATTTGTGTGCGCTCGCGTCTGTGCGTGTTGTACGGAACGGAGTGAGGTGAGGGGAGGCAGAATATCCACTGCACCACTGTGTGACTGGATTCTTAATGGGAGGGGGGATGGAGAAAGAGAGAGAGAGAGGGAGGTAGATGGCTTATCATTAAGTCATAATACATACTGGAGGACACAAGTGTGTGGGACGCAGACAGAGTTCAACACAGAACCACTGGAGAGATCAAACAGGGCCGCTAATGTGAACTAACTACCACAAGCATGTTCAACATGCAGGCCAAGCACCATTACGACAGCTAGATCTGGTCAAGACGCCCTGTTTATTCATTTATTCCTTTTACAGAGACAATCAGCATTTTTAGCAGCCATCAGCATTTACCAGGGCCTGCAAATATATATATATATATATATATATAAAGGGAAAAAAATGTTTAAACTGACATTGCATGTTGACAAATTATGAAATAAAATTGCCACTGAAACCGAGCTTGCATAGCTAAGCATCAGCGTAAAAGTACACTCAAAATGCTGGGTTAAGAACAACCCAAGTTGGGTTGAAAATGGACAGTGATTTGGTTGTTTTTTTAACCCAGCGGTTTGACCATCATGCTGGGTAGTTTTATTTAACCCAATAATTGTTTAAAAATGACTATATGTCTGGCTTAAAATGAACCCAAAAAATCAGACACATAATTACTAGAGGCGACAATAATAATCAAAAGGTGAACATTTATTAATGAGCAGTTTAATAAATGTTTATAGTTTAATTATCATTCAAGAAATGTTCATTTCCCACTTACTTTCACTCTAAAAAATGCTGGGTTAAATATGGACAAACCCAGGGATTGGGTTGTTTTCACCCAGCCATTTTTTATTTATTTTTTTCAACCAATTTTGGGTTTGTTTTAAGCCAGCCGTATAGTAATATAGTAAACGGCATGTTTTTGCTCACCCTCATATTTTTAGCTGAAACTTCACAGACACTTGACCAGACCAGAGACTTATATTATATCTTGTGAAAGAGGGCATAATAGGTGCCCTTTAACCCAACCTGCTGGGTTTGTCCATATTTAACCCAGCTTGGGTTGTTTTTATCCCAGCATCTTTTAGAGTGTTGTGTTCATTTTCCGCAAGCAATACAGTCATTTTTAAACAATAGTTAAATTAAATAAAACTACCCAGCAAAAAACATTTAACCCAACCGCTGGGTTTGTCCATTTTCAGCCCAACTTGGGTTATTTTTAACCCTGCATTTATCAGAGTGTATGTTTTGGGCCTGCTTGTGAATTCATCTGATGCATTTTGCACACAAAAATGGTGAGCACTGCTTTCCTGGATATATTTTAAAAATAACTTGAACATATATTGTGCTCTTTAAAAAAAAAGGTTCATTATTGCCATTGATGGTGCCACGAAGATTGCACAAAATGTTCTTTACAGTGAAAAGAAGTTCTTCAGATTATTATCATGTTCTTTATACTAGGAAAAATGGTTCTTTTAAGAAGTGATTCACTGATTTTCTCTTTCTTTTATAGCATCACTTCAAAAACCTGCTTTTGGAACATTTATTTTAAAGAGTGCATGTTTAGAAATACATTTTGTATATACATGTCTTATGTAAATATACAGGACAAAAAAAAAAAAGTTTTTATGACTGTCCACAGGCAGGAACTTCACAGACCAAACCCTGAAGCTGAAACTACACTGTAAAAAAAAATTGTTGGTTTAACTTAAAAAACATTAAAATTTTGAGTTCATTGAAATTAAAAATTGGAGTTTAAGGATTAGTCCATTTTCAAATAAAAATTTCCTAATAATTCACTCACCCCCATGTCATCCAAGATGTTCATGTCTTTTTTTCTTCAGTCGGAAAGAAATTAAGGTTTTTGAGGAAAACATTCCAGGATTTTTCTCTATATAGTGGACTTCACTGGGGTTCAACGGGTTGAAGGTCCAAATGTCAGTTTCAGCTTCAAAGAGCTCTACACGATCCCAGACGAGGAATAAGAGTCTCATCTAGAGAAACCATCGGCCATTTTCTAAAAAAAAAAAAAAAAAAAATTATATACGTTTTAACCATATATTTTTCATCGTCTTGAACTAGCTCTCTTCTTCTTCTTCTCTGTTAGAATTCCGGCAGCGTCTACACTATAAAACTACGTCTATGGTTAAAACGTATATAATTTTTAATTAAAAAAAAAAAAAAAAGACAGATAAGACCCTTATTCCTCGTCTGGTATCAAAGGTATCACCTTTGAAGCTGCACTGAAACTGTAATTTTGACCTTCAACCGTTTGGGGCCAACTGAAGTCCATTATAAAGACAATAATCCTGGAATGTTTTCATCAAAAACCTTCATTTTTTTTCGACTGAAGAAAGAAGGACATGAACATCTTGGATGACATGGAGGTGAGGAAATGATCAAGAAATTTTTATTTGAAAGTGAACTAATCCTTTAATGAAGGCGATTGGACTAATCAACAGAAACTCAAAATATTATGTTATCTGAACCACATTAACTATCTAAGTTGATTTGAGAAAAGAAAAAAATGGATCATGGAAATAATTTTTTACAGTGTGGAAGAACTTAAATGTCTTATTGCTTAATTGCCATCTCTGGAAAACATTTGATGCGAGTTATCTGTTACATACACAGATATCAACCCTCAACAATGGTGACAATTAACAAATATACATTTAGTTTATGTATATATATATACCTCAAGTTACAATACAAACATCATTCAGAAGAGAGCTTTTAAAATGGTGGATCGGTATGAGGCGCCGAGTGTGACCTGATTGATTTTGCAGACAAAATTCATTTGAATTTTCATGCCAAAACTATAATGCACAAGAAAGACAAAAGCCATTTTGTGAACAAAATATTAATTACGTGAATGTGATATTTATTTCGCCAACAATCATGAAACTAACTTAGTCCATTAAATAGCCAGGTCACACTTAGCACCCCATTAATGGGTTGCTCTTTGCCATTGAGATTTACTATTTACTTTTCGTAGTAAACTGTTTTTACATTCATGTCTGCAACACTGTCAGAACATTACATTTTACACTAAAATATGCTGGGTTAAAAACAACCCTATTTGGGTTGAATATGGACAACCCCAGCAATTGGGTTGTTTTAGCCTAGCGGTTGGGTTAAATGTTTGACCTAATCTGCTGGGTAGTTTTATTTAACTCAACTATTGTTTAAAAATGACTGTATTGCTTGCTTAAAATGAACCCAAAATATGTTGGAAATGAACATTTATTAATAAGTTTAATGATTAATAATTAAATGATATTAAATTGCTTATTAATAAATGTTCACCTTTTGATTATCATTGTCATCTCTAGTAATTTTTCGTTCATTTTAAGCCAGCCATATAGTCATTTTTAAACAATAGTTGGCTTAAATAAAACTGTTCAGCATGATGGGCAAACATTTAACCCAACCGCTGGGTTTGTGTCCATTTTCAACTCAACTCGGGTTGTTTTTAACCCAGCATTTTTTTTTTGTACTTTACATTTATGCAATCAACCTGAACTCACCCCTATATAATCAATAAATATAAACCAGTAAGCATGCATAAGAAGAGAAAACACTTGTCATGTATCCAATCCAACTCTATATCGGTGAAGATTTATCTGTCATTTGATAGAAGCGAGTCACGTTTGCGTGATGTCAAGATTTTGTGACACCTTCATCCTCAAAAACCATCAAGAAAACTACTCGAGGTACAAGACAATATGACCCAGATGACATTAAATAGAAGTTCACTAGCTGTGAGCATAAACCAACAAAACAATATTGTCAGTTTTCCTATCGTGTTACTAATGTTGCATATTTTTGGGCTTATGCAGTTCAAGCCAAGCGAATACTAACACATGTCAATGTTTTATTTCCTTTTGCAAGAGAACTTTTATGTATTTGAACTGAAGCAAAGGCAGCTCAGAACCACAGCTTTAGACAAAACAGCTTTGCCATTTTAAATATCTATTTTAAGCAGTAGAGGGTATATAATTACACTCTCAGAGCCTAAATGACCTGACATTCATCCTACACATTCGTCCCTGCATATTAAACAGTGGATGGATGCATGAATGCATGGAATGATGTGTGTATGCATGGATGTATGGAAACAGACTACAGCAGGTGTGTTTTGTGCATGTCTCAGTGGTCCGTTCTTCAGTTGGTCGTTGTATTCAGGACCGTCGCTACGGACTTTACGTAAGATGTTGCGCTGGGTGCAGCATCCGTCCCTCTGTACGGCCACGACGCGCACGAGCTGCCTGCATACACTTACAAAAATGCGCCAGTAGGTTTGTACGCCTCATACCCCGGATAATCAAATTACATTCGATTTTTACACTTTACAGCGAGCGATTGCGTCGTTTTTTTTTTTTTCCTTCAGCGGTGGTATGATCTGTTAACTATATATTCACCGTTATTCACCGTGTCCGCGCGCACTGGCGCGCTCCGGATCTGTGAGAGACACCGAATCAACGGGGGGAAAAGCATTAGAAGAAGATTCGTCGAGTCGGTGCGAGGAGAAAGGAAAAGGTACAACTTGCATTTGATCAGATGAATGATCTCGAATAACTGATCTGTAGGTTTGGTTATGATTCATGCTGTGGAATTGACGGGAATTGGTTTGATTTAATAGGTTTCCTCATGGTTACCATGATTCTTTAGAAGAGGATCCGGAGGATGTGATGGATGTATGAGAGGAGAACGGTAAGATCTTTCATTCAGCATTCGTTTTTTTTTTTTATTATTATTTATTTATTTGTTTAGCTATTCAGTTTATTTATTTATATATTTATTCATAGAAATGAATGTGACCATTGGAGTTGTGATGATTTCGCTGTTGGCGATGTAAATGATGGCTTGGCTTGATTTGCATTTTTCTTTCTCATTATCCGTGAATTACACAGACACCCGTGTGCCATTTTGTTGCGCGTCTTCGAGCGAGCGAGGGAGCGCGCGCGCGCGCGTGTGTGTGTCGGGGCCTCACTTGTGTATTTCACGCGCGTACGGCGGTCTCCGGTAAGACGCCGCAGTCACTAACGCATTCAGATGCACCGATTTTCTCTCACATAAGAGCATCAGACCCACTGCAGTCTCTGTCATGATGCATATCACTGCATCTGATGCCTTATGAAGGTTAATTAATGATCAATATAATGGCTTATAAAATAGATGTTTCGTTTATGCATTCGACTCGTTTTTTGGCCTGTGGCTGGTTTTAACGAAGCCGTAGTGCAAACAGAGCGCCGCCACCCAACCGGATTCCGACATCCAGCATCTGCAAATCAATTTAGCGTTGTCATGGTTACAGTGAAGCTGCACCACCGCACCTGTGACACACACACACACACAGAGAGAGAGAGAGAGAGAGAGAGAGAGAGAGAGAGAGATGCGCCTGCATGTGATGGATAAAGATGTTAGAGCCATATTAGAACAAAATGTTATACTGTATTTTGCATTTTGTAAGTCTTTCGATGAATTTCCTGATGTAAAACAATGAGTGTGTTTTATATCTCACTCTTATTTTATTTAAAAATTCGCAAACGTGTTCTGTAATCAGCTAGACTTTTGAAACAAACCCGATTGCCATAAGTTTCCAATTTTGCTCTGCATGTAAATACCCTTACCGGCGTTTTGGCGCTTATTCAATGTGCGCATGTGTTCTGCGCATGTCTGTTTACACTTTGATATCAAAATGGATAAAAACGCGATCATTTCAAATCTCACGCGAACATGTTTTTCTTGTGCCTTGGGTTTGTAGTGGATGATTTTTGATAGTTTTTAATGAGTGCATGATCTTACACTGATTATGTCTCTAATAAATGTGTAAGTTCATGTAAGCACCTTAAAATATTACGATTTATTGGGTAAATGTCACAGTTTAAAGTGATTATTTTTGTTGCCCATATCAACCCAATTTTGCTTTGCACTTAAAAGCATTTTCAGCATTTTTTCACCATTCTGCTGCCTAAATGTTTAGTTGTCTATACAGACATATACAAACACGCTGCTATTGCATTACTGTCATCCAACATTCGTCATGGGTCATTTAATAGCAGCATTATTCTCTATTTATTCATTGTAAACATCAGTGTTCAGACATGAGAGTTGTTTACCTCTTCAGTTGTAGAGCTCGTATGCACACACACATTTCTTTGTACAGTGATGTCTGTTTTCATTTACACAAGTAATCATGTGAATATTGTATTATTGTACTCGTTATTCTATTTTTTTTATGTTTACAGAACCACACATCTATGCACATTTAATAAAGAATACTAATTTGCAAATATAATTCTAGAGCTAGACATTGTTCTGACCGGACAACCTGTTGCCTTTCGACCAGTCAAATTAAATTTTAAACCTCAAAATTTTTCAGTCCAGGCCAGACCAATCCAAGTCTGGAAGGTTAAAAAAGAAAGACTTTGTGTTACTGGCTACAGTTGTGGCTGCTCAATGTTTAAAAATAATGAAAGAATAAGTGGAAATTAATTGAAATTGCAATTCTGCTTTGGCTGGTCTTGAAAAGGTCACAGCCTTTAGCTGCACAGGTCACATTTTTTTTGTTTTTTTTGCTGATGTACTGACCCTCACACCCTTAGCTATATGAAATACGATAAGCTATACGTATATGCAGTTTTTGACCTCCCTCGTCCTCTCTCTCGTTCCCGTCCCGTGTTTTTTTCTTCTAGTAAGCAAGGCCAGTGCTGACTGTGATGATTGTGATGGCAAGCAGAAGACTCCCGTAGCAGCATCCAGTGCTGTTGTCAACTGTGTGGATTACACTTTGATGCCACAAGATACCTGATTCTACAAGTTAATCGTAAAAAAAGTTAATTCTCCTTCTTGTTTTGTGGATGTTATTATTCGAAATACACTTCCATATTTATTATTTTTCATCAAATGAACATTTAAGAAGTTTTGAGGGTTTTTGGTGCTCACTCTTTGCCTTTTTTTTTTTTAGGAAAGGGGCAGGACATGATTCAGTTGCCATGCAGGCTGCTATCGTAACAGGCCTTTTCAGCCCCTCCCCCCTTATCTGGTTGGTCCAACTGTTGTTGTGGCCACACCTCCTAGGACCTAGATTGGCCGAGGCCAGTCCCGCCTGTCCTGCTCCCTGTAGCTGTTCCAATCAAGCCAGTCGAGTGATCTGTACCAGAAAAGGCTTAAATGAAGTTCCACAGAGTATCTCGTCCAATACCCGATACCTCAACCTCCAGGAGAACTCCATACAGGTAACCTCCTTGATACCCTAAATATACGTTTTCACCATGAGATCTGCATGCCGAAATGAAAACAACCATGCTATATCGTACCTCGCCAGCACTTAATTGTTAGAAAAGGGAGAGATGGTCAAGATTATAATCAAATAAGAATCAATGATAGGGGTCAGTTTATTCCAGGTGTCCCAAAAAACACTTGTTGCTCAGATGGATTTCTCCTTAAGCCTTAGTTCTAAAGGTACTTGGTTAGAATTTGTTTACAAGCTCTGTTAGTTATACCTTCCAGTGCTACAACCGTCAGGCATTGGAAATCAGTCATCTCCAGTCACAGAGTGACAGATGGTCACGTATACTCACATACTGAAATAGAACAAAATAACAAAGATCCCACTTTCGTGGATATGCATACTAACACAAAGGCATACGTTGATCTGTCACTCAAACTTCTGCAGAACAGGCTAAACTTTAACAACATAGATTCAGAAGATGCAGTAACCCAGTTCCCAATATTTCGGCTGTTATAACTAACTATATTCTTGTCCTCTGTTCTTATTCTGCAGGTGATCAGGTCAGACACCTTCAAGCACCTAAATCATCTGGAAATTTTACAGTTGTCTAAGAACCAGATTCGTCAGATAGAAGTGGGAGCGTTCAATGGCCTTCCCAATCTTATCACTCTGGAGCTTTTTGACAACAGACTCCCACTGGTACCATCACAGGCATTTGAGTACCTGAGTAAGCTGCGTGAACTCTGGCTAAGGAACAACCCTATAGAGACACTCCCAGCATACGCCTTCCACCGTGTGCCGTCACTGCGGCGGTTAGACCTTGGCGAGTTACGCAAACTCAGTTTCATCTCGGAGGCCGCATTCGAAGGGCTGCTGAACCTTCGTTTCCTGAATCTGGGCATGTGCGGGCTTAAGGATGTACCCAACTTGACGCCTCTCGTGCGGCTAGAGGAACTGGAGCTGTCAGGAAACCAGCTGGGCGTGGTGCGTCCTGGATCATTCCAAGGCCTGGTGTCTTTACACAAACTGTGGCTCATGCACTCTCGGATCTCTGTCATTGAGAGGAATGCCTTTGATGACCTCAAGAACCTGGAGGAGCTCAATCTGTCCCATAACTCTCTGCATTCATTGCCCCATGATCTCTTCACTCCACTGCAGCAGTTAGAGCGTGTCCATCTGAACCACAATCCTTGGGTTTGCAACTGTGACGTTCTGTGGTTGAGCTGGTGGCTTAAGGAAACCGTACCTGATAACTCCACTTGTTGTGCACGTTGCCATGCCCCACCAGGTACTAAGGGCAGATACATTGGTGACCTTGACCAGAGAGACTTCACCTGCTACGCACCTGTGATTGTGGAGCCACCAACGGACCTGAACGTGACAGAGGGAATGGCAGCGGAGCTGAAATGCCGCACCGGGACATCCATGACTTCTGTTAATTGGTTGACCCCCAATGGGACCTTGATGACCCATGGAGCGTACAAGGTTCGGATCTCTGTCCTGCATGATGGAACCTTGAATTTCACCAATGTGACCATGCAAGACACTGGACCATACACCTGTATGGTCACCAACTCAGCTGGCAACACCACAGCAACTGCTGTGTTGAACGTCTCTGCACCCGACCCAGGCAATGGATACAGCTACTTTACAACTGTTACTGTCGAAACTGTAGAGACGGGGCAAGATGGACACGATTCAGCTCGGCAGTTCGTCAACGAGACATTTATTAGCTTTCCAGGACCGACGGCTACATCTGCATCAGCAGGTCCCACTGGTTCGATGCTGTCCTCCTTGTCACCACGAGCTACGCGTGCACCCGATCGCCCATTCACGGTCTCCATCACGGACGTCGCCAACCTGTCGGGTCTTGAGGATGTAATGAAGACGACCAAGATTATCATCGGCTGCTTTGTGGCCATCACCTTCATGGCGGCCGTGATGCTGGTCGTCTTCTACAAGCTCCGCAAGCAGCACCAACTGCACAAACACCACGGCCCGGCACGTGCAGTTGAGATCATCAATGTGGAAGATGAGATTGGATCTGCGGGAGGAGCTAGTGGCATCACAGGAGGGGGCACTGTCCACACCGGAGCAGGATCTGGTGGAGGAAGCGGGCAGAGTACAAGGATTCACGACCCTGAGATCATGACCCTGCCGAGCGTTGGGCAAGCGGATCACCTGAACCACTACTACAAAGCGCACCACTTTAACAACAACGTGCTAAGCTTAAACATGGCCACTGGAATGCTCAACAACAAACCCAATCCTTCCTCCCAAAATCAGGCTTCGACCATGAAAATAGGGACTTCCGGTGACCCCTCTAACCCTGGCTCGACCTCACCTCCCCTGCCAATTCCCATCCCAATGACGATGACTTTCCACGGAACTCTGAAAGGCCTTAGTCACGTTCCCAATGTGCAGACTGAGCCGCTGTTGCTATCGAATGGCTCCAAGGAGAGCGTTCAGGAGACCCAGATCTGATTACTTACGTGCACATGCAGGAAGGGAAGTAGACTGGTTTTTACGCCAGTGCGACTGTCAAGTCTTTGACATTATGGAACTCCATCCCTTTCCCGACAGGTTCTATGGAATATTCCGTTCAGTGAACAGAGACAGGCTTTTACTGGACATGGCGCTACTGAGTACACATGTGCCAAAGCAAGCGTCTTTTTTGCAGTTCTTTTTGAGTTGTGTCCGCGTATAAAAAATATAGTCTATATTAAAGTAGTGTAATTACTTAAGTGTTGGTTTGCCACAGTCCAGCGACACCGAGTACACACACCGATGTACAGCAGCTAACAGACCTGTATAAAAGCATACACACATTTACACTTCCCGGAGGTTGACATCATTATTCATCGTACTCACCTCGGTAGGTAGTGTACCTGTGTGTGTGTGTGTGTGTGTGTGTATGTGTGTGTGTGTGTGTGTAAGGGACAGTATTAACTGAGACTAATTCAGAAATAAAGACTTAAACTGCTGTGATCCAGAACTCTGCTTCATGATGACATTCTGAATCTAGCACAAGTGAGGATCAGTTCATAAGCTCAGAAATCTGAACTCTAAAAGACACCAGTTTCAGGGTGACATACGTCATACCTAGAGGAGAGGGCAGAGAGAAGAAGCCTTTCCATGTGAACAATAAGAGTACTTGGCTGCTGTCCTCAGTAAAGGTACCATAGTACCTTCCAACAAGCTGCCATAGTGCAAACTCTCTGTGCATTTCTACGTTTGAAGAGATCTTGAGTGTCATGTTTGTCTTTTCGCCTGTCAGCACTGAAATGAAGAGTAACAGCAGTGTGTAAGGGCTATTTCACTGGCATTGGGTGTTTTTGATGTGCGCAGAAAGTATCTGGACTTAAAGCCGACATGAAACGCCATTCGCAACCCATTTAACTTCTGTAGTATTTCACGGATGCAGGGCGGGACTTGACTTTATTCATCAGGAATTGATTGGATCGTGAAAAGTGGGTGTACCAGAATGGAGCCAGGAGGGATGGAAAGTCGTTTCAGAGGCGGAGCAGGTTACATTTTGATAAAAGATTCTGAAGATTTTTTTTTTTTTTTTTTTTTTTTGACTTGGCATAACGTGCACAGTTGAATCGTGCACAATAAGGCCAAGAATGTGTGTTAGGAAAGTAAATAGTGTCAATTTTGAGTTCATGTTGACTTTAAAACAAGCTGTATTAAAGCTTTGAAATATACTGGGATACGCAGCACAGGAGAATTTCACCGACTTGAAAATTTTAGATTTTTAACAGAGAGAGAATGAAAGACATTGTGAAAATGTCCAGATTTTTCTGATGAAAGATTTTGCAATATGACATGTAATCTAATGTAAAGATTTTCAAGTATACTGTTTATAGACCAAATCAGTGGGTTTGGGTTCAAGGGGCTGGTTAAGCGTCAGGGTTCAGGGAATGGGAAAACCGCTCTTGGGCCACTTCAGATTAAACGTTAGCCATCCAGTTGGCGAAACTTGTATGCCTCACTTTCAGAGAGTATTTTCTTTGAAGGGATTTGACCAGTCCTTCGTGGGAGCCATACAACAACTGCTGACTACATGAAGCGATCTATCGATCAAGTTCCTCATTCTTGAATGGCTTTGAAGTTGTATAATAACAATGTGCAATGTGCCATTAACTGGAGTAGAGTACACATGCGTGTATTATTGTAATTGCTGCATTAAACTTTATTCGGTTTTTAATTTCCAATTCATCATCTTTTTATCAAATTGTTGTTGTTAAAACTGATTCATTCTTTTGCAAATGCTGGGAACTTTTACTAATCAAGCTGGACTTAATTTGACAAATTGGGCAATTGTTTTCTCCATTGAATCTAGTTCGACATATTTAATTTTTGTTGAAGTGCTAAACATAGCTCAGCAACCTGAGGACATTATATCCCTCGATACTAACCCACCGGTCTCTCAAATGTCTCCCTGCTATTCTTCATAATGGAATTATAGGACAGACTCTATTTTTTTTTTTTTTTTGTCTGTTTCTTTTATTGCTTTCCATATTTCTCCCTACAGTATGAAAGCTGATTGTGTTTGAATATCCAGTGGGGTTGCTTAGCAACAACATCATTGCCAGGAAATGCTCTTAAAAGCTTATTGTAGCACCTGACCCTCATCGGCTGATGCAGAACATAGGTAGATCAGAATTACGTCAGTATCACATAAGTAAAAGGTTAGTTAATGTGAGGAACGTGTGGGCTCTGCCACGCTGTGTGTCCTTGACACCCAAAAAAAACAAAAAACCTGCCAGATGAAATTGAAACGTGCACATTGAGCTCGGAATGATATGAGGCGATCTCATACACATGCAGTTTGAGGCCGGCATGTTTGCGTTTATCACGGATCTAACATTTGTATAACAGATTTGAACTTTTTAGCCTATTGAATGGCATTGAAAGATTCCAAACAGCCAGTTTCCACAATTGAACCTTGATTTTGCTAATTAGCCGCACTGGGTGAGAAAGATTCTAATTCTAGAAAGCAATTTTGGTCATAAAATTGAGTGCAAGATGAGTCATCAAGTCATAGTCTGTACATTTCAAATGCATATGATCATTTTGGAGATTTTTTAGGAGTACACCAGCATATAGCGTACATACATCAACTAAAAGTGTCTTTGCTCAAGTCAGGAGTCACAGACAGGCGTTATAGCCAGCAAACCTCACCTTTAACCTTTCCATACCTCTATTTTATCATACAAACTTGTGAAATGCAAAATGGCTAAACCCTTACCTGCCCCAGACCAGTGTGTCAGAGTTCAGATGTGTGTGTTGTCCTGTAGCAGGTTGTTCTTCTCCTCTATGCATCCTCTCTGCGGCCAGCAAAATCACATTACCCTTACGGCTACTGAGAGACAATTCATCTATAAACCTTTCCCCATTTCAGAAAGCTGCTCTAAGCTGATTTGACTGGCTGTGAGATGAAGACACTGAGGCTGAGACCCATGTTGCAGTGTATTTTAAGACAAGGCACGGAAGCCGTTTCTGAATCAGCACAGAAAGATTGTATTATGAAGCAGTTTCATCACTGTAGACTCTTGATGTGGTGGGTCTTTCTCTCTCTCCGTCTCTCTCTGTCTATCACGTTCTCACACTGACCATGTGTTCATATAATGCCATGTATATAATCTAAAGATGTAAATATTCTCTATTTTTTGACTTACCATTAGCAGAACACGCGTTCTTCAGGATTTGAAACAGAACGAAGCTTTTTGGAAACTATCTGCATTTCTCTCTCTTTCTATTTATGGGTGCATCTCATGAAAACAGGTCATATTTCACCACAGTATCAAATGAGCAAAATTAGATTGTGCTTAGAGAAAAATGATGCTGTTTTTTTTTTTTTGCTTTGTGACATTTCATTTTATCTCAAATTATTATTGCTGTAACATCTGGATATTTTGTTTGTAATTCCTATTCCTATGTTGATTCACATTACTGTAATACATAATATTTAAAAAAAAAAAAAATTAAAGTATAAATTACTACAAGTAATCTTTTTTGCAATGTTGAGAATTTTTCTTCTGAGAAATTGTTGCAGAACTGATTTTTTTTTTTTTTTTTTTTTTCTGTTATGAAAATGTCACATTGCAAAAAACTTATAATGAGTTTTATTTTTACTATTATTAAATAAAATAAGTTTTGGGGTGAAATTTGACCTGAAACCAATTCTTAGCAGGTTTTGTGAGATTCACTCATATATTTCTCTCTTATTCTGTCTTTAGAACAACACACTCCTCAAGAAAAAAGAAAAAACGTAAAAATTTATATTTTTTGCATTTAAAAAAAATACAGTTCCGCTGACATCAGCTGTGTTCCATTTCTTCATCTGTTTACCTATTTATTTGTACTGAGTATTTTTAGTTCATTTGGTTTCTTCTCTATGTTGATGCTGTGTGGTTCGGTTGTGGAGAGCTATAGTTGATTGGCCATCAGTTCCGGGTCAAAGGTTGTGGCAAATGCTTAACTGTGCGTGTGAGCCTCTGCACTATACCATCCGCTACACAGACGCTCTTTACCAATAAAACATGGACATTTTGGCTTTAGAACTCTGACTGTGTGTCTTTATGCTCAACTTTGATTAAAAGTGCTGTAAACAATCCATAAACCGAGATATTTTTGAAAAGGTTGCGCAGCCTACACCAAAAAAAGGGGAGTGGCTTTTTTTTTTTTGGCCAATCAGTAATGCTTTCTATGTGACTCATGCCTTTGGAGGGCGGGGTTTTGGAGAGAGGGCGTGGTCTGATTCTACAGCAGTCTGATGCATGTTAGAGACATGGGGCACATTCAAGCTCAAATCGGTGTGCAACGTTTTGCTACAGTTTCTGGGTTGAACGACGAGTGAAACGGTGTGCAACGGGTTTGAGATACGTTTTCTCTTGTTTGGTGGGTGTGTCAAAAATGTCACCCAATCAGCATCAACATGCATATAAACCACGCGGTATTAAAGAGACAGCTCGTAAATGTAATTAACATCAAAATAAATTCACAAGAGCAGAGCAAGTATATTGTTTGCACATGTTTATTTACATTAATGCCAAAATAACTTAAATAATAAGAGCAGACGTATAGATCTGGAACTTCTTTAAGTCTGTCTAAATGTCAATTAGTAGTCTTCTGGTCCATATCCTTTCCTTATAAGGTGTGCTAGACACTGATTAATGTAACATAAAAATACGATACTTATATATTTTGCTTTTGCATTGTGGAGTGATACTTTCATAAACTTTCATAAACATAAAGGCAAATGTTGGATCACAATAATTAGGAACCACAGTTTCCACAAATCCCTTCACTCAATTGGGATGTTCTCTTTTATTCTGGACGGCAAGGGCAGTGGCTGTAACATCGAGCGTGTTTTGTAGCGTTAAACACGTATTTATACCGATTTCATCAGGCTCCGAAAATTCTTCAAAAATAATATAAAGAATGGCCTTCTCAGCTGCCATAGTTGCAACTCTTGCGTCATCAGAACAGGGTGTTCAATTTCCGTTTAAAAAACGTTTTGCAACATTTTGTCAGGGCTGAACGCAGACATGGTCAGATTGCTTACAGCACTAGTTCTTTCTTTAATTATTTCTTTCTAGATGAGTAAATCAGTGGCTCTCAACTGGTTTTGTATTTATCATACAAAAATGTCCTTAAAAACCAAAATCTGAAATGCATTAATACTGCAAAGAAATGCACAGGCCTAATAATATTTGAAAAATTGTTAAGGACACAGGCTGAATAAGAAAATTGACTTTTACACACACATTGTGTGTGCTTTCGCCAGCACAAAACACATTGTGTACAAACCATGTTTAACCTCATTGCATTATGCTTATTTTGCGATCCCAACTATGCATGTTTATAGTTAGTTGCATTTTATTATTTGCATTTATCAAATGTTACTGTGACCTTGCGACCCACCAGTTGGGACCCACATCAAGCCTCTGATTCTCAGTCATGTTAAAACATAAAATGTTACGAAAAATACACCCAAAAATGATCCCCCTTATTACACGGCTACTAAATAAATCTATATGAACTACTGATAAGAGTGTAATGTAGCATCATTATACAAGAATATTTGACAGATCAAAATAATTATGATTTTATGCTCACCAAGGCTGCATTTATTTGATCAAAAATACAGTAAAAAATGTGAAATATTTTTACACATTTAAATAATTTTTTTTTATTTGAATGTTGTGACGAGCAGGGCGGGGCGAGAGCCGTGAGGGAACGGCGCGAGGCCGGTGATGCGAGTGACAACGAGCTTCAGCTGCGAGTCGCACCGGTCTCGAGTCTCTCACGGACGTCTGCCGGCCACACAAACATAATAAAACATAAAATAAAGTCCAGGCCTGGTCCTCTCTCGTCTTTCACTGTCGTCGCTCCGCCGTGAGAGACTCGAGACCTCGCGCCGTTCCCTCACGGCTCTCGCCCCGCCCTGCTCGTCACTAATGTATTTTAATATGCAATTTATTTCTATGATGCAAAGCTGAATTTTCAGCATCATTACTCCAGTCTTCAGTGTCACATGATCCTTCAGAAATCATTCTAATATGCTGATTTGCTGCTCAAGAAACAATTATGATTATTATCAGTGTTGAAAACGGTTGTGCTGCTTCATATTTTTGTGGAAACTGTAAAGGATTCTATGATGAATAAAAAGCACAGAAATCTTTTGTAACATTATAAATGTTTTTAATGTCACTTTGATCAATTGAATGCGTCCTTGCTTAATACAATTATTCATTTCTTTCGTTCTTAAATCATTCCCTGAACTTTTGCACGATATGGTTCCTATAAAAATGTGACTGTTTTCAACACTGATAATAATCATAAATGTTTCTTGAGCATCAAATCATCATATCAGAATGATTTCTGGAGGATCACGTGACACTGAAGACTGGAGAAAAATTCAGCTTTGATCACAGGAAACAAATATTTCAGATTTTTACTGCATTTTTCCATCTAATAAATGCAGCCTTGGTGAGCAGAAGAGACTTTAATTATCCCAAACTTTTGACCAGTAATGTAAAGCTACTGAATATTCCTGAGAACTGGATCAGTATCCACGTCGCTGCCGTTCGCCCAGTCTTCCCGCGGCCTCACCTACACACCACACACTTCCTGCATACACTCCCTGCTCTGGTTGCAGCGTTTCCATAGCAACTGTGAAATGTGGGAAACCCTCTGTCCTTCAGAGAGGAGTGAGGGGGTGCTGGTAATCAAGAGATTGAAAACAGTGATGGAGCATCAGCATATAGTGTTTTCACTCGTGGAAATCGTCTGCAGCGATGCCGCTCGCTCGCTGTCTGACTGTATGCTTTACTGTATTTCTCCACTGTCTTGTTTCTGACAGACAGATGCTTTTTGACTACGTCTACATCAGTGCAAAATGCATCTCTGAGATGCTTTATACAACCTGAGATGTTTGGGTGACTGCAGTTGAGCAGCTGTCATTGGTTTCTAAAGGTCTGTGCTGGTTAAGGTCACAGTGTTTATGTTGGCTTGTTATATGTGATATATATATCGGATAGTTATCGCCAGTTGTTGTTAATCAGATTCAAGTGCCGAGCATCTGTGAGCACTGAACGTCTGCATCAGTAGCAAGGCCTCTGTTTCCATGACAACCACGGGCTGAAAATAGCCCGCTCTCTCTCTCTTTCTAACATGCATGTATTTATTGTCTCTGAAGACATGCCAGTGTTTTTTTTTTTTTTTCCTCCTTTTCCCTGCTGTCTGACTCTCCCCTCCGCTCCCCTCATTGGCTTTCCCCTCCCCTTTGCTTTCCAAAGCTCACCTCTCTGCTCCCCTCCTCTCCTCCGCTGTTCTCCCCTCCATCTCGGCAGATATATAGTGGCTCAGTTGCCATGGAAACCTGTAGAAACTATGGTGACGGGTCTTACAGCATTGCCTCAGCAGCACCAAGTGGCTGAGCACAACTGCATGCAATGATGTATGCAAATTAATACAGTAAATTGCCCAAGTCAAACTAAAATGACAATGTTTTGTTTGCATTATGATTATTTTTGTTGTCAATATTTGATTACAATTAATAGTTGATATATATATATATATATATATATAATTATATATATGTGTGTATAAATAATTTTATATATATCATATATATAATTATGTGAAAAAAAACAATTTTGTAATTAATTATATAAATTATTTATTATATTAAAATTATATATACAAAAACATTAAAAAGTCATATATATATATATATATAATATATATATACACACATAATTATATATATGATATATATATAATTATTTATACATATATATAATTTTATGTGTGTATATAATTAAAAAACATTAAAACTGTTATATATTTATTTTTAATATTTGTTTTAATGTGTGTGTATATTATATATATATATATATAATTACAATAACATTAAAAACTTTTAACATTTTGCAATTAATTTTATATAAATATAAAAAATATTTCTTGTAATTATACATATATATATATATATACACATGTACATACATATACATATATATATAAATAATTACAATAACATTAAAAACTTATAACATTTTGCAATTATTTTATATAAATATTTTTTATATTTCTTGTAATTATATATATATATACACACACACACAAAAACATTAAAAAGTCATCTATTTTTATATATATTTATATATATACATACACACGTTACACACAATTTTTGTAATTAATTTTACATAAATAACTATTTTTTTGTAATTATTTATACATATATATTTTTATATATAAATATATATGTATATATATAAATTACAAAAACAATTTTGTAATTAATTTATATAAATTATTTATTATATTAAAATTATATTATATATACAAAAAACATTAAAAAGTCATATATATATATATATATATATATATATATATATATATATATATATACACACACATAATTATATATATGATATATATAAAATTATTTATACACACATATATATAATTTTATATGTGTGTATATAATTAAAACTGTTATATATTTATTTTTAATATTTGTTTTAATTTGTGTGTGTGTATATATATATATATAAAACTTTGTGATATTCAACATTATTTGTTAAAAAGAAAACATCCCAATCAATACTGGGTGATAAAATCCTGTTTGCATTTTTAACATGTTGTCTTGGACATCGAAACATGTCAATTAATGTCTTGTAATTAATATATTCAGTGCCATTAATGGCCTTTTTTTTAATTTGGGTAACATATTTATATTATAAACTGAAGAATGGATCTATAATATTGTGGAAAATATGAACAAGCCTCAAAAAATGTGTGCATAATATGTACTTGATGTGTGTGGCTGTGTGCCTGATCTTACTCTGCAGACGTGTTGTGAAATCGGTGATGGTGCAGTTGTCATAAAACAGTTTATTTTCTCTTCTGCAACACAACAAATGCAGATAAAAGTTACAGTGCAGTTTTGAGTGCAGATATTGTAGCAAAATGAAAGCACAATTCCATTAGATGTAATTAAGGTAGCATTAAGGTATGTAACCGCTATAATCAATAATAACTTAGATCTGCAAGACCAGGCTAATCAATCACCTGTTTTAACCTAAAATCATTCAAGAGGATACATGTTGAAAGGAAGGTTCTGTGTTTTCAGTCCCTATTAAAGCCATTGTTTTTTGAAC
The DNA here is from genome assembly GCA_037101425.1 of Elopichthys bambusa. Taxonomy (NCBI): domain Eukaryota; kingdom Metazoa; phylum Chordata; class Actinopteri; order Cypriniformes; family Xenocyprididae; genus Elopichthys; species Elopichthys bambusa. The sequence continues at coordinate 25,042,104 of CM074453.1, forward strand.
ATGCATAATTGCACAACGTCACCGGTTGCTATAGTTTTGATAAAAATACTTCTCACTGGGGCTTAATGCAGTCAACCGAGCGTTTATTCAAAGCCTTTATAGCTACAAAACCAGAGCAAGAGTTTAAAAACACGTGAGCCGCCGTTAGTCATTCCATTCACACGGGGAGCCGGGCAAACATGAATGACTTTAAAACATAAGTTTAGGGCCGATCATACTCAGTTGATGTCATCTCCAATCCATTTCATCTCTGCTGTGGATGCTGCTTCCGTCTGTCCTAGTCCCTCTTCTATATCGGTGCGGCTGAGAGAGAGAGAGAGGGAGAGAGAGAGAGAGAGAGAGAGAGAAAGTATTTGTGTGAGAAGATATGAGATGCCATCACCCAAAACCTTGCAAAAAAACATTAAAATCTACATATATAATGTTACATATATAATTTTTTGTAATTTATTTTATATAAAAAGCTTTTTATATTTTTTTTGTAATTATTTATACATATGCATATTATATATATATATATATATATATATATATATAATGACAAAAGCATTAAAAACAGCTTATATATATATATATATATATATATATATATATATATATATATATATATCATATTTATTCTCCAAAATAAAAGGAAAATATGTATAAAAAATACAAAAATATATATAAAATTTACATTATTAATAATAATATTATTTTCATGACAATTAAATAAATTAAGTTTAAATGTATGAAAAATTAAATTTAAATTAAATTAGTCTATGAATTCATCCTATCCAGACACATTTGTTTTCTTAAAATCAGCATGAATTAAATTCAGTGTAACAGTTTTTAATGTTTTTGTAATATATATATATGTATAAATAATTAAAAAAATATAAAAAGTAATTTATATAAACTTAATTACAAAGTTATATTATATATATACACAATTTTATATATGTATTGATATATATATATAAAATGACAAAAGCATTAAAAACAGTTATATATATATATATTATATATATAACTTTGTAATGAAGTTTATATAAATTACTTTTTATATTTTTTTAATTATTTATACATATATATATATATTACAAAAACATTAAAAACTGTTACACTGAATTTAATTCATGCTGATTTTAAGAAAACAAATGTGTCTGGATAGGATGATTTCATAGACTAATTTAATTTAAATTTAATTTTTCATACATTTAAACTTAATTTATTTAATTGTCATGAAAATAATATTATTATTAATAATATAAATTTTATATATATTTTTTTATACATATTTTTATTTTTATTTTGGAGAATAAATATGATCTGGACCTCAACAATATCTGTCAAAAAACAAAACAAAAAAACATTCCAATTAATACTAAGTGACAAAATCCTCATTTTCCCATCACATTTGAATACACGTCTTGGCCCTAAAGCAGGTAAATTAATGTATTATAATTGATCTAATTATTGATCTTTTTTTATTTTGGTAAACTATTTATATTATAAACAGCTTCACGGATCTATAATATTGCGGAAAAATATGAATAAGTTAACGGCCTATGAATTATCATCTAACTGTAAATTGTGATGATCAGTGGACGGAATGAGCAGGAAATGTGGATATCTTGTTTATGTGTTCTGCATAGTGAATTCAAATGTTGCACTATGATAATGTGCTGTTTTGAATGTTCCACATTACGCCAGCCAGTGGCATTACTAAAAAGAGACATGTGAAATTAAGTATGACTTTCCCCGCTTTAATTATCTTTCTGTAACATGTTGCGCAGGAGGAAATCCATAAAGCATCCAGTTGTTTCCTGCAGCTTGTTTGAATCCTGTGTGCAGTCAGTATGACACATATGCATTAAATCACCTTAAATGTATTCATCATCTTCCGGCAACGACTTGAAATCTGAATTGCCTGAGAGATGTTAGCTTGCGTAGCTTCGTTGTTTGTTTATATTCTTTGTCTCTGTCATGTAACTTTCCAGCTGAATGTTGTCTGATGACATATTCTGATGTTTTACAGAGGTTTTCCCAGTAATAGTGTTTAACTGGTGACACAAGCATGTCAGAAAACATGACACAGCAGTTTAATTAAGGGAGCATTGAAAGCTCTCCATACTACATGCGCCCTCTAGTGAAATACTGAGGTACTGCTGTTAAAACAATCACAGGTCTGTTTATCATGCTGGGGACTTGTCATTGAATTATATGGGTTTTATACTGAGCTAATAATATTTTCTAGCACCTAACCCTACCCATAAACCTTTTATATTTTTATTAAGGCATTATTTAGCTTATGTTTATTTGTCTATTTTAAGACAATACATATATTACCTCTGACCACCTCCAATTTGCACTCCACCTCATCTTCTCCGAGCTCATTTACAGCCTTGCAAGAGTACTTTCCACTATCAAAGGTGCTGGGTTTGCGGATGTTGAGTGTCAAAACTCCCTGGTTATTCTGCATCAGGAACTTTGGATCGTCACCTATTATCATCTTGTTCTTCATCCAGATGATCTTGGGCTGGACAGAAACACAAAGACATCAAGCTGTAATATATACAATTACTCTATTAACTAAATACATCTCATGACGTCACATCCCAGCGCCAGATCGCCTCTTATTTAACACAAACTGTTTCAAAAAGTGGTGGGGACAATATTGACCCTGGCAAAAAGTGATGTCATGACATCCGCAAATTGATCTTCTGCAGAGGCGGTCATACTGAGACAAAATCTGAGACTGAGACACATTTAATAATATAACACACTGAGCTTAAGACAAGGATTCAGTAGACTTTACTTGGGTGGGCCGCCCAAGACACATTTCTGCTTTTATTATTTTTATAATAACCCAAGATAATGAAACCATCTGTGATCGATTAACTGTGTGCGTACTGTAAAATGTATTTAGGAGCGAATAAAGCAACATTTTCTTAAATTCAATATCATAAAAATTCTTCAATACATTAAATGGTAATCTTCATGACCATTTTAAGACGTCTTATATTTTGGGGATGGAAAAACATAAATATGTGATACAGCCTATTGATTATTAAACTTCAAAAGGCTATTATTTCATTTAAAAAAAAAAAAAGAGTGCTGCACGCTGCAATGTCTACAGGCTCGCACAACTGTGCTTCGGACTGCTTCTCAATCAATGAATAGCGCACATTTATGCCAAGCAATTGCTAATGAACTCGAGCTGATGAATTATGACAATGTCTACTTTATGGCCTTTTTATAATATGTTTTAGACGGTTGTAAGAATGCATATTTTATCTCTTTCATCTGAAGGATCAGCCCGCAACAGTATAGGCATTTCAAAATAAGAGCCCTGGTGTATTTCGGGCTTGTTTATAATTAAGTCACATGCTAAGTTTCTTTTTCTTCTGGACATTATTGGTATTTTGGTTATACAATAAATACCAAATTTAAATTGATTACTATTTAATTAATAGTAAATTATTGTAGTCTCTGGATGGGATGCTCACAGGAAGAAAAGAACATTATTTGACACATATTATTTAATATATAAGTTTACTAGTATCAGTAAAATCTGTGTCCCATTTACTGAGAGAGACACTATATGACAAAGCAAGAAGAACTCTACCATTTAAATGCTGCAATTTTGCATAATTTACAATGCATAATAATAGTTTTTAATTAAATGTAATAGTAACCTGTAATTAAAATTAATTTCAATAAATATTGTTTAAAAAAAAAAAAAAAAATCACATTATTTGTTGTTTGTCACATGCAGTAGACCATTTTTGTGCTATGGATAATAGGAGGATTTTCCACCCGGCTACCACTGCAAGTATATTTCAAACCTGTGGGAAGCGCTGGAGAATGTTCACAGAATGTATGTTATTGATAAGCATTGCGTCTTACCTTTGGGAAGCCCCTGACTGCGCAGCTGATGGCGGTGCTGTAGCCTATAGTTACAGATCTATTGACGAGGGGTGCAGTGAACTTGGGAGGAGATGTCATATCCTTTTCCTTGTAAGGAGGATGTTTACATGCCAAATCTGTGACATTGAGAAAACTGACATCAAAATCTATAAACTCCACAAAATCTATCGGTGTGCTAAAATTACATGTAGAAAACATTTTCAAACAAACATGTTACGTTGTCAGAATTGTATTACTGTATTAGTTAAAGGGCTGCACGATTAGTGGAAATAAAACTGAAATTGCAATATGGCTTTGCAATAGACCTTTATCACACTTCCTATATCACTGCTTCTGGTCCCATCGCAACGCATTCAAAACTAATGGCTGAATCCTCTCGTCGATGTGACTGCAGCCATCCGGTGGCTCTAATTCTAAACAACGACACCCTTACCTTAGATTTCATGATTTCCCGACACAACAAGAATTGAGAAAAGCATAGGCGAGACTGATATGGCGGGATGAAGGTCCTTCTTTTAAAATACGTGGACGTGGGAGTATGTTTGTGTGTAGTAGGCCTAGGCATTTCCAAACTGAGGATTTTTTATTTTTTTCTTGAAAGTATGACCAATATAAGAATTTACACTGGAAAATATCATCTGAACAACATCTGAAGTAACATTTTTGTTCTGAAAAAAGCATTAGTCTACAATAAATCGTGCTGCCAATGATGATTAAATCTAACGATCGCTAAGCCTGGATTATTGTTACTGCACTACAAATTATTATTACTGTTATACTTTGTTCTCAAATTGTTAATGTTAACAACATCAGCATTGCGTGACTGTGTATTTAGTGTGTAGTATCGTTACCTGTAGATTTTAATTTCTGTAGCCACTCCGCAGTCCGAAGCCTTTTGCTTTTGACTGCAGGTGAATCTCCAGTTGTCACTGATGGTTGTCAGTGTCAGATTGACGTTTAATTATTTCAGCTGCTGTAAGAACAGGCTATAAATGATCCGCTACAACAAGCATCCTCACATGATTAAGCCAACTAGCCTGGACTCCTTCCTTTCTGTTTACAGACGTGATGTAATGACGCAAAGACGAACTGCTGCATGCTCGAATTTCCACCAGGTCGCTCTTATTATATAACATTATTACAAGCTTACCGTTGTGAATCGGGCTAAGATAAGGAGATAGTTTTGAACACTGGCTGGTTATGTACTTGCTCAAAAATTGATTTTGGATCATTTTTAAACAAAAAACAGTTCTGGACTGCAGCTTTAAATACTAAAAGAGTAATATTTCTTATTTTGTTTTATTTTTATTTAGTTGTGATAATAATAATAATAAATGATTTAATCACATAAAATAGCTTTATTTTTATTATTATTATATTGATATATAAATCACAAAAATGTGGCCAAATTGTGCAACCCTACAAACAAGCCCAGCAAATGTGGATTTTTAAAGCACAATCACATTTTTTGTTAATCAAAAAACATTTTTCCCTGAATCCTGCAGCCCTAATTAGCTAGCTGGTCCACAAGAGTGACCAGTTTTTGCAGTCAAATAACTAAGCTTCATTTTTATTGTGAAATTTTCCTGAAATTCATTCCGTTCACCACACTGACCAGTCTTGGCAATGACGGCGGTGTTCTTGCTCAGACAGGGATCTTCACTGAGACCACAGAAGTTCTCGCTGTAGACGCGGAACAAGTACTCGTTCCCGATGACGAGGTCAGAGATGGTGCAGTTGCTGCGGCGATTGTGCTCATACACCGTAAACCACTCCTACAGGGTGAGAAGAGGATTACAAATGATGGATTGATCGATAAAGGGAGTCGTTCACCCAAAAATAAAAGTTCTGCCATCAATTCATCACCCTCATGTATCACCATAACAGTTGCCCATGACTTGACTTAAATGTTCCATGGAAGAAATTAAGGTTTGGAAAGATGACAGAATGTTCATTTTTTTGATGAACGATACCTTTAATGAGCGTTTTGGTGGATAAATGGAAACCAGATCTCTCACCTTGGTTTTCTTGTCTGCTTTCTGGATCGTGTACCCAGTGATCTCGCAGTTGCCGTCATCTCTGGGTGGTTTCCACTCCAGCGCTGCATTGAAACCCCAGACATCGGTCACATGCACTTGAGTCGGAGGGCCGGGTTTATCTGGGAAAAGAGTTGGAGTGTCAGGGACTAAACTTGATGAGTGTCTCTGGAGTACAAAAATCGGCGCTCAGTGTGTGAGTGATAAGACAGAGAGAGATTTTAGGGCTGTCAGTTTAAAACAGAATTTCCCAAACTGGGGTTCGTGAGGGAAATGGAGAGCGTTTGGGAGTTGGGAGCTAATAATTAATCATAAATAAATAAATAAATTATAAAATGTAAAATTGAACAATTTTAAATTGATTGTATTTACATTAATTATTTAATCAGTTGCTAAATGATAAAAATAATCAAATAAAAAAATAATAATAATTTATATTTACATAATTACATTAATAGCAATTGAATTATAAAATATCAAATTAAAATAACTTTAAAATTATTTATATTTACATACATAATAAATAAATTTAAAAAACGTATTATTAATTATTTAATAATTAAATTACTAATATTTCAATCCAAATATTACAATAATTTATTTTATTTACATAGGTAATTACATATATTAATAATAATTAAATCATTAAAATGTCAAATTACAATAAAAAATTGGAGCTGAGAGATTTGTGCTCACGCATTACATTGATGCGCTCTCGATATTTGTTATTAAAATAACCATAGAAACTGATAGTTGCAATCACTTTTTTATTGGTTAAAATGAATGGAGAATATTTTCCGTGGCTGCTCCGAGCCCTCAGAATCGGCGCTTATGGTTTCATTAACAAGGCCCAGTTCTACGCTGGATTTACAGATCGATTGTAACTAAAAGATGGAGCGGTCACAACGATAATGATCCCGGTCATGAGTCGGAACCGTAGGTGGTGAGTAAAACTGCATCAAATGTCTGTTTTGTTGGCAATCGGTGCTTAAGTGCGTATAATGTGAACGTAGTGAATTCATAAATTCATCATTCACTATTCGCTATATTCATTATAGTTATTCAAAAGTTATCCATGGATAATACAATGGTGTATTGTGTGTGTTTAAACAGTTGTTTAGCTGACCATTGATAGCTTGCGGACGATCGCTACACAAAAGCCGCGCGTGCTCGTGACAGCTCGTCACTCTTTAGCACACGGCACGCCTCCAGGCGCTCGGCTGTTTTCGGAAAGACTCGGTACAGCGTATGTATCTTTTATAAATATGACAAAACCAAAGACTCTTCAGAGATATGAAGGATGCTATACTATTTTATAGGGCAGTGTATTGCCAAGAATCTCGCAATACGATACGTATCACGAAACAGGCGTTACAAGACGATATATTGTGATACTGTAAGAAAGGCGATATATTGCGATATTTCTTGTTTTTATAGAAAGAAGATCTAATTTTAGAAAAAACGGTCATAAAGAACACACCGCCATGTGCATAAAACCTGAAAACAACTTTATTTTATTTAATCAATACAGTATCATTTGCATGTATATCACTATTCACTATTTTGTACAATCTAAGGGAAAACGGTAAAGTGACTGCAGTATTCTTTAGGTGTATGTTTTAAAGGTTCACACTATAGCAGTTTCTAATTTCTAAACTATTTAACAACTAGTGCATAGTCCATTTCATGAATGTCTGTTTGTTTTATATTTAATACTGTAGCTGCTTGCTTTAAAGCAGTCTAATGTATAACGTGTTATTGCCTTCACTGAAGTGCTGGACAGAGCTGGTACAAACATATCCACATCGCTATGATCAGATGCTTTCTTTCTGTTGTGTGTTTATTTTGTTACTGAGAGGAAAACGTGCAGTACATATTACATATTCGATCGAACGCCTCTCTCAGCAGCGTGGATGCCATCGGGATGTTAAGTGAGCTCTCAGATTCAATGCGTTTCCCGAGTTTTGGATTATAACATGGCCTATTTTGCAAACAACTGACTCTTGTCGATCTCCTTAGTGATTTCTTTATAGTTAAAGCCAAAATCCACACTTCAGCTCTGTATTCCGCGGGAGTGGAATAATTCTATCTTGTTGCGAGCTGGGTTTGCTAATGCTAATGCTAATGCTAGCTATGCACCCCCGGCTACCTGTCAGTTTACGTTATAAGATAACGCTGACATCTAGCAGTTGGGTTTTATACAGTGTGTGTTTTAAACCGAACACAACCCCACAAATACTGGATGTAAATAAATATTGATACAGTGTTTTTGAGAATCGATACAGTATCGCCAAACATAATATCGCGATATTCACGTGTATCGATATTTCTTACACCCCTACTATTCTATAGGTACTGAAGATTAACATGAGATTGGCAGAAACTGTGTGTGATATACACCCCCCCAACTTAAAATCTCAGGGGTAAGTTAATATTTTATTTTAAAGGAGTACTGAATAAAAAAAATTAAAAAAATGTAAATATTGTGTTAAAAAATGACTTTATTAGTTATTTGTTATTATTAAATTGCATTATATGGCTATTATTTCACCACCATGCTCTTCATATATCAGTATCGGTATCAACCTCTGAAAAATCCTCATTGGTCGACCATTAGTTTTAATGATATTCTTAAGTAAGTAACGCATGTTGGATAACGTCTTTTTTGTCTTACCTACAATTCGGATGTCAATGGTGGCTGAGTCCTCCATGTTTTCAATTTTCAAGACAAGTGTGTATTTTCCAGAGTGATCTCTCTCAGCAGAACGAATGAAAAGGATGGAGTCCACGTTTGAGTTCCTGATACCCACTTTCTTTTCATCCACTGGTTGCCCGTCCTTCAGCCATGTAGCAGCAGGACGAGGTTTGCCCTAAAAATCACACGTATACTTGTTAATTTGTGAAACGACGTGGATTTGGTTAATTTGTTTTATAACATACACACCTGGAAGGGGATGACAAGGTTGATTTTGTCTCCGACTCTCCTGATGTATTTGGTTCTGAGTTCACGAGGCAGACGGATCTTAGGATGCTCTGAAGCGAGTGGAGAACATCACTGTGAAGGAACAGGTTTGCTAGAGACAAACCTCATGTTTCATGAATCTTACTTTGTCCTTACCCATAATCTCTCTGACAGTGACTGGATGCTCGAGCAATGCAGGAGGGCTCTGGCCTGCAATGTTTACTGCAACCACACGGAAATTCACCTTCTCTCCAGTGGGAAGGTTTTTCACCGTGAAACTCTGACGCCCAATGAGACCCGTGTTAGCAGGATGCCACTCCGTTTCTGACATGGAGAGACAATAAAGGAAATATATATTAAAAAAAAAAAGGATTATTAATAATCATTAAATGCAAAATGTAAAATTAAAGAAGATAGATATTTTTTAAATCATTTATATTTACATACAAAACTGAATGAACAATAATTAAATCATATAAATGTCAAATTAAAATAAATAAATAAAATGAGAACTAAAATAAAAAAACATTTTGAAAAAAGTTAAAATAAATAAATAAGTTTATCATTAATTTAATTGAAAAAGAATTGGGACACATGATTGGGCTGGATGATAAATTGAATATTCGCCATATATTTGCAATGATTTCACATGCAAAAGAAAATTAAACACTAAGCAAGAACACTAAGTTTGATTCAATGATACTGAATGATTCAATGATTTGTTCACATTATCACTCAGAAGGACTTCTGTGGCATTTTAGTGTTTTAGTTTAAATATATATAGGTAGATATTGCTGTGATCCTTTTATATAGTTATATATTATATGAAAATTATGGCATATTTAATACAGTATTAATGAAGTGTTCATTTAGTGAAAAACAATAGATTTTTATTGTTATACTTACTGCATTAAACATTTTGAATCTACTTGCAAACAATGGCTAGAAGATAAAAATGATGATTCCTGTGATTAAAATTTAAATCAGATTGTAAGTAACATAATTTAAATAACCTTTTAAACCATTTTAGAGCATAAATATCAAGACATATTAAATATACTCAAAACAGTCTCGTTTTAATATAATTGAAATACTATAGTTTTTTTTACTGATATTTTTATTTTTAGAGTGTTTTTGTCTTTTATATATATTTATTTTATTAATTTGAGTTATTTTAGTACTTTATATTAAATTAAACGAAAATTAGAAATGTTGCCTTGGAAAATAGCTGAAAAAAGTTAAAGATTTTTTTGTAATTTTTACTTGTTTTTGTTTAAAATATGTCTATATAGTTTTTTTTATTTTTATTTATTTTTCATTAATTTATTAACAAAATGGGAAATGTTATGTACCTAATAATATATATATATATATTTTTTTTTTCAGTTAATGTTTACTTTATTTCAACTAATGAACGTTTTATATATATATATATATATATATATATATATATATATATATATATATATATATAATTTTGCTTTATTTAATGATGATAACCCTAAATCAACAGGCTGAAAATAAAATATATATATTTTGCTATATCACCCAGCCCTATTATTTAGCAGGTATTACAGTATTTATTTAATCATGTATAGTGTGATACTATTCTTGTAGCAACCTTGCCCAAGTGCACAGTAGTGAACTTGGATCTACTATGCTTCCACTAGCCCTGTGTAGTGTTAGTTTAAGTAAAAGATGACTCACCTCCTTCCTTGCAGTATTCTATGAGGTACCCATCCAGCCCTCCAGCTCCGATCTTCTCCGGAGCCAACCACTTCAGTGAGCACGTAGTGTCCGTGACGTCCTCAACGGTCAACTTTGTGGGCTCGCTGGTGGGGGCTGAGAGAAAGAGAAAGGAAAAACAAGAGTTAAAATAGAAGACGTCAAAATTACACAACAAAAATAATAACAAAACGCTCTCACCGATCGGCATGAATGGTTTGGAGTTGAGACTGGGAGCCGACATTCCGATTCCATTGACCGCGAAAACTCTCATCTCGTACAGAATGCCTTCAATCATGCGCTTGGCCTCGTATGTTGTTTTCTCATAAATGTCAAAGTTAAGTTTCGTCCATCTAGAAGATCCTTTCTTCTTCCTCTCCATCAGATAGCCTAGGAAAACAGACGCAGAACAGATTCCTGTTGTGACTTCTTCCAAGTGAGTTAAATAGCCTACGTACATGTTTTTGGGATGGACAGTGCATTTACTTACAGGTGTGAGTTTGGTTATATAATGCAGTTGTCACTCCCATAAATAAATGAACTGTGTTTGAACGTAACTGTATTTAAATACAGGACTGAAAACTGCTGTGTGAATGTGGCCATAATGTCTTGGTATCTAAGTGGGTAGGGCTGAATTACCTGTAACAGGTAATTACAAGTGTGTGTTACCCTTTAAAGGTGCTCCTCCATCAAACTTTGGAGCCTCCCAGATAATAGTGGCACAATCTTCTCCTACTCCAGTGCACTTCACGTTTTCAGGAGGATCAGGAACATCTGCAAAAGTGGAGAGACTTTAGGAACAATGATGCATGACAAGATGCTTACCTTGAACACAAAGTAAGTTGCTTTGGATAAAGGCGTTTGCCAAATGCATAAATTATCATTTAGACCCTAAAAGTGCTTGCACACTAACGATAATCCAATGTTTGTAGCTAGTAGATGTTCAACTATTTGAAATTTGCTTCATTTCTGGTCATATCCACAGTGCCATCTGCAGGGAGAAAGAAGCAGTGCTGGAAACGCACCTACGATTTTGATGAAGAGGTTGGCTTTGTCCTCGCCTGCAGGGTTGGTGACAGTGATGGTGTAGTTCCCTTCATCTTCTCGCTCTGCTCCTTCAATGACGAAACTGCTTAGATCTTTCCTGTTATCCACATGTACACGTCCCTCTGATTCTGTCAGTGTCTGTAATACACAGACAGCAGTTTCATTTATTTGATTAGCAAAATATTAAACACTATTTTGCATTGTCTCTTAGGTTCACTACATTTTTTTTGATCAGTAAAAACAGAAATATTATTACAATTAAAAAAAAAAAAAAAAAACGTTCTATGTGCCTATATATTCAAATGTAATTTATTCCAAAGCTGAATTTTCAGCATCATTACTACAATCTTTAGTGTCATATGATCAGTGTCAATCATTCTAATATGCTGCTCCTATACATACATTTAATTTATATGAAAATTATAGCATATTATTTTTTGTCTTGGTCTACTTACAGTATTATTCAACACAATTAAAATAAAATGTTCACTCTGTTTTGTTTCATGGTGCACACACATTTTTTAATAACAATATTGATAATAACAAATTATATTTCAATTTTACGGAGCCCCGCACATTACGTGCAGGGAAGAAAATATGTATATCTTGGCCACAAATTTATGCTTAGTTCCCATGACTTTTTTGCTAGTTCGTTTTACTAATTTGTTCCCTTGTTTTAAATAAATCATGTGCACGATATAATAATTTGTTCCGTTGTTTAAGTTAAATCAAAAGAACAAATCAGTTCAACAAATTTACTAATTAATATATCGTGGGAACAAATTCTTAATTTGCGGCCACAATTTAATTAAAACAAGTGTACAAATGAGTAAAGTGTCGCCACGATTTACTAAAATGAGAAAATGAATTCTTATTTCATAACCAGGATATTTTTGTCCGTATGTCATGTGTGGGGCTCCATACCATTTAACTTCATATATATATATATATATATATATATATATAAGCATGTGTAATTTCTGTATTCCATTAGTTCACAGTAGGCCTATTTATTTTTTTTCTGTAGTTGTCCTTGATTTGCAATATCAGTGCATCCCTAGTTGAAGCATGTTCATTACCTACTAGGCCATGTCTCAAATAAGTAACTTCAAATATTTTATGAATTATTTAAAATTATATAATATAATAGCGAGTCGGCAACCTATGGAGGTATAATCAATGGCACATGACAATAGCTAAAGAGGTGTATGTATTTAATTGAAATAAAGTCCCTTGAACTTGCATACAGAGGTGCTATAAATACTACTAAGGCCTGGTTTTACAGACAGGGCTTAGACTAAGCGAGAATTAGGCCTTAGTTCAATTAGGAAATTTAAGTAGCTTTTATAAACGTGCCTTTAAAAAAAACTGTGAGATTTTAACCTGTGCTAGCAAACAGATCAAACAAACCATTCTGTGATTATCCCTCCGCGTGCCATAAGGTTGCCGACCACTGTATTAGAGTATTTATTAATTATTTACCCATGTGGTAATTGTCATAAAAGTTATGTGAGTGTATGTGTACCGTCTCTCCCTTCATCCAGCAGACGGTGGGAGCGGGCTCTCCTGTGATCTCCACATCCAGACGCAGCTTGTTACCAGCAACAACAATGATGGTGTTTTGAGAAACCATATTACCAGCCACATCCAAATGGATCTTAGGAGGATCTTAAAAGGAGCAAGACAAAGTAAACGGATGCAAGCAAGTGCGCTAAATAAAACTAAAATAACACGGGTCCTACCTTGTCTGGGCACATAGTCGATCTTGATTTCTGTAAGAAAAAGAATGATCTGATTATGTACCGTCACAACAGATCAACAAATCTGAGATCGTTTTGCTCACTATAGAGTTTCCTTCTCACCCAGGAAGTTGAGTTTAGCGGAGAGTGAGAGCGCATAACCATCTGGGATAAACGTGTAATCTCCAGCATCCCCTGGCTTGACGTCATCAATTGTTAAACGGTGAATCCTGGAATTGATGAACATGCACCATACTTAAAACATGTATAATTACATCTACATCTATGTGCGTGAGTCTGAATGCTGACCTGCCGACATGGGCAATCTTGATACGGTCGCTGGGCTTAACTTCCACGCCATCCTTAAACCATTTCCCTGTGACCTTCTCGTCAGACACCTCACACTTGAACACAGCTTGCTCTGCCGATTTGACTGTAAGGTCTGCGATACTTTGCAACACCTCCAGTTCCTTCTCTGGGGTTGAATTTGACAAAGACAAGAAAAAAAGACTGATTTTTCAACTTCGGTCTGCAAAACCACAGTCTATAAATAAAAGGATGGTTGTACGGAGAGATCAGATGTTACCCTCAACGATGAGCTCTCCCTTCGATTGGCCTCCATTGGTGTAAACAAAGTACATTCCATTGTCCTCTAATGTCGCCTCTTGAATAATAAGCCAGTGGCGTTTCCCGTCCTTTTTAAATCGATACTTTGTGCTTTTATCTTCTCGAGACAGCTCCACATCTTCAAACATCCTGCAATTACACGAACATTTAAGGCAACACGTATTATATAGTTAATATATTATATTATACAATTTATATGTCATTTCCATCATGACAACTCTCTTAGCTTACAGCAAACAACAAACCATTTAAATATTTAAATGTTGAGCAAGCATCTCATTGGCTGCAGGATCAGCAGAGGCCAATCAGTTTTTTGTGTGCCCGCTAGAGTTTCATTACACAGGTAATTAATTGCACATCTTTCTGTAATCGCAGTTATTCGCACCCAAAATTACAATTTTAATATATTTTAATACATATGTTCACACTCTAATGCAGAAACATCAGAGACTCAAGTTCTATTTTAAATATTTGTTTAATGACACATCTACGAACTAATACTGCTACTGATGTCTCTATTAAATTGATTCTTTCTCAATTTCTGGGGATGAAATAAGTTATTATAGCCATTCGACTTTATAGTACAATTGAAAGCAATCATTTTTGACCATTTCTAACCATCTTAAAAAATGTTTTAAAGTTTGATTATGTGTGTTTTTACCAAATGACGTGTGCTCCCTCCTCAGACACTTCTATCTCAAACTCCACTCTTTCTCCAACCACAACTTGATAGTCATCCAGCAGTTTAGTGATGGTGATCGGTGGCTCTGCAACACACAAATTTGATACGGTGATGTTTAAACATTGTACCAGATAAAGAAAGTGTTATTACATTGCCTTGTACAATCATTTTAATATAAGAACTCAGAAAAGGTGGACAGTTTTAGTTTACTTTGACATTAGTTCATGTCATGGAACTGCAATGTGCTTCTTAGAAGGAGAATTTTATTCTAATCAGATTTCACTTCACAATTATCTGGGCTGACATTTTAAGGTCGCCCCCTACTGACAAAATATGAGATTAACTGATAGAAAAGAAGAGACTGCATTTTCTTGACTTCTTTAAAGGAATTATTACCATGTTTTTTGATTTATTGAATAGTTTTAAAAAGGGAAAACTATTACGGTAATAGGGTTGATGCATAATCCTAGTCTTTGTAGTAATTATGTCAACTAAAATCTACAAAAATAAATGGCTTTTTTATATAAAAAGGTGGGAATAGGCCAAAAGCAGGCAAGTTCAATATTAAATATTAATATTAAAAAGTAAATTGTTACAGAAAAGTTACTGGAATTTATTTATTTTTGGGTAATTGATTTGCACACACCTTTAACAAAGACTTCAGTGAAGCATTTATCAGTGCCGACCACACATTCATACGCTGCATCATCTGCCAGACTGCATTTGTTAATCGTGAGGGTTCGAATGTTTCCATTGGCCTCCATGATGTATCTGCCACACAAAGAGAGGGTTAAATCACATAAATATGTGACAACGCCTTACAATATTAAACATGACAGAAGCGGACAGAGGCCATAACATAAGTTGGGATCTCCAGGCTTCTCATGGCCTGTATATCTGGATAAATATCTTGCCATTTCATTCACTTTTAAAGTTCAAAATATTAAAAACTGGACCATGACCTTAAATAATCTTAGCAATGTTTTGGTTAAAATAAGGATGAAAAATTCAAATTGAATGTATGTCTGTTTATTTTCTGGTTTCTCACTTGGCAGAAGTTTTGATCTCTTGGCCGTTCTTGAGCCATTTGACCTCAGCATTAGGGTCAGCCACCTCCACAGACAGAACAATCTTCTTTCCCTTATTAACGGAGTACGCCGACTCCAGTCGTCTCAGGAATGCTGCGGAAGCATCCCACACACGATTACACAATCACAAACAAGACTTGATTTTTTTATTCATCTCTCTTTCTCGTACCCTCGCTAGCTTTGGGCTCCACAACCTTCATCTTCTTGAGTCGTTTCAACATTCCACGCAGGTCAGTGATGCCGTACTTAAATGCAATCTTCTCATACTCGCTGGGATGAGCGTTTTTCAGAAGCTCCCAAACGTCGATCTCCAGCTCAGGCTCTGGCTTCTTCTTCCTGTGAATGTGACGTGAACAATAAAAGTTAGCGGTTAGAGGAGATGGAGTGTGGTTTTAAAGGGCAGTGTGAACACTTACTTTTTAGCAGCTTTGAGAAGAGCACTGAAGTCCAGCTCTCCTTCGTCCTCCCCAGCATCACTGTACAAGAGCACATGTTGAATTTACAAAACAAGCATTTCGCGCAATATGCTATACGTACTTGTAAAAAGAGTTTAATGTATATGCATGTATATAAAACACAATATACATACATACTATATATGTATATTGTGTGATTCACAAGCGTGCGTTCACTTGTGCACCCGAAATGAGGGAAAAGAACAATTTTCATCAGTCATTGTTATCATATACACACATTTAAATTAGATTTAGATTAACTGTTAACCAGTATGTGTTCTTTAATAGTTGATTCAATTATTGCATTTAGTCCTGTTCAGTCATAATTTGTGAGAAATATATTCTGTCACGTCTGTCTGTCTACTCAGACTTACGCTCTTTTGAAGGCCGACAAAATATCTGCTTGCTCCTCTTGTTCAGCAGCTACAGAAAAGGAATGATAAATATAGAACAGTCATTTACAGATTTATACTAAGAGATAAAGCGTGTAAGTGTTATTTTTGTTGTGTTTGATTGTGTGTGAAAGACAAACTAACCCTCCACACTGATCTCAAAGGTGCAGCTGTCACATTTGTCTTTGGCAGTCACTTCACACCTGTATCCACCTGCGTCTCCTGGGACCACCTTGACGATCTTCATCTCGTATGTGTAGATCTGGGAGAGAACGTGCGAGTGAAAGAAATGTGCCACATTTAAGGATGTTGTATAATAAAACACGTCATGAATCCATTTCATTTGATCAATCTATCTTCTATTGTGTAGACAAAAGGCCATTCATTCTATAGTACTATTAAAATTATTTAAAGAATTTAAAGGTGCAGTGTATAAATTTTAGCAGCATCTAGCAGTGAGGTTGCAAACTGCATTATAGAGAAGCTACGGTGGCCAGCACAGGACAAATATGTCGTTGTCTGAGACAGCAGAAAGTAACTAATCAATCAAACACGCTCTATAGAGCAGTTTGTCCATTTAGGGCTACTGTAGAAACATGCTGGCGCAAAATGGCGACTTAACGTGTAAGGGGACCCGCGGTGTATGTAGATAGAAATGGCTAATAAAAACATAACGGTTCTGTAAGACTTGATTTTCCTGCTAAGACAAAAATCCTCACACGTCTTCAGGATGCAACCCCCCCACCATATACACACACAAACACACCCTCCTTCCTTTCCCCCTGACACTTCAAGTTCTTCAAGATGTATAAGCTACCTGGTGTCCTTTCATGGTTGGAATCATTTTAAATGTCTCAGTGTGATTGGTAAAGTCAAAGGTATTATGAAGAAGATTGAAAACTAAGGAGTATTCTGTCTTCTTTTTGGGTGGTGTTGTGAAAACCCACTCCTCTCCCCCCAAAACAGGTGTAAAAATCCTTTTGTTCTGGTCTTGGTATATAAGGTAAAGTGCAAAGCAGTCATGGGGGATCTTCTGTAGCCAGAAACCCCCATACAATGATGGACAAGTGTCTTAAAAACACTAATCCACCACTGTGTGCATATGCAATTGTGACTCCTTTGAGTCATCTTTGAGCAACTGATGTTATGTATTTATGATTTCTGAATTGGCTTCTATTTGTGTAATTGGCATGATACATTTTTACCTGAACAATAAAATATTATATTTGGTTTATTCTGTATTATTCTTAATTCATTATTTCTAGTAGATTAAAGCAAAGATATTACCTCAAATCTGTGTTCAGGATTGATCATATGGAAGGTTTAATAGATGGAGCGCAGGGCACGTCAATTAAGTCCATCTCGATTTATGACGATCGCTGCCTTAAATAAGTTGCAGTTTTCGTAAATATATAAAAACTATGCTTTTTGTTACGAGTGAGCAGAGCGCGACCGACTTAAAGGTAGATATTTACCCTGCATCCAATGTTTAAGATCAGAACTGACGAGTTTGTGTCCGGGAAGAGCGCTCAAATCGGCTGAAGTGACTTTTCTAAAGCGATACCGGGACCGCAGTGAACGAATAATTGAAGATATAAGGTAATCAGAATAATCAAAAATCTAAATGAATGCATAACCAATGATTAATTTCTAATTGGAAACACAACCTAAGAGTAATCATCATTTGAAACTGGAGTCAGATTAAGCGAGTGAAATTAAGTGAACTTCACAGGGGCGCTGAAAAGACATACACGCGTTAACCTTCGCCGTTTTTGGGCCGATGGGGGGTTCCCTACAGTTCATAAGGGTTTATACACTGAAAACATAGTTATGTATATTATATTGCATTTCTGTCAGTAGATCCTCCTAAAATTTCCCAATGCACCAATTAAGGTTTCTAATTATAAAGTTAACATTACAATTTTGACTTTAAAAAATAAACAAACGCTCTACTATGATCAATACACCACTTATTGATCAAATCAGTGGCCTGCTGCATAAACTGCTTAGAATTGTCCTACAAGTTAGTCATCATATTTTTTCTTTAAGACCGGTCATGTCTTTTTTAAATCAACATAGAAAGGTAGAATGGTCTCATTTGAATCTGAAAAGTATGACACTAACTAAAGTGCTAGATGGTCAGACTAATTCTTAAAGGCTGGTACACTAAACTGACGTCAGAGAACTGCCGCTGGTGGTGTCGGCACACGTCGGCTGCGTCTGGGCAAAAACGTTCAACGCATCTATAGCTGACGGTCAACTAGCATGTATGTTAGTGCCTGTGTGAGAGATAACTGTCCACAAATGCAGAGACAGTAGTATATTTCTCATTCAAAAAAGGGAACGTGAACTAGTAATCCAAATATAAGCGCAAAAATCAGATTGTCCTACCGGTATAAAATAAACAGGTAAGGTTTTACAGTGCAAAATACCTTGTTCAGTGTGACAAAAATGACACAATATTGATGTTGCCCTGATAGGACAATCTGACGGATAGGATAAAATGTCAGGACACCTGTTCAAAGCCGACTGACGCTCACAGACTGTCGGCTTGGCGTGTCCCCACACAGTCTTGATTTAGCGGTTATGCTTATACAACTGAATTTAGAAATCCTGTAATGGGGCATCTTTTTTTACATTATATGGAATATTAATATTATAAGTGACAACACACTCCCCTCTAACCTTAGTGTTTCTGTCATAGGTCTCTTTTAACTGGATGTGTTTTCCCGCTTTGCTGCCGAGGTCCATCCACTTCCCCTTTAACCACTTCATGGTGGGTTTACGTGTGAGATTGGTGGAGTCCACCTTAACCACAAATGACACATCTTTACCTGTGTAGAAAACATCAATATCTTAACACAACATTCGTCCTGTAATTCCCAGTGATGGTTGTTTTGTTATGATGCTTTAATGATGTATGTGTGTCTGTGTTTTTATACCTGCGATGGCTACCACACTTTCTGGCTTCTCCACAAAAAGTCCTGTCAGCTCGGTTCGTTCTGCAAGTATGGAACAAGTTTGTTATATGAATACAAAAATGTACACACAAATGCAGACAGACTTGGAATGGATATTCACAAGGGATCATGTAAATAAGTCCTGGTAACAAGAAGCACGCTCTGTTTCCATTTTAAATATTTCTTGCAAATATTTAAAACATATTAATTTCAAACATAAAACAATGATACAACGGGCTGTGGTCTAAAATTAACAGTCAACTACGTTAATGATAGGACCACTGAAATAACTTAATTCTGGGTGAGCTTCATGCACAAGGTAAGATTCAACAATTCTTTCCTCTTCTCACATTTTTTTTTTTTTTTTTGCATTCATTTTAATTTAAAATGTATTTCCATATTAGGGCAAGCCAATTATATTTACAATACATACACCTCAACATAAATATAATTGGAATTGTTGCAAATTATATAGAGTCATGTCATGCAAACTGGCTTAGAACTCTAAAAGAAGTTCCAAGTGACTCATTTATATAGTTAGTATGTGGTTTAAATAAGGATTATACAATATAAGGAAGTTGCTAAGGGGTATTTATAACCATTCAGATTTATTACCATACTCTCCTGAAGCTTCTGCAGATGAAAGAACAACATTAAACTAAAGAAACCTACTGTATGCATAGCATTATATTTTTTTAAATGGTTAAATACTCTTGTCATTTGTAATGCAAGCTAATGATGTCACTTACCCTCAGGATTTACCGCTGTTGGAAGAAATGAAAAAAAGTGACATTATGAGCGGTTCGGTACGGTACGGTTTGGTTCGGTACAGTACGGTACGCAATTCTTGCCGTTTCCATTGTCAAAAGTTGTGAATGGTACCCTAATTCCGAACCGTACCACTTTTTTGGGACCCTTTTGTTGGGGTACCAAGCACAATAGTACCGTACCAAAAGGGTGGAGCCAGACTCTGCAGAACGTTGACTGGTTGACAGAGAATCGTCACTTGCACGTGCTACAAGGGCAATGACAACGCAAGAGGCGCCACACACAACTGTGGTCCAGGCAACACGTGCATTGGTTATCTTCACTTCATGTAGGCTATATAACAAAACAAAATATAAAACACAACGCTGCCTCTTTTCGTTTTCATTTTAAAAATACGAAACCTTTTCGCCTATATGAAACCCGTGATCGCCTGGATCTCACAACTCCGACAACGTCAGATCAAATTTTCAAATAGGCACTATCTTTATAAATAAACCACAGATTTGAGCTTTAAACAACTACATTCTCGGCTGAAAAACTACATTTCATGACACAATAAAGTAATTTTTAAATTACGCAGGTTTCTCTCCGCTATTGAATGGCGTCGATCACTACTTTTCGGCTACACCACGCCTATCAAGTAAGGGTACTGTTGGCGGTGGAAACGCAAGCCTGTTCAGGGTGTACCGTACCGTACCGAACTGAACCGAACCTCTTTTCTGAGGTAAATGTAACGTCACGTGACATGTTGTTTGTAAGCTGATTTATTGACGTCTTTCAGCTGTCGAAATACCGATTGTGTAATTACATGAGACATGATACATTTCAGTAAGTTTAGTACTTTATATTTCAACATACCTTCTGATGTTTATTCATATTTATTTTGTGCTATAATTAATATTGAGGAAGACTAATTTCACTCAGCCGTTTTGAACTGTCTCGCCATACTGGCTTCAAAGCGCCATTTATTGTTTGCATTTCGTAATAACATTAACACAATTTGAAAGCTGAGACGTTCTTTTAAACGTTCTTAAAATTAACGCTTTTGTTTATTATCTCGTTTCTCCACAACAGCTTTTTGCGACTTTCCACTAGTTACGTATTATGTGACCTCGTGACTTAACTCATGAATATTAATACGGTCACACAAACGTTGATAAAATAAATATTGTAACTAAGTGACATTTTTATGTATTAATCTGTAAATCGGGTAGCCTATAAAGTTCAAATGTAAATAAAAATATTATTAGGATTAATGGCTGATTGATATGTTTTTTTAATGGTTAATTCTTACATTATTAGCTTATACATTTGAGTCCTGCTCAATCCTAAATAGTAACTCACTGAATTAAACGTGAACTTATTTTACAGTGTATAGCAATATATTTATATTAATGTTTCAATGACCTGACAAAAGGCATGTTTTTAAATATATTCCTGCAATAAATTAATTCAATCAAATGTTCAAACTGTGGACCTTTTAGTGAAACATGACTGATGACCACCAGCTAAGTTACTATGTAACCATTCTGACATCATCTGCCCTAATGATAAATATATTCCAGACCCCTGAGTAGTAAACTGATATGTTTTAGGAATCCTCAGGCAGTCGGCCACATGGAAGCTCTACAATCCTATAAATATGACACCAGAAAAATAGGTGGAATAAACCAACCTTCTTCTGTATATTTTTACACGCACTTATGTTTTGATTGATGGATTTTATGATACTAAATTATATTTATGGAATATTTATGATCCATTTATCAACTTTTGACCACTTTTTTGAGCTGAAAATGAAAACTTAAACTGTCATAAATCTTGAATGCTTTGGAGCACATTTGGTCTCTTTTTAAAATCGATACTTGACAGATTGTTGCTGAAGTTAAAAAAACGAAACTTTAAAAAAAAGTTATAGAAGTTTAATCTATTATTATGAAAATTTTTTATATGAAACATATATTTTCCAAAACATGTTTTACTCTAAAACAGAAAATCAAAGCCATAAATTTAAACTAGTTGTGCTCCAAATTTGAGGTTGATATCTTTCAGTAAGATTTTGTTTGGGCGCAGTACCAAACGTTTCCACTAGATAAAACAAGTTTCAGGACCATTTAACCTTTTCAAACCATGTCCATGATTTTTGTGTGTGTGTGTGTGTGTGTGTGTTCACATAATAAGTGCCAAAACCTTTACCATGTTTTGTTCCATTCTAATGAAGTAAAACATTCTAAAAAAACAAAACCAAACAGTAACAAAGGAGTAAAAAAAGGGAATTTTCGATTAAAATTTGAATAAGAAATGATTAATATCATTGTACATCTTGTTTGTGTGTATATATATATATATATATATATATATATATATATATATATATATATATATATATATATACACACTGTAAAACCTAACAGTGATATGTACTAAATAAAACTGAGTTCATTGCACTCAAATTTTACCGAAAATTATGTGGACACATTAACTGAAACAGAATGAGTTATAGAAAATTATAATTCCCAGCATGATAATTGGATTATAATTGTATAATTAAGTGAGGATTGAGCATTAGTAATGAACACCTGCTGTTAACAAGCAGAATCACTGAAGAACAGAGAAACACAAACTACAACTGACTTCCAGCCACAGCTTTGGATGAAATCAACTGAAGATAAAAGAAGACATTAAATCTCTCAAGAGATCTGTTCGATTTCTCTCCTCAGCAGAGGAGTATTGAACAACTCCACAAACAGCATTATGTTATTATTAACCAGATTAATTTTATTTCTTATGAGAATTAACAGAGGTTTAGTTTAAAGTCACCATGACTGAGATTAGCGGTTGCTTTATTTGGACTCTTGACCCTTGACTTTTCCACATTAGTTTTAGTAACAGTGTTTATAAGACTTTTTTTATAACACAAAAGCTTAGAAAATATATGACCAGGTGTTGATGGATAAGTATAGATGATATTTGTCATTTAGTGTCCTGAATTACTGTTCTCATTCAGAGTCTAGTCTCTGATTATATGGTTAAGATATAACTAGTTTTCTTGGTTATAGTGAAACTGTAATTCTATAGTTTACGGGACAGCAGTGTTGCGCAATCAGACTTTAGAGACAGCTTTCATCTATGGCATCACTCAGACTCATATGCATATGAATCTCAACAATGGTGACCATTAAAAATTATTCATGCTGCAATGCATGCTGGGTACTAGCATAGTACAAAACTCATCCATTGGCTCCCAGCATGCATTGCATCATGAATAAATAATACAGGTAAATTGTGTACTTCTTACTATTTGCTTTTTTTTAATTTTTTTTTTTTACTTGTTATGACTTTAATTGCTTGTTTGGGATGTTCAGAAGTTTATCTGAACTTCCATTGTTGAGGTTTATATGCTGATTCTTGATATCTGTGTGAGTCAGTACAGTACCATAGAGGTTTTTAAACTCTAAAAATCACAGGTCTACTATAATGAATCATTCAAATTTTTACTATGTCTGTTTAATCAGAGATTACGCAGTGGAAAACATCAGCAAACCAAACTAAACAATTATTTTCATCATCAACACATAACCGTCTACATCTCATCTTATTTTCTTTTAACTTTTGCACCATAATGAATGTGTTTTATAAAACACATGGTTACAACAATCCAAACAAACAAATGTTATTAAGTCAAGGGTCAAGAGCCCAATAAAGCAACTGCTGATCTCTGTCATGGTGACCTTAAACAAAACTCAACTTCTAAACCTCTTTTAATTCTCAATAACATAAGTAATAAGTGAAGCTGGTAATGATGTTTGTGGAGTTGTTTAATCCTCTGCTGAGATCTTGGGGGATTTAATGTCTTCTTTTATCTTCAGCTGATTTCATCTAAGGCTGTGCTGAAGTCAGCTGTCTTCTTGTCTCTCTTTTCTTCAGTGAATTTGAAGCGAATGACTAATGCTCAATCATCACTTAATTAATCACTTAATTACCTAACAGCAATGTATATCTTTTTTTAGTGCACTCAACTGAATTAAGTTCAGAGTACTCATAACTATTTGTTTCTTAACTTAACATTAATTAACGTAATCGGTTTCATCAAATGTAACGAGTTACCTTAACTTAATGGATTTTACTTTGTGTGTGCTATTGCGAGCTGGCATTTAAAGTTTGTAATTTCACTGGTTTTACTCAATATAGTGAAGTTTCAGCTATATAAAGTCTTTAAATGCAGTGTAAAGTTTAATTGTATATAAAGAAATATCCTTGCTTTAGTGGAATCAATTAAAATAAGTTCAGAGTACTCATAACTATTGGTTTTTTTAACTTAACTGAATTGAAGTAATCGGTTTCATCAAATGAAATGAGTTGTCTTAACTTGTTGGGTTTTACAGTGTATATATATATATATATATATATCTCAGGTAACACCTTACAATAAGGTTCATTACTAACTATGAACTAACCATGAGCAATTTAGACTTCCATGAATAATGAACCATATTGTAAAGTGTTACCATATCTCAGCATCTGCGGTTGAAAAAAAAAACATATTGAGTTCTACTGCTAATTTCTCTTTTTGGCGATTTAGGTATTAATGCAACTTCATCAAGATGTTTTTGATGATGAGAAACTCTCTGTGATCATGTGGTCTGAAATAGCAGCATGCCTAACATCCACCCGCCTCATTCTCAAGAGGGCATGTTGTTGCCATGGTGCTTGTTAAAAGGCCATGATAACTCCTAACCTCTCTTATGTCAGGCCAGGAATCTAACAAGCGACCACAGCGGTATCAAATAGCGCAGTCAGGCTCTTATGGTCAGGCAAATAACTGTCAAAAATTACTGACCTCAAAGTATAATGAACATAACCACAGATATGCAGCCATTTATTTTATGTTAACTAAGAGGATGTGCCACACAGGATGTTTATTTTTCCACATTTAATTGATTTTACATAATCTTATTCCAGCTTAATTAAATTTGTTCAGTGCCCACAATCTAGTAGGATGGATCAGTACAGCCCCTCTTCCTTTTGAAGGATGTTGTTACACTTTTAGGTCTCGATAAAATATGAACCCCAACCCATGAAGTCATTTGTCTGTCTTCCCAGGGCAAGACTGATCTTGCACTTTCTGATCAATAACAGACATTAACTTTCCCATTACAGGGCGATATTTGCCCTTCTAAATTAATTTCCACAGGCATTTTTATCATTATAAGAGCAATTTTTTTCCTAATCTTATTAAATGCATGCATCATATTTCGTCAATTTCTTAAATTAAAATGTGTTTTTAAATGTTAAACAATAAATTCAGTTAGAACAAAACCACCCAATGAGACTTACCAATCAAAATAAATCATCAAAAATCGTTTCACTGCAGAAGTGGCACAGAAGCTCCTTTCGAAGTGGTTTTTAGACTGCTTAATGCAGCTCAATGGTAAATAATGTTGTACGAATGTTTTTAAATACATTTAAAATACTTTTAAAAATCACATATTTGCTATTTTAAGTAAAAACAGTCTGTGTAAATATGAAAATAAATGTATTACATTTACCGCCAGTAGGTGGCGGTAAATCTTAATGTGCGAGTCATTCATTCAGTCGTTCAAAACGCAGATTCATTCATTCACTGTGGCTTGGAGATGCGCAACAGTTTTGGTCGTTCACTGTCGTTTTGATTTTTTTATAGTAATAAAAATAAGTTCGTTTAGTTAGAGAACAGATACAGTTAAAAACTGAACGCGTCTGCTTAATTCAGTGAGAGCTGAACGAGAGTCGCAGCAGGAGTCAGATTTCACCTCACTTCGGCCATTTTGCTTCACTTCTCTGAATGGTGATGGATGAAGATTTGGTTGCAAAGCGAAATGTAAAAGCATATCTAAGCGAGTTTTTGTTGTTGTGTTTTTTCATTAAGAATAATAATGAACCCACCCACCATTCAAGCAATTGCCGCAAAAGTAAAATGGTAGCATGGTGCATGTGTTTTTATTAATTTTTGGTAGCATTTTTGCCCTTAAGCCTTAATTAATTTCCGACCTTGCTTATGATAATCCATATGTAGTATTTCCAGTTAATTTGGCTGAAACATCTGCAGCATGAGACTGTCTCTTTCACCTTGTAGATTGCAGGGCGAAACATAACTGTTGTTCAGTGTAGATGCATTTTAGGAGGTGTACTTTTTGTTCCGATTGTATTATAGTTCTGTTCGTGAGAATTGCACCAGTGCGCCAAAATATTTTTTCACACTCGCACGCAGTTATTTTCAGGCGCAAATGCGAGCGAAGTGTTCGCACTGTAGAGCCCTGCTTCCACTCATTTGTCTGTCTTCCGCCTCTTTTTTAAAGCACGTATCACATTTCAAACCACATACAAGTTAGGGTAGTAAAGTTGTAAGTGTTCACAAACTTTAACTTTAAACTGTAACACCTTAAATGCGGAAACACAGTCACGTAAATGTAGATTTCTTGAAGTTGCTTTCCTTAAAACTCTCTAAATTACTTATATATATATATATATATAGATTAACCCACCCTTAAGTTTTTAAAGTACTTTTATATATTTCAGTATTTATAAGCATTTAATGCAAATGAGCTCCGCTTTCCAGAAGAGGGCGGAGCTTCAACAGCTCACGCTTCGGTTGCTCAACAACAACAAAGCCGGAGAATCTCACGCAGCCAAAATGACGACGGTGTTCAGCCTTACATTGTTCAAACCGGAGTCGACACTGATGGAGAGAAGAAGTTACAACTTTTAGACGTTTCTGAATGGTTAGTGGATAAATTTATGTAGTTGCTGTGGAGTTGATTCAACTCATCGACTAGCATGTGCCGTCATGTTAATCTTTTGCGCAAATCCAGCATTGAATCGAACCTCGTTTGTGAAGCAGTCCGGCGTAAAATGACGGCATGACAACAACACTTTACTACAACAACTCTTCCTCTTCTCTAAAGCAGCCCAACATCTTTTCTTGCATATTCTCAGGGGCAGGGTTTATCGTTCTTGTGTTTCACCTTCTCTTTAAATTGTAATATCATATAATAATTTTCAGTATTATATAATTGATTCATGTACTGATTTGACCCAGTACACACCTTTGGGTGCATTAGCCACTACAAATATAAGTAAATAACACCATAGAGAAGCGCTTTATATTTAGTGTTTGTGGTTTATACTTAGTATAAGTATAAACACCTCACTAGTAAGAAACTGGGTCTTCGTGATTGACCTCAAATGAATGTGGGTGTTTCAGAAGGATTGAGGTGATACTTAACACAGTGTACTACACGGTGGATTTAGCACATTAGGATGGTAAGCTCCTGTCTTAGCACAATTCCATACAAGCACACAAATGGCTGCTCCCAGTAGAGCTGCTAAACCTCTATCTATCACTTGGACAATTGAGATGTTATTCAAATTATGTTATAAAAGCATCCGGTCACACTTTACCAAATCAGCAAATCTGGGTGGCAAATAATGCACCACGTAATGAAATGGTTCAGAGGTCGGCTGTCTATATTTGTGCACGTAGACAGCTGATGTGGCGTTGTTAGCTCAGTTTCCAGGTCTGAGACACAATCTGTCAGCATTGTGCCCCTGAGCAAAGCACTTGATCCCAGTTTACTCTATGGGAATGCAATAAGTGTACTGGTTCACAGCTGATTTTACTTCAGGACAAATTTATATTTATATGCATTTATCAGACTTTTTATGTGGATATCAAGTTGCAGGGTTAACTACTTACTTTTGATCATGGTTTCTGAGAAAGAGCGCATGTCGTCGCAATGATTATCTTCTATCAGGTAACAGATTCCCAGCAAACAGGGAACGTTCTCAGAACTTTCTGGCAAGGTTCTCTCAAAGTTATGAACAAACATTCTTCCAGTAACGTTAATAGAACATTTGTTTAAAGTTATCTCTATAGTCTTTAATCATGTTAGCACAAAAACATTATTTTTACATCGTTAATGGAATGATTTTATTTGTGAAATGTTTTAGCACATTCGTCGAATGTTTTTTAAATGTTACTGCTTGTTTCAGAACATTCTGAGAACATTCAAAAGTAACGTTTCCATAATGTTTGCAAAATGATAAAATGGAATCTTCCCTTAACGTTCATATAAGCAAGGGGGAAAAAAACTATGTTTTGAACGTTCAGAAATAAGTTTTTTTTTATATAACTTAATGGGAATGTTAGCAAAACATTTGTGGAACATATTTTTGTTAGTTCAGTTTAATTTATGATAAAATTTGGATTGATTAGACATAATCTAATCCCACTTTAAATTTGATTTTGCTACCATTTTGCATGCATTTTATTATTTGCACTTAGCATTGTTTTTTTTTTTGTTTTTTTCCATTACAAGTTTCCTTACATTAGACCTTTACAAGACCTTACATTATATAAAATGCTTATGAGGTGCTTCTTTATGCAATGAACTTTGACCTGTAAGGCAGATTGTATAATGTTCTGGCAGATGCAGGGTCATAATAAATAACGGAATAGGTCATACAGTATCTCAGTCTTAGATTGTTGGCAAATGCAAACTGTTCTTACGTTTCTAGCAAAGCATCAAGTTCTTTTCATTTGCATTTGTTGATTTATATCTTAAAAATTAGCAATCCGGAACATTATCGTGATTGAAAATTTGTTTAATGTGTTTAGTATTCAATTAGAATGCAAAATGTTAGAATTTTCACTGGTGCTCTTGGATTTTTGAACCACATTAAATTCTTAGTAACACAGCGCTTCCCACAGGTTTGAAATATACTTGCGGTGGTAGCCGGGTGGAAAATCCTCCTGTTACCCACGGCACAAAAATGATCTACATGTGACAAATAATGTGTGACTTAAAAAAAATAAATTAAAAAAAATTATTTATTGAAATACAGATTATTCTGTGTTTTAGGGGGATATTAAGTAGGCTACTTTTTTAGCCATTTACCGCAAAAATGAAATATTACATTTTTATGAAGGAAAAAAAAAAAACTTGATGATTATAAAGATGATCAAAGGAGTTGTTTCTGGATATTGATCTAGGTTTTAGAGGCAGGATTCTGTCATCTGCTGGTTAGAGAAATCTGTAGGAAATACATTTTTAGTGTAATTACCATATACATCCAGCAGAGGTCCCATTAATTTTTCTGGATGTGGCCAACTGCTGTTATAAATGCAATATGGAACAGGATCACCAGGTCTTTGTCTGTGAAATATGTCTCTGAGGGTCTCTGCAGCACATGTGGAACTGTCAGTGCGAGAAAACAGTTCTCGCGCACAATGAACGAGCAGGTACGAAACGCGTAGCGCGAAGGGAGACTTTCCAATAGTTAGGGGCCGTTCACATGTCGCGTCTTTTGCACGCTCAAGCTCGTTATTTTAAATGTAGATGCGGGACGAACGCGCTCAAATAGAAATCGAAAGCTCTGCCAAGATGGACGAACAGGTGATCATACCTGTACAAGGCGGGTTTTTTTTATTTCTTATCTCCATAAGTAGTAGTATAATCTAGTATTAGAGCTAATGCAAGGTCTGGAAATCAATTTATCCTTTGCTGAAACTTCTTCGTCTTCATGGAGAACGCGGCTCATGATTGCTTAGCAAAGAGCGTTTTTAAAAAGATTAGAAAGTGGCGCGTTTTCCACGCGTTTTTAGACGCGACGTGAACGGCATCTAAATCGAACGCGGATAAAATGATCTCAGGCGGATAAAAAAAAAGTACAAGAGGATAAAGACAATAAAAGCAAAAATGTGCCACTAAATATACTTGGGCGGCCCGCCCAGGTGTGGGAAGCACTGTAACATATTAGAGATTATTTTACATCTGCACTTTAAGTTTTTGGTTTTTGTTTGCACTGCTTGTTATGGCATTTGTCTTGGACTGAGACACTGTTAATGTACGCTACTGTTCAAAGATTTCTGTTTAGTGCTAGGATGCATTAAATTGATTAATTGATCTATTCAGCAAAGAGTCCTGATAAATGTATCAGTTTCCACAAAAATGTAACTATTGATAACAATCATAAATGTTTCTTGAGCAGCAAAGCATCATATCAGAATGATTTCTGAAGGATCATGTGACACTGAAGACTGGAGTAATGATGCTGAAAATTCAGCTTTGATCACTGGATATAAATTACACTTTACCATATATTCACATAGAAAACAGCTGTTTTACATTGTAATAATATTTTACATTTTTACTGTATTTTTTGTTTAAATAAATGCAGCCTTGGTGAGCGGAAGAGACTAAAAAACATTTTAAAAATGCCCCAAACTTTTGAATAGTAGGCCTAGTATCCGCTGTGAACCATGCTTGATTTATTCCATAAGCAAAAGTGTCCAATAACAGAAGGATGAGTGAGTTAACATGACGTAAGATCTCAATATGTTTAGGTGGCTCCATTTAAAACAAATCAGCTTTAAATGAGGTCATTAGGATAGTCTTCATTTCACAAGTTATTC
The DNA here is from genome assembly GCA_037101425.1 of Elopichthys bambusa. Classification (NCBI taxonomy): domain Eukaryota; kingdom Metazoa; phylum Chordata; class Actinopteri; order Cypriniformes; family Xenocyprididae; genus Elopichthys; species Elopichthys bambusa. The sequence goes on from CM074453.1 coordinate 25,072,950, forward strand.
ATGCCAGCTTAAAATAGAAGACTCAGCTATAACTTTGCATTTGATGGTGCACAAACACTGTTAAATCGCAGTGTGTTCTTTCACACCAAAGTCTCTGAAACTGAAGTGGCAATTATCAGCATATGATGGTATTTTTAGAGCTTGTCTCTCCCCCGGGGGATCTGTGGCATTACCATATCGGACAACAGCATCTGGAAGAACCCTTATAAGTGCGCGACGCTGTGTAAATCAACACTTCTGACAGGCTGCTGATCGGATTTACTGCCATTGGGATGCGTTTGTTGAAAAGTTGTGGTGAGGCAGCAGAGGTTACAATGAGAAATGGCAAGGAAACGGTCCGAGGGATTGATCTGATGATGTGATATTGCATTGCCGTTTTGTCTGCCACATAATCGCATACCAGTCTTTCTTAACAGTTGACTTCTGTTGTTTGTTACTCAAGTCATGATTAATAATGTTGTCTAATAAATTGTGATTTACAG